>CM062814.1:442927589-443409912 GCA_031772625.1 Pinus tabuliformis | reverse complement strand
AAAAGAAGGACCCGTTAGAATTTTTTCGTTTTTTTTTCAGAGAGAAAATCCACATATGGCCGAAGCCTACAGATATTTTTACAATACGGCCCAAGCCAGAGAATATGGCCGAAGCCAGCAGAATACGGCGTAGCCGTTAGAATTTTTCGTTAGATTCTCATTAGAGAGTATTTTCGATTTTAATTCTAAGAGAATAGGTCCTATAGACCAGGTACGCCATAAAGGCTGTGAAAAGAAGCAAAAACATATGAAAAGTGACGAGTTCATCAATTTAAAGTTTCCCCAAGGCAAATTAACAATTAACACCCCAAAACAGCAGCTCTTTTTCTGGGCATTTCCTTCATTACCTAAACTCGGTAATATCCTTGTTCACCACAAACATTCCTCAAATTTGCTAATATTATTCCAAGAAAAAAACAAAAGCCTTGCATAAATCCTTCAAACTTAATAACGTCCTTAATTTTGACCGAAAGTCACGAAAGACGATCAGTTGAATTCCAATTCTGAACAATAAGCAATTACAGATATCTCTGTAATATGAATAGCAATTACTTCGCTATCAGATAGCCAAAATTCCGTGTCCCCAAAACAACAAAAACCCGCAAGGGATCCAATTTTAACACGGAAACCCACAAGTTTCATCCGCTCGTTTACAGTCCCAACTAAAACCCAACAAAATTCATTCGTTTGCTTAAAATTCCAACCAAATCCCATAAACGGCAAGTCACAGGTGCACCGAGTTCTCCTTATAAAACAGACACTACCCATAATATGTCAAAATAACAACTTCCCGTATTCGAAACTAAACAAGCCCTCCCATTTCTTGCCCACGAGGGTTTCTATTCAATTATAACAGACTTAACAGCAACCCATCAAAGCTCACAGCTGGTAATATCAGTTCTATACACACTTGGAACAAATGAAAATAAAATAATAACAATAATAACGGGAATTTGAAGCTCAAACCTTGTCGGAAACTTGAGCAACTCGAGCAGGAGTTTCAGTAGTATTATCGGTATTCTCGTGGCCCAGTTTCGAACCCGATAACCCCTCATTTTTTTCTCCGTCGCGCATCGGGATTGTCTTTCCGAACAGCTTAAACCCCGGATCCTTCATCTCAGAATTTACACTACACTGCAAATTTAATTTCTAAATTTAAAATATAATCAGAAAAGATATATTACATTCTCCAACACAAGTTCCGGGGTTCGAATCTCATTACACACGATCACAAAGGAACCGACCGACTCCCCCTGGACTCTGATCAATAACAAGTAATTTGATTTTGCCCGCGGAGAAAGAAATAGTCCACCAATCCTGCCGCTCGCCGCCGGAAAGGCTGTCTGCCGCCGGCAGCGCGCCGGGACTCACCCCCAGCCACAAGTTCTCGTGGCTCCCAATTATTCCGTAATTAATATATTTGTTAAAAATTAATAATAAAGTCCATCAAATTCGCTTTTCATTGCTTCCGGAGGCACACGTCAGCTCCCGCCACGTCAATCACCCCTATCCATTCATTCCGCTTTATCATAAGTAACCTCGGCCCCACATGGGCCCGCCTCCGAAAAGTTGACAGCTGGAAGCGAGGTGTGGGGCCGGCTGCTTTTGGCCAATCGCTTCGCCAGGTGGCCCGTTGCTGGCCTCTCGTGTGACCTGCACCGAATGCTATCCAGAAGGTAATGTCGGGAGGCGCTTACACGTGTTCGGCGGAAAGCGACAAGGGAGAGAAAGCCGAGGCGCTTTATGTTTGAAGTGGGAGAAGATTTTTCGTCTATGGTCTAGTATTCCCTTAAAAAGAAAGAAACTCTTACGATGCTTCTTCCATATTTTTTATTTTAATTCATTGTAATATTAATCTTAATTTAATTCCATATTTTTAATTCATTGTAAAAATTTAATCTAATTTAATTCAACGTAGAATTTAGATACGATGGCTGAGAAGTAGGTTTGCATTTTTAAACTTTACTTAAAATTTTAAAATGTTTGGAATTACAAATATTAAGGGTGAAATTGCACAGTTTTAGTATGATATAATTATTATTTTAAATATATTGAAATTATTCATGTGTTATAAATGATAAAAAATATTAATTTAACTTTATATTATATAACTAAAATTTATTAATAATTATTTTAAAAATAAATTATAAATATAAAGTAAATATGTAAATCTAAATCACATTATATTTAATTTTTTTTGGCATTTATTAAATATTTAAAATTAATTATAAATATAAAATTAATTGATTTTTTTTTATAATTACAACATTTATTAAATATTAGTCTACGGGGATTGATGGTGAATAGACTACTGTAAAAAGACACTCCTTGCAATAGATCACTGGTTCAAATCCTCGATAGATGGTTAGGTAGTATTATATAGAAAAAAACATTTATTAATATTTAAAATTAATTAAAAATAATAAATTAATTGATTAATTTTTTTGGATAACCTATTGTAATTATTTTCTATGAAACCTCAAAAGTGAAAAACTCTAGTTTTAATGGACTAAATCGTAACTCAATAACTTCAAAAAGAATTAATATTATTTTATTAATCTTATAAAACTATTATATCCCTAATTTATTTATTTGTTTAGCATGAGAAATGTAACCAGTAAAACTCTAGAAAAAATATTTTTTAACGTGACAAATGTAATATGCAGAACCACACAAATTTGTAGGACTTATATATACGTAAGACTTATATATTTATAAAATATAAGATAAATGCCTCGCATTTCTCAAGAAAAGGACCTACATAATATTATAATTTGGAATGGAACTATACGATATGATTTTTTTCATTATCATGTTTCCTTTGTTTAGGATGGTTGTAATAATCTCGTTCTTATGTTTTTGCATTTTCTAAAAGTTGAATTATGGTAGGCAAATGTGATTTTTTTTTGGGATTAACTACTGAAATGTTAGAGCAAGTTATTTGTATGGAAAAGATAATATTTTTTAATTATAAATTTGATAAAAAATTTAAAAACTAAATATTATTAATATTTTAATAGGATTGTTTTCGAGGTATAGTTTAAATGGTGATCAATGTGATATAAAGTATTTTATAAATAAAGAGATTCAAGGTTCAAATCTTCCGGAGTAATACAGTCTATGGAGAAGAGGACAAGTTGTAAGTCCCAAAAGTATAGTGGTAGTGGCCAGAATCAACCTCGTGTCACACAAGTACGAGACTGACCCAGTTATCAATTCCTCTAGGTACAAAAATAAGTATTTTATTCATATTAATGTTTTCGCAATAGAATAACATTTTTAAATTTTGTTGCCAAAAGATTCCATCTAAAGTTGCATTTGGCAAAGAATCTATAGTCAAAATTTTCCATCTTCCTATGGTTCCTAGTTCAAGGGAAAACCTTAACCTTGCACAACATTTAGAAACACAAACATATGGGTCGCTCCTGTTATTCTTTGTGTCTTCATGAAGTTGAAAATGTGGAGCACCTCTTCAATAGTTGTCCCTATTCCAATCATTTGTGAAGCAATCTAGAAGCTAGCATGAAGAGATCAAATTATGATCTATACAGTATCCCTCGCGACATTAACAATTGGAGAGCTCAAGATTTTAATAATCCTATCTTGAACTACATATGGACTTTCCTTCTAGGCTTGCTCCTTTGGGCTGTTTGGAAAGAGAGGAATTGTCACATATTCAAGAACCGCTCCCTCCCTCGTGACTCTCTTTGGATCATTGTTCAAAAGAATGTAAAGGAATCAATGTCCATACAATCTTGGCCAGATTAAGACCGAAATGCCTCGAGGGAGGAGGCTTTGTTGCTTCAAAGTTGATTCCCTACTCTAGGAGTCACAATTTCCCCCACTCTTCACCCTGCTACAATGCCTATTCCCTCCTCTTGGAGCCCTCCTCCCCTAATTCTCTAAAGCTCAATTTTGACGGCACTTCAAAAGATAACTCAGTCGAGGCAAGCTATGGACGTATCTTAGGGATCATTTGGTATCATCTATCTAAATTTATTCGGTGTTTGTGGGATATAACAATAATAATGTAGTAGAATTGAAAGCCCCAAAAGAGGGACTATTGATTGCCCAGACCCAATACTACACCAAACTCATGGTGGAAGAAGATTCTCATTTCGTTATAAACATGATCCAAAAGATCCTACATGGCACCCAAATCAATAAAATATCTCTCAGTTGGAGACTTGAAATCCTACTCATATGAGTAGCATCGCTCCTTCCTTCCGTTTTGGGGATCATCCCTACTCACATCAGAAGAGTTGGAAATAAAATTGCATATAAGTTAGCTAATTAGGTATGTTCTCACTAACTTCGCAGATCTCCTCCTCATGGCAATCCTTTGAAGACTCTCCCGTCAACTAAGAATGTTGGACCATATCTAAGCAGGACAAATTTTGTTGACTAGTCTCTTTTTATTGTATTCCTTCATTCTCTTTGTCTGTATCTCTCAGTCTGTAATTGACATTTATGGTCCAGTTTTTAGTTTTTATATCAACAAACAAAATATGTCCTCTACTCTTTTTAAAAAGTTAAGACTATAAGTCTCATATAATTTTTCCAATATTGAACCCACGTAAAACTGTATAACTTAATACACATTTTATATTTTCAAACAATAAAAATAAAAATAAAAGACTTTAAAATTAGTTTAATTTCAATTTTACTTAAATCATTAAAATTTAAAGTCAATAAAACTCTTACATTTTATATCATAACCATTTTTAAAAAATAGTACAAAATTAAATAATAATACCCTTATCCCTTTAAATACCCTTTTCAATGTTTTTTTGTTTCTCTTGAAATTACTTTTAAAATCACGCTATAAAATTGTATTATACAATTCCTTTTATAAAATATTAAAATTAACAAGTGCCATAAGCACTGATTTTACGAATTTTTTTTCCAATGATTCTAAAATCCTCGTAATTTATAATAAAAATAAATAAATAAATATCACATAAATATTAATTTTGTTAATTTTAAATTTTTTAAATATTATTTTAAAAACATGCTTATTTATAATATAATAAAGGATATTTTCCTTTATTCGGGTGGACACGAGTTAGAAATAGTGATGGGGCGGTTCCACCATTGTCACCCCACTCCATAAAAGGGGAGGTATGGTTGTTTTTGTCTGTGATTAAATTTTTATTTTCATGATAATATACAAAATTTATTTCATGTGGCATTTATTGTTGTAGCATACTTTTCGAGATTATTCCATGGCTCATAATTCAACTTTCATTCTCCCTTTTCGCCTATAGATTCTCATTGTTGCCTTAGCCAGTCAACCTCTGTGCGCTTTGAAAAAAGAAAATCCCCCCTTCCGGTGTAACTCCAATCGTTTTATTGTTGTTTCCTTACTATATTTAGGGGTTGGACTAGGTCCTCCAGCCCTGGCCCTCCCCTCCTCTTCTTCGCGATGATATTTTTTCACATCCTAATTTCGAAGTTGTTGGCTTAAAGAGATCTTTTTTTACATAGGATGGCTAATTGAGACTGTTGAGATCTCCTCCTAGTTGTCTGGTAGAGTCACCCTTGGAAGCAGGGTCTCCCACTACAAGGGTTAACTCATAGGAAATTGGTCTTAGTTCTCACCTCAACAAGGAAACAAGTTTGAAAGCGGTGGGGTTCAGGTAATCCTCTTTGCTACTTACTCTATTCCCACACGCACTTGGTTGTGGTTGCATGTTGGTATTCCTTTGCATATTATTGGTTTGTTCCTACTGTATAAGCCCTTGGTGAATTGGGGTTGGCAGTTTGAAAACTGGGTTGATGTTGGGCCATCCCCCAGCAACAACCTTGAATTTCCTTTTGGTCAACTTTCATTTTTGGTTACATACCATTTGTAGCTTGCTTTATGGGATTTGTTTATGTGGTAATTCTCCCCCTAGGCACTTGCTCCTCCTTTTATTCTCTCCCTGTGCTCCCCCCCTCATTGCACCCGATCTCGCCTCCATCTTCTCTTAGCAGTTTTCTCCTAGCGCATATTTGGTTCTTGTTCCTTGCATTTTTCCCCTCTACTCTGCTTCTTTGATAATAATGTGCCAAAGGGGCTACAGTTGCATAGGTGTTACCAGCTAGATGGAAGGGTGGAGCGCTCGTGCTCGCCTCGATGCCCATAGCGCTGCCAAGCAATTTCACACCCAAACTCCTAAAGAAAACCAACAAGAAATAGGCAATGTAGACACATAAGTTCATATTGATCATGAAGAATTCATCGATGCTAAAGTTCTTGCATCAATTATTGAATTGGTGGCAGACTTAGGTCACACTCAAGGCCGCCAAAATTAGCATCTGTGCATGATTGAATTGTACTGGAACATTAAATCCTTGCTCAGCAAGGTCCTTTTGAAACGTAATGAATTTGAGAGGGAAATTATGATGCATCTTGATGAACTCCAACTGGAGCACAAAGATATGGGATTAGAGAACATGGACATGGATCTTCGTTTAGCAAGGATCAAGGATTTTCTTCGTAGGGACAAAGGCCAGCCTCTCCTGGGACCCCAACTGATCGAATTGAGGTTTCTACCTCATCTTGAGCTATCTACATGGCTCTTTGTTTAACATTTTTTTATTCTACTTTCGGTCTTTATATGTTATCAATGTTTTGAGGCTCTCTTGCCATTATGATTATTGTTTTTCGAGTCTATCTTCATAGTTTTTTGGACACTATTCTGCTGACAATTTTAATGCTTACTCGGGCATTTACACATATTATTTTGGAAAAATACTTTGATGCTTCAAAATTGGTATGGTTTCCCTAATGACTTAAAAAATTGTAGGCATTTCACATTTTTAGATATTCCAAAGTCAAGGACGAGCCATATCCCAATTAATTCTACTTTATTATCAGATCTAGACCCTAACCCCAAGCTAAAAAGGAAATACTGATGGTTATTTAGGTGAAATGCAATTCTCACTCCACAAAAATCCTTGACATGACTCTTGGCTCCGTCAAGAAAAGCCCAAGCTTTTAAAGTATCAATCCTAGGCCCAACTGAAATTCTATTCTTCTTCTTTACACCTTCTATATTGAGTTCCTTCATTGTTATTTTTTATTTTTGTACCACATGTCGTATATTTGGGACTTGACTATCAAAGATGGTTCTATTCATGCATAACCAAATATGCCAAAGGACCAAACCTGCAAGGATGGAAAAATGCCCCAAGGTTGTGGTTTTTTTCCACTTTGTGACACATTCCCCTAATGATCTACACGACCACAACCCAACATAGGACTCATCAAATAAGATCATTCTCCACACTGCTTGTGAAAAATCACAATCCATGAACAATTGTGTCATTGACTATTGATTATCGCAATAAATTTGACATCTTGTAGACCCTTCCCGACCATGTCTTTGAAGATTATCTTGCATGAGGATCTTGTTATTTAGTGCTAGCCAAAGAAAGAGGTTAATATTTAAAGGACAGTGCCATTTCCAAATGACTTTATACCATTGAAAAGGTTCTAACTCTACTTCTTGTGTCACCATCACTTCATAAGCTAGTTTTTCTATAACCATCTCATACTCTTTATTCATTTTCCACAAGAGTTTGTTTGGGTGTCTACTCGGTCTAATTCCATTATGTGTGAGTGACAAAACAAATTGTGACCATTCCCACGCTAGGTTCCCTAAGAGGCCCAAATTGTTTGTTGATCTGCAAGGTCTCAGAGACATCTCATTGGCTCCAAGCTCAACCGCTTCAGAAAGAAAATAAATGTCTCTATACTTTAATGCCACTGCCAGATTCAAGGAAATTCTTTTCATGCCATCACCTCCTATCCATAGGTCCTTGCTTAAGTCTATTTTTCTTCCATATCTTATATGCTATAAAAGACCTCTTTTGATTATGTCAAATGTTGACACCAATGCCTTCCAAATATTTAACCCTCCCTGTTAAGACTTCTTCTCTGATTGAACCCATTCTTTGACTTTTTTATTCTTCCAATACTTGTCTCGCATTAGGGTTCCCCAAAGGCCAACATCAAACATACTCCTCCAAATACTTTTGGCAACTAACACCTTTGCAAAAATGAATTTTTTTTTGAGCCCCCATCCTCCCAATTTCTTTGGGTTGGAAATCTGTTTCTAGCTTGCTAAATGCATCCCTTTCTGTCTTTTTCCTTTCCAAAGAAAATGGAAGCATAAAATTCTAATTTTGTTCAAAATTGTCCTTGGTACACTAGCTAGGGCCAACTAATAGACTGATATTGCTTCCAAAACCGATTTAACCAGGATCAATCCTCCCAAAGAGAGTCATCGATAACACAAATTATTAATTCAACATTCCACTTTCTTTATCATTCATAACTAATCAACCACAAAAGTTTTTAAATTTAAAATTAAATTTTCAGGGATATCAATTTTATTAAACTAAATTGAGAAATACACTTCACTTTATTGATTTTTTAAAAATACATATATATATTTTTTTAATTACAAAATTTTATTAAGAGAATAGATAAAATAATTACTGAAGTAACTACTATCTTAAATATGACATAAATATTTTAATTATGTTTTTTAAAATTTGGAAAAAAATTAAAATTGTAAATATTAATTATCCATTTTGTATATATTTTATCATTCTTGGATTGCTTTCCCCCGCTTATATATATATATGTGAGAGAAAAGTGTTTTTTATCACTAAATTTATTTATGTTTTCCAAAATAATATTTAAATAATAAAAATTACAATTTCATTAATAATTATATAATTAAATTTATATATATATAATTGTTTATAAAATATATTTTGAATGTAAATTTAACAATACATATTTTCAATTTTCTTATTATTATTTATAATATAATTGTAATTAACAAATTGCTACATTTTTACTTAATCAATATTAATTGAATATAATTCTAAAATATTATAATTAATTTTAATCCCATAAGTTAATAGGTATAAATTATACCATCTTTGTCGGCATATGAGTAAAAATTAATTTAAAATATTAAAACTAAGGTATTGAAAAGCATGTAATTATCATTAGAAATTTTTAATACAATATTTCAATTGAACATTTATCCATACCATTTATCATATAGGAAAAAATTAACATTTATAAATTAAATAAATAGAAAACCAAAAAAATTAGTTTAAAACTTTTAAAAATAAAATTTAACGAGTTGAAAAATTAAATTTATAGTAACATTTTCCCAATCAAATTGAATTGTTTAACCTTAACGAAATAAATTACTTATTGACATATTTTTATAAGAATGAGTAAATTAATTATTGACTTATTTTTGTAATATCGAATTATTAATTAATTGTTTAGTCCTAATAAAAACAGTATTTATTGACTTATTAGAAATTGACTCGTGGGTTTGAGATTAAAAATAAGATATATGAAGTGATAAGGTTGATAGTTTCAAGTCAACTTTAACACGTTAAAATATTAATAATTGGGAATAAAGTTGGCATAATGGATTCAATATTATTAAATAGTCATATTCATACATGGTGAAGATCAAAAACTTATTAAAAAAATAACGAATATTCGCTTATTCTTGGAATAATATTATATAATAATGAATACAAATAATTTGGATAAGTTTATAACTATTTTAACAAGGTAATAGTGACAATTTAGTTAGTACCTTCCTTAATATTATGTTTTTTTGGCTTCTTGTGGAATATAGAGTTATGCATACTAGGTATTAATATTATAAGATTTTTTATTATACCTTTTATTAGAAATTAGTAGTAAGTTATTATCTTGTAAGACCTTGACTGCATATTCATATTTAGGGTTATGATTTTGTAGATTTGTATGAATTTTTTTGTTGGCAATTAGTTTTATTATTTTTTAAGAAGTATTTAAATTTGTTTTATTACAACACCATGGTAAGATCAAAGAGGTGTAAGTCTTAAAATTTTGTAGGCTATGTGGATGATGATGTATATGGTGTTTTAGGTTTTTTTTATGGTTGACTATACCTATTTTTTTAATTATTATTTTCAATTCTTTTTGCTTTGGATAAGATTGGAGGCCTTGAAATGGATCCATTAGGACACAAGGTTTATGGGAGCCATTAGTTTTGTAGGGGTGATCACATTATGTAGGGCTTATTGTGCTCATGGTTTTAAGTGCATTTATGGTTTTCTGACATGATCATGTTTTACAAAGTTTGTGTGCATCTCTTTAGTCGTGGAATAGTATATTTAGTTCTCCATGGGATAGTTTCAGAGTTTACAACAAAATTCATGTTTCTCTGGGCACTTCATGGATTCTAATGCACAGGGATCCATGGTAAAAAATTCAACAAGGGCTCAATGTGATCAATACGATAGATACTTGACATGCCACGTTGATTTTTTGGCCAAAAAAGGATAGTTCAAGCAAAATTTAGCTTCCAAAGAGGAATGTGGGCATAATATTCCATGAACAAAAGGTGGCAAGGCATCTTTTACATTGCACGTGCTATATTCTATGTTGCATGTGGAGCATGGAGCCCCTTGTGGCTCATGCATACCATCTCAAACTCAAAAGAGGAGGAATGTTGGAGTTCTAATGCCCATGCAAGCCAAATCAAACCTCCTCAAGATAACACGTGGGAATAGAAAAGGCGGTCAAATGACAACAGCCTAAGTCAATGATCTAGATTGGATTATTATATTATTTTTCATCCATCTCAATTCTTTTAGGGTGGAAAAATCAAGGAATCAACTTACAAGAACTGTTTTAAGGGTGGGACCAAGTTTGGTGAATTGGGTCAAAAACCTTTTGGGGCTTGTATGAGCCTTTAAACGATATTTTTAGGAGTAAAACTCTTTGTCCTAAGTTCCTAACCCCATGATGCTATTCTACACTCGAAGACCTTTCCAATGGTGCATGAATCATGTCAAATAGAGTTTGGATGCAAAAGTTATGCCTCTTGGAAGTTAACCTATTATGAATAACCACCACAATTTGAGAGGATGCAACATCATCCCTTGTGGCTCATGGAAAAGGAGCTAGCCACATCGGCTCTATGAAAAAGACTCTAGAGGGGTCAAGTTATATCTCATGTTAGGGGTTGAATGGGTCAAATTTTAACCCCTAGTTGGCCATCTAGTTGTGTTATAATTAGGCCACTAAGACGAAAATGGGTTTCATTCTATCTAATTGCATTTTACTCCATAGAAGAGAAGAGTAGTAAAAAATGGATAGAGAGAGAGAGAGAAATATAGGGGGTTTGTGTTATATAGTAGCCCATGGGCCACAAGTATCAAGCAACTCTGTAGAGAGTGCCTTTCCCTTTATATTTTGCATCATTTCCATTCAGACAAAACATAGTAGAGAAGCCTCACCTCCAGTTGGGGATTCTCTTGAAATGGTTTCTCAAATCATATATTTTTGTTCATTTGATTTATGTGTGTCTTTATGTTCTATATTTTTCACATTTCATCTAATGCGTGCATAAGCTGGAAAAAAATAATAAATCCAAAAATTTAAGGAAAATTAACCCTCATAGTATAAATTTCATATTTTAGTCTACTATTATTAGATCTATTGTGATGAATTATCTAATGAAATATCCATGGAAGTTTGCATATTGAATAGGTATCAAAGCAGGGTTTTTTGGGTTTTGTGGAAAGTTGTACGGGATCATATTGATTTAAGTAGAAAGTTAAAAAACCCTAGCCATGATTGATGAATCAGTTTATGATAAACCTCGACATTTAATAGAGGAGAGATTTGCATGGTTGGAATTGAAAGTTGTAGACATAAAGGATAATGTGAGCCTCCTCATGTCAGCCATAACCAATAAGCTCAAGTTGTTTGGATAATATGAAGGTTCTAATGCAAAGGTCAGATCTAAGGGGAAATTAGGGGATCAGGAAGAACTAGAGGAGTCAAAGAAAGTCGAGAAGGAGTATTCAAGTTTGAGCATCATGAACCATTCATAATTTTTCTTCAAGATGTAAGCAAAGGTGGACATCTAGCTTTATCAAGGTTCACCGCATAAATGAGGAACATAAAGTTTCATTTGCTCATTTGAAATTAGAAGGCCATTCCCTGACATGGTGGGAAAGTTGCACGAAAACCATTAGGCTAGAGGGGGATCCTCCAATAACTAAATGGAACAATTTTAAAACTACCATAAAGTTACAATTCTAACTTATTGACTATGCAGAGTACCAGTGGATCTATTGGTATTATGTCATGCAGAGATAGGGGAAGAGTGTATAGGAGTACACCTCATAATTCAGGAAAGAGGGCATAATGTTGTGCATCTCTCCCAAGAACCCATACATACTTTGTTGAAATTGGGTAGCTTAGGGAGGTACTCCCACAAGTCCTTGGTGCTAGGCTTGTGATGAGAAAACCCACATAGGTATGAGTTTGTGGGAAAAGTACCCAAGTTTGGTGTTTTGACCCAAAGGAGTGGGCGTGGAACCTAAGGAAAGTAATTTAATATTCTAATTTGTTGTTCAGTGGTGTAGAGGGGTCTCTTGAAGGACAAAGAGAGTTCCTAAGTCACCTAAAGGTCAATTAGAAATATAAGCCAATGCAAAGTGTTATAGGCAATTTTGTCACATCTGATCAATGGACCTCCTAATGGGATCAATAAACATCCTATCCCCCCTTGACATCATCTTTGCATAAATCCCTAAGCATGTATCTTTCATTCCCTGGAGTTTTTGCCTGAAACTACATCATCTGAGCAAATTTTAGGACTAACGCACCCTGGCCTATTGTTGGACAATTTTCACCTATAGGTTTCTCCATTGTGGCATGCATTGATCACCTACAAGTTTCTCCCCTTTGCACCTGTGTTGGTTCTAGAAATTCAGGAAAAAGAGATAAAATTTAGAAGCCTCCTATTCCATAAGCTTCCAGAATTGTTACAACCATTTACCTCAGATATTCAGATCCTATCCTACCCTGCTTTGGAGTTTCCATCCCTTATCCTTTGATCATGTCCTCCCATCAAAGGTGTATCTAAAACCTTAGATTGGTATTTGGATAAGAACTCCCAACTTATTCCACTCCTCTATATATTTACAACCTTCCATATGCAATTGGTTGGCCTTTTGAGAGTGATGTTACCCTTATTTTTCTATGGTGAGAGGTTTCATTTCATGCATTTAGGGTGATTGGAGGTGCACATTGTGACAAGGAAAGGATAAGTAAGCCTTGGAGGAGCTCTTCTATGAGATCAACACCAATTTATGGTTGTAAACTCCTTTCATTTATATTAATGCAAAGAATTCTCTTTTTTCCTATATTTGATGTTGTTATTTCATATATTTCAATACCAAGTTGATCTATGGAATAAAGTATATGGATGTTATTGCATAGATCTCGTAGTTTCTTGGTTTGTGTCATCTGACTGTGCAGGTTCTAATTTTGGCAATCAGAGATGGAATTGGAGCATTCAATTGAAATGAGGAGCGAAGCCCATTTGGAATTCCAGGTAGGCTTCATTACATCATATATTTACTTTAAGGAAAGCATTTGGTTCCTTGTTTATCTATTGTTATAGGTTAGCCACCAAACCTAGGGGAGATACTTTTATCCACAATTGTAAATCTTGTATAACAAATTGGTGTAACACACTCCTCCCTTGTCTACCCAAGTAACCGACCAATCAGGGTAAACATGTGACGAAAAGCTACTATGGTTGGATTAAACCTCCTATGTGACCTTAAGGAAGTGGAATCAACATAAACATAATAAACAGACCTTCCACATAAACTACAAACCCCCTGAGAACCATGCCAACACTTCAGGTAGCTTGCCCCTGGGTCCCACTAAAACTTTTGATCACTTTCCCTATGGATGCTCTCATGCTATGGGCATGCCAACATCTAGGGACCTCTGGACGCTCTCACAGGCCTGCATGCTAGTGTCTAGGGACCAATTTGTCTAGTTTTGTGCCAGCGTCCCCAGGATTTGAGCCACTTTTTCCGGCCCAGAGCCCAGGTCACTGCCCATAATGGAATGATATCTTAAGAGTTGTAAAATAATAGGGAAAAAATGAAGTAGAAGCAATTAGTTAAACAAGCCCTTAACTAGACCCCTACTAGCCATGACAGGCATTTCGTCAAACATATCACAAACATGTAATCTACAAGTGTAAACAACATAATTAAGCATAGGGATCTCATACTTATCTGAGAATCGCTAAGAACCATTGTTCCCTCATGTCTTTTGTTGCATTATCATCTATTAGGTCATAGATACATTGTCCATTCATTTACAAGTAAAAACATACTGAGAGCCATACATAGTTGATGTCATAAAACATACATATAACCAACATAGTAACAATAGAAATACCATAAATATATCATCCATAAAATCCACATATAAACTAGTACATTTACACATGAAAATCAAGGGAAATAATTTCTCATTAATGAATGAGAAAATCAACCGAAGAAGATGGGACTACCACGTTCCACCCTACCATAGATTGGTTGAGCCAAGTCTCTCTCAGCCAATCACCCCTGTGCCATATTCCAAGCATGAGTGTGGGACTCATAACCAACTGAAAAGAGCCAAACAAGCATGGATGCTACCGGAGTTCTCCACCTACAACGTGAGGAATTTGAGTGCCTCCTAGTCTCTCAGGCTTTACTGTAATCCATATTCCAATCCAGAGACCACTAGGCCCTACATCGAGACTCACTTTTCAGGATTTACTATACATCCCATCATGGGACTACTAGGCCCAACAGAGATAAATCCACCTCTTTGCTTTACAATATATCCCGCCATTCACCAGCAATGATTCCTAGGACCACCAAGGCAAACAATCTTGGCTTTACCGCAACCCACAGTCTGGCTCAGGGGATATTGGGCCAATGACTTCACCTTGATCCATAGTCCGGTTCAGGGACCACTAGGCCATGTGTTTTTCATTTCAAAGATCCACCCCACTTAGCTTCGAATCCAACTAGAAATCCATCTCAACCGAAGCATGAGAACCTGTTGTAGCAGCTACAAACACCCTCCAAAATTTTGCCTCAGCTTGATTTTGGAGCCTCCTTAACAACCATCCTCAGTTGCATGTCTTGCATCGTCAAGCATATAGGCTTCAGCTTTTTCTTAGTGTCTTGTAAGCCTGTACATGTCAGTTTGCTTCACTCCCCTCATAGGTTGTCTTTCCGGACTTAGACCATGTGCTGGCCAAGAAACTCCCCCAGAAAATTGCGTAATTCTGGAAGGGAAACATCCTTCCCTCCATAAATTGCGCAAATCAGCTGGCTAGCCTATTGAGCTCAAGAATTGCACAAATCAATCTATCAGGCTTCCCTCAGAAAATTGCACAATTCTAGAGGGGAACCAACCTTCCCTCCATAAATTGCACAAATCTGCCTGGTAGCCTGCTGGGCTCTAGAATTGTGCAGAGCAGTCAAGTAGACTTCCTCCAGAAAACTACGCAATCTAATCCAGGACAGCTACTCAGCCCAGGAATTACGCAATCCTAGGAGACCGTTACCTGTTCCTCCCAGAAATTGCACAATCCCTTTGGGACAACTAGCCCATCTCAGCCCAGGAACTGCACAAAGTTTCATCCTAGGCTTGTAGATAGATGCATGTGCCTTCAGGTTGACCGATCCCCTCCGGGACTGAGCTAATTGATTTGCATGCATGGGATACTCTTCCCGAAATAGAAAAAGGCAACATGCAAAAGGCATCCCTAGATATAGGGATCTATTCTTAGCAGCGAGAGGTTACATGAAAAGCTCTTTTCAGAAACCTCTCGCCAAGTGCACTTTTTCCTAGATTTGTGGCATGCACGTCATAACCTCAATCTGATCAAAACTCATCAACCGGACAATGTAGAGCTCATTCCTCACACCGGACTTGCATCTCTGACATCCTACATTGCATCCAAGAGTCTTTGGCACTTTTAGCTTAGCTGTTTTAGGGTAAGTCTTCTTTTCATGTCTTGCGCTGTGTTTCTATCGCTTTTTGTGTTTCACTTTGTGTGAGTGTTGTCTGCTTGATTTCAATGAGTGCTTGTATTGTTTTGATGTATGTTAGCTTGTAGAAGCATCATTTCAGTTTTCATTTGCATTTCACTACTGTCGCATTTTTTGCACCGATGGCCGCCGTTGTGGGGACTCGCTTCACACACATGCATACTTTCCAATTTTCTTAATCATGCACTTACTATTGCATGCATGATCATTCACTCTTGTTTACACTTAGTATCACCATGCATTCAGACTTCTCATGTTTTCAGTTGCCCGTTGGCGAGTCTAGGCTGCCTTAGCTTGGACCTTGCCTCGCCCGATTAGCATTGCACATTTCTAGAAGTGAAGGCTCTACCTTCCCTCCAGAAATTGTGCAAGTCTAGCCCAACACTGACCTCCAGGCTTTCATTGCGCAATTCTAGGAGGCAGTGCCTTATTGGTCCCGAAAACTGTGCAATGTAGTTTATTGGTTCGCATGTCACTGCTGACTGAAATTGCGCATTACACAGTTTCAGTCCTCATTAGGCCAGGCTGGATTGTGCATTACACAATTCTAGTAGTTAGTTAGCCTCCCGATAGCCTAGACCATGCTTTGTGCAGTTTTGGGAGTTTGTCTTCTAGCTTCCCAGTGAAAATTGCACAATCTTCCAGACAATCACACAAGTATGTTGCATGTCAGTCCTCCAGTTTGTTTTTGTTTTTGACTGACAAATTTCTTGTCATAAGTGTTGCTATGTCTCTAGGTATCACAGGTGTTCATCTGCCTCTCAGCAGCATAGGTACAATGGCTTCTAGGAGAGCAGAGTCAAAGACATCATTTATAGCACAACTGGGGATGCAGCCGATCAAGTGTTTATGAACTTGCCTATCTATGAAGACATCAAGCTGTTCATGGAAAAGGATATCAAGATGAAATGGCAGCAGCATCACAGTGAGCAACACTATTAGCAACAACAGAAGGTAGCACACTTGCATGCAACAAGTGCAAGAGGAAAGTTGTGGACAACAGAGAGGCGGAACAAAGTTGCAAGCTCAAGAAGATCCACTTGTGATGAAATAAACTTTGGAGACTGAAGCTATGAGGTGACGACACAACAAGAGGACTGCAAGAAGGGAGAGAGAGTGAAGAAGAGAAGGAGTTGTAGGTTCTCAAGCGACAACTAAAAGAAGAACAGGAGCTGCACAGATGAGAGAAAGAGTTGCAGCGGGAACATGCACAACAGGAGTTGTAACATGCACAGATTAATGAAAATACGCCCATATAGGTTATGAACCCATCTAGTAGATGGCATGGAGTAGATAGGGTGAGCAGTGTTGTCGATTGGTGGGCTCTAGTATTGCAGCAATAATGCTGCAACTCCTGGGACTCCTGTAACAGCCCAAAGTAAATATAAAATTAATTTTCTAATTAAAATCAGAATCAACAAATAAGTACATACCTATATTACCTGTGATCGATGTCTGCTAGATGACAACAAGGTTTTGGGGACGACTCTCCACCCAACCGTAGGCTCAATTGCGCAAGGTTTTGCTACAACTGGCCACCCCCGAGCCCTCAATCAACGTACTATTGCCAGTGACTCCTGTCTTAGTACACCATTCTCCCAAGAGAATGAAAGATAGACTCTCGGAATGATGGAATGCAGGAATACCTCTCATCTTCCTCACCATCTATTAAATAGAACAACATTGGAAGGGGAACCACATGCACACATTCCATGTGTCTACATGCAACTTTCTTTTGATTTTTAGATTTCTTGTTTTATTTCTTTACTTTTCTTTTGATTTTTAGCTTTCTTGTTTTATTTCCTTATTTTTGATAGTTTTCTTGTTTTATTTCTATTTATTCTTATTTAGAGTTTTAGTATGGTTATTAGTATTTTTATTTTTATTATTTTCATTTATTTTCTTGTATATATTTTAATATAATTTATTATTTAACATTTATGATTTATTATCTTTATTATTTATTATTATTTTTTCATTATTTATTATTTATTATTATATTATTATTTTTATTATTTATTATTTATTATTAAGGGGAGGGATATTACATACTCTCCCACTTTAAGGAACTTTGTCCCGAAGTTAAGTTGAATTATTTATTATTTTTATTATTTATTAACTTCATGTTACCAACACCCGCTGCTGAACTAGTATAACTAGTAGGCATCGAAAGTCCCCAACACCCCGAGAAATCTCAAGGAATCTCTGTCCTTTTTCCCACTTTCGGCACCAGGCTAAGCCTGACCCGGTCTGTATCCTAGTCCAAGGCTGGCCCCAAGGCTCACGCCTGACTCAGACCTCATCTGCCCCAAGGCAGGCATTCGGTCTGGTACTCAATGACCCCGGGCATCTCACAAGGCTGGCCCACTTCCTGCACAACTACTTAAGGTGCACAGCCCCAGGCATCGAAGTCCTTGACATCCCTTCCAGACTTCGGCATCCCAATCCAATAATAGGCACCTAGCCTATAACATCAGGCACTTGGCCTCCTCAAGATGGTCCCATAGCTCTTCAAGAGCTATCCATCAAGAGCTATACACAAGACAAAGGAACCACTGGCATATGTAGTGTTGATTGAGTTTTGTCCCCAGCCCATATGGTGTTACTTATTCTCCCTCGTGCATATGGGCTCGCACGAGATCATCAAATAAACCGGCCCTCTCGGCCCATTTGTGGAGTCCTGTGAATCATCACATCTCAACATGCATCCAATGCATTAACCGTACCCTCATAGTATCATAGGAAATAATCCACATGCCAACTCTTGCATGTCATCATGAGAACGTTAATCTTTGTTAATCACAACATTATGAATAATAAGGAACTGCATGCTCATGCATGTCATAGATTTGTACGGAACTTTCACATGCTTCAGTTATACCATCAACATAATTATATTTAAGACATATCATGACTTCTCATAAATGAACCACATGTCAATAATCCTCATATTATAGCATCATAATTCCTATGCCACGTTATGCATATCCTATCCATCATGAGTATTGAACATTAAATACCTATCATCACTTAGTAAATGAATGTGTCAATATACCTTGACATAACGTCATAATACCTATGCATATCGCTATTATCATATGGATACATTATCACTATAAGAACCATATGTAAATCATTATCTTCGTACCATGAAACATTGTCAATATGTTTTCATCAAGTTGTCAATTATTTTTCAATAATCATTTCGACTTCTTTCTACTAGGTAGTTGATCATTTACACCAACAGTATAATCATATAAGTATATCATTAATTTTCACATGAGCCTCGTCATCTTGAGTCTTAATCTCTCGTCATATATTGTTCCTTCCCCAAGGAAATTTTGGTGAAATTCCTTGTTTAAGATATTACTAGTGATACCACCATCATCTATCTCAAAATTAAAATCCCTTGATTGTACATCCATTTACCCTTTGGCTTACTGATTGCAATATCGCTATATGCAATCACATATAAACATTTTTTCGTCATGATTTAATTTTATATCATGCTTAATTTACTTGCACAAGGATTTGTTGATCCATGTTGACTTATTTAACAATTAGCACTTCATCCACAGAAATATTTTCTTATCTCGTCGAGTTCATAAAGTTCGTAGCTCAATACCACTTGATTGCTTTATCATAAATTCAGTTTCCTCAAGTTGGGCAAAAGACTCTTTCTTATTAAATAGTATCATTATTTTAAATTTTGAAATAGTTGGAAACACTACTACCATCATTGTCCATTTAACTGTGAGGTGTTATGTGGAAACAACCTCTTTTAACTTTATGGGAAGTCCTACTCATGAAACGATGAGTGAAAATTAGTCAAGTACAACCTCTATTAATTGACTTTCACTTCTTTTGTCACTATGTACACAATCCTTCTCAAGGTATCCTTATAAAATTTCTAGCAACATTCCTTCCTATCTTCCTTGTTTATTATCACTTGGTCATCATGGAACTTTACACCTTCACATTTTTAAAATATGTAGATCATCATTATGACCATTACCCATCATGTTTCTCGCTCCACTCATCAATACCTTTCTTCTTGATAGAACATCCCTTCATTTCCTCCTACCAGATATTATTATATATTTTTCTCCTAGTCTTCCATGTCTATTAGCTTAAAATGGAAATTTCTTTACTTTATTCTATTTTGACTTTAATTTCTCACCTCCAGTCATTGTGGTTTCTTTTCTTCCTCTTTTAAACATAGCACCGATATACCTTGGAAATGTTGTTACTATTTCCCAACTTGGGTAATACATAAAATCTCCTGATCATACATCTTGTTATCCATAATTCATTCATATAGTTAGTCACCTATGAAATATTTACAATGTGGCTCTCCCATTGTTATAGATGTTGTTATGCACACAACTTATCTTCTCCAATCATTCTATTTATCATACCTTCCAGGTTCCTTAAAATGACCTTCATTATTACCATGATTTTTCAACTTCCCTGGTTGATTGCCAATATTTTCTTCCTTAGATATACCTTATAGTGATACCTTTAGAGTACCAAGTGATGATTATACCAAACTCTTTCATTATGTTCTAAAATAGGTTGTCTCTTCTTACTGATTTCTTACTCTTGTTGTGATACTTCTTCGCTACCACCGTAATTATCTGATCCAAGTTAGCCATAATCACATGAATTATCATTAGTTATCATCCCAAAAATTTGCAAGTTTCTCCTTTCCATTTCTCCTTAGACAACTTTGACCATTATATGCAATTAACCTTGAATCACTAACCTCATGTAACATTATACTCAACTTCTGAACTTTAATCCAAATTTATACGATTTGCCACTGAGACTAAAAGATACCCTCCTGTGGTTTATATATATACTGCAAAACCCAACTGATTCACTCAAGAATGAAGGGAACTTCAATGGTAGCTTGATGATGTTTAGTAAATGAGCAGATACATGTAATCTGAATGGCAATTGCAATGCAAAATTAAATTTATTAGAAGATCATATTGAGAGAGTCGTGTTCTTGCAATAATAGACCAGAGAAATGCCAAGCAACTGCTATCGCTAAAGGACAATGAGAACAACAATCCAACCCAATTAGTGAATAGTATGATCAACATTCAAGGAAGGTCATCTCTGTGTTTTTAGATCAATTTGAACAGTAAAATAATGAACAGATTGCTAGTGAACAATGATCATCTAAAGGTACTAAGATATCAGAGTTTATCCATTGTAAATTGGAACAGATTTCACTATTTTAGAGTACTTCAATTGGTGACAAATTTCAACTTCAATTATCCAAATACTTCAAAAACTGTGTTGTAAAATGAACTAGTGGTGAGTAGTTACACCAGCATTAAAGATTTGTTACAAAAACATGCCAGTATACCATATCAATAGTGCAATCTTTCAGAGAATTATACATCGTCAATTATGGGTAGATTATCACCATCCAAGATTACAAGATTATATATTTTTCCAATGAATCAATGATTCATAACAAAACTATATACTTTTAATTAGGTGAGTCATTTAGAATTTCGCTTTGTTATATGTTTGTAATGGAGAGAACCGTTGTAGTTGATTATAGCACTTTTTATGTTTAGAAAATGATAAGAGGATGCAAGCATAATCAACTCAAGAAAATGAGATAGTGGTTTTACCATGTAATGAGATTCTAATGCGAACAGAGTACCAAAGAACCCGATGTCTATAATGATGCATGAGAAAACCAATGAGGAACTAATGAATGCACCAAACTTTAAGTTATACCAACGTTATTCTGCTGTCAAGAATCCGATTGTTGTAGCTTATTGCCAAGAATATATCAGTCCTTAGATACCAAATTGGATAGCTAATTAAAGATTTCTAACAGTGAAATCAAGTCACCCGCATATGCATGCAATGATCGCCAAACACTGTAATAAGATTCATCAGTGAAGAAGCATAAAATAAGAGCCAAAATACTTAGATTATTGTTGTGATAATTATGCAGTGAATTTTTTAACCAGATATGTATTAACCATGCCAAATTTATTCAACAAAGTTTTGAAGATTATTTATTCATTTCAATCTATGGTTTTGTATATTTTTCCCCTACTGCATGGCATGCAATCAGACCATTGCCAAATTTGAAACTGTGTGATTGATCATGCAAATTATCAATAATCACTAATTTTGTAGTATTAAAACTTAGAGAATTGTCTCAACATAACTTACGTTAGAAGAATTAAATGGACTGCTTTTAAGAAAATAAATCATTTAAACAAATTTATTGAATATATCATGAGATTCTTATGGCTATTAAATGATTACTCTAAGGAAATTTAAGAAATCAAACAACCAAAACAAAAAAAATATTCCACACCATAAAGAAGAGACACCACCACCCGACCCAGAACCAGATTGGATGACTGGGAAGGTTATCCCTCCCCCAACACAAAATAAAATCATTTTATTAATAAGATGGTCCACCTGCAAGCGCATCTGCAAAGGCAACACCATATCAAACCCTTAACAAAGCTTTAATAGCTACCGGGTTTTTTCTTGCATTCCTTAATTACAACATAAGGATCGAAACAATACCAGGATAATTAGCTTGTTCATTCTGGAACTTTGAATTATACATATCCACATGATGATTCCTAAGAAATATACACATGATGATTCCAATATCCCTGTGACAAGTCCGCGTTGTCCTGGAAAATGCTTATTCATATCTTTATTTTTAACGATGTGAAATAATGTTTATGTAGCAACACCAGTTCTGTTCCCTCATACTAATGTGGTAGGTGCAAGCCTTGAGAGCTTAGTTCCCAGGTTCGGCTGGCTGCTAGACCTGGCTGAGGTTTGACCAGACTCCAAACCCTACCCGCAGAACCAGTCTTAACTAAACTTCTGAACCTTTTCTCGACAAATGCAACAAAACATAACGTAAAAGAACATTTTAATAGCAAAAGAAATAGTGCATGCTTCAATTATTGGAATTTCTGAGTAATATGTATGGTTCCAAGTATAATATTATAAATGTTCCACATACTCAAACTCTTTCGTGAAACTTTCAAATATTTTTTTTTGAGATCCTGAATTTTCCGAGTCTTCCCCTCTTTGAGACCCTGCCGAACTTTTTTCAACCTGGTATATGGTCTTGGGCGACTTTTGATGAATAGATATCCCTTGGTCACTGCATAGCAACCTAAGATTTTCTTATTGTAAATCTACTATTTCAAGGATTTTTGTACCCTCTTTGATCAAAATGGGTTCACGATAAAAGAACAAGAAGGAAAAAGGAAGAGAAAGAAGCAACAAATACAACAATTGGCTAAAAAGATGAGAATTGACAACAAAATGATACCATTACACAAATATAGCCAACTAACAATTCCAAGCATTACCTTGAGTTAATGTTTGTGTATATTGTATTTATCAAGATAAAAGACATAGTAGCCACATGGGTCTTAATTAATATTTCTAATGAGAGCAGAGAATCCCATTTTCTGCAACTTTAACCCATCCTTCATTGTTTGTTAATTTAAAAAAAATATAAAAAATATCCCAAAGTTCTTAAGAAATACCATTTTTGTCAAACAAATAGTGGTTAACTAGGCTGTTGCATAAATAGTGTAATGCCAATGTAATTATTTTATATCTGGTCATGAGGACCGCCCAAAATGCATTCTCTCTTCATTTATTCCTTGTTGCATCCTCACCAGAGCTGGGATTATATGCATTGTTGACGTATATTTCTTTAGTTAACTCTCTCTAAAATACTCGAATGGTTATTGTAATGAACCAATCTGGTTCATAAATGCTTTGGTTCTAATGCAATGACCAATAATCATTTACCGAATATGCAACATAAGGACAAAATGTTAGAAATTCATAGAGGATAAAATAATACATATTTGATAAATGGATCAATGAGATACAATTGAGTTTGTTATTACTTAATCAAATAATGGATGAATATGTGTTACAAATGAGGAGTGCATGTATATTTATACACACCGTTGTAGGGTTGGAGGCTCGAGCACTAACCCCAAGAAGGTGACTAGGCCAACCTAGTTGTAATTAATAAAGTGGGTAACACACCTATATGTTGGCTTCATTAAAAACTTCGAAACATCAATTACTGTGTCAACACGTGGCTTTAAGTGAAGATTCATTTGGAACAATGTTCTAAGACACTAATGTGTGTTTTGCAAATTTCAAGTAAAAATGGTTGTGAATCACTATACTTTCGAAATTTAAACATGACACAATTTGTTTGTGTTAACTCACATAAAATATGAATTTTACATCATGTCTCGGATTTCAGCGTAACCAAATAACTATATAAGGTTAAAAATGAACAAAAAGCCTATGCTGAGAGTACTTCGATATTCCACAAGAAAGAAGAGTAAACACCGCTGTTTTGGTAGCTTAGCATGTATAAACGCCTCACTGTTGAAATTTAGCATAGAAATGCATTTGCACTTATGCGAAACTCATTTTTGTGGTGATTCTGGTTTTCGTGCATCCTTTGGCAGCCGGTGATGTTCCTACCATTTAATAACAATACAGTTTTTCACTACATAAATATCCGTTCTAATATTGGAGTGTTAGCTATTGAGTTGAGGATGACAGATTGAGCTTTTAAAATTAGGGCCCAAAAATTTTAATTAAATTTTGCAAAAATTTATGATTAACTTCTCAAATTTTAAAGCCCTAAACCCTTCTGAACCTGCATCCGTCACTACCAAACAGAAGCGAGGCTGGCCAAGGAAGAAAAAAAACAAAGTCTAACGAAAAAACTGATTTAAACGTAAGCGAAGTAAACCTTGGGAATAATGTAACGAAAATCTCCTTTGCAGAAAAGCGTGGTAGGAAAAAGAAGGGGATTGGCTTAGTTGAGGCATTTCTCGATACTTTTCTGCACGATTTGATATCAGAGACGGAGGCCAGTTAGTCAAACAGAAAAAGGTCCACTCCTGCAAATTTCGAGCCTGTAGTTGCGGAAAGCAATAATGATAATTAGGTGGCAATTCTGATTAATACTGTTCGATCCTGCATGGAGGCAATTCTGATATTCATTTTGATGGCAGTGATGATAAGGAGCCGCAACTTGCAGTTGTGGAGGAAGAGGACAATGAAGATGTGGGGGATAGGTGGAGAGTCAGGGCCTCTGATTTCTTTAAGGAGCCTTTGATTGCAAATGTGGTTGGCGAAGATGGTACCTTAATAGACTAGAAAGGAGAGGCTGATAATTGCATCATTAAGGAAATTTGCAACATGGAGTGGGACAATGTGGCCTTTCATCCAACTCGTTTGGTTGTTCTTGTGTTCGAGAGACATACCAGAATATGTGACAATTGGAAAGCACTCAAAGAGTTAGAGAAAGCTTTTCAGGTCTATTGGGAGTCCCACAACAAACTGCCTCCTCGAACTATAAAAATAGATGCCAAGATAGAGAAGGATTTGGCTTCTGCTCTTAGAGTTAAAGATACCCACATTTAATTAAAAACTTATATTTCCCACATTTAATTAAAAACATTCCAGATGCATCTTACTGCTTTCTAAATCTTCTGGATACCATTCTAGCAAATGAAACAAAAATCTGCTAATATTGGAAATTACTCATACTACGCAGTCAATATGCACGGAATAAAAAAAATTCGTGTATAGGGAGGGTTTGTAGAACATGCTGCTTTCCTGGAAGTAACCATCTTGTAACTTTCAAAACAAGTCAAGTTAAAAATCCCAACAAAATAATTTTTTTTTCTTTCTAAGATGCCCATAGGCCCTAAGAGTTGAGCCAAAGCTCTGATACCATATGTAACAGCCCAAAGTAAATATAAAATTAATTTCCTAATTAAAATCAAAATCAACAAATAAGTACATACCTATATTACCTGTGATCGATGTCTGCCAGATGAAAACAAGGTTTTGGGGACGACTCTCCACCTAACCGTGGGCTCAATTGCGCAAGGCTTTGCTACAACTGGCCACCCTCGAGCCCTCAATCAACGTACTACTGCCAATGACTCCTAAGTCTTAGTACACCATTCTCCCAAGAGAATGAAAGATAGACTCTCGGAATGATGGAATGCAGGAATGCCTCTCATCTTCCTCACCATCTATTAAATAGAACAATATTGGAAGGGGAACCACATGCACACACTCCATGTGTCTACATGCAAATTTCTTTTGATTTTTAGATTTCTTGTTTTATTTCTTTACGTTTCTTTTGATTTTTAGCTTTCTTGTTTTATTTCCTTCTTTTTGATAGTTTTCTTGTTTTATTTCTATTTATTCTTATTTAGAGTTTTAGTATGGTTATTACTATTTTTATTATTATTATTTTTATTTATTTTCTTGTATATATTTTTAATATCATTTATTATTTAACATTTATGATTTATTATCTTTATTATTTTTATTATTTATTATTAAGTGATTTATTTATTATTATTAATTATGATTTTTGCATTATTTATTATTTATTATTATATTATTATTTATTATTTATTATTAAGGGGAGGGATATTACAACTCCCTTCTTTACTTTTATCAACCCGGTAGTTCGTAACAAACTTGGAAGCGACGGTGCTATATGCACAAGTACTAGCTCTTGCTGCAGGCTGTCACTTGATCAGCTGGCACAAGTCCGCTAGGAGCTTAAGCCAACTTCTATGAGCTCTCAAAAGAAGCTTTTAACTGTGATGGATGAAAACTAACTCAACCAGAGGCTAATCTACTTGTAGAAAGAAGTTGAAAGCTAGAAAGGAACACAAACCCTAGCAAACCCTAGTTGTACCGACTAACCCTACTGGTGCAAGTAAAAGGATGAAAGCTACAAAAATGGATGCCATTGACTTCTACAAAGGTAAAATGCATGTGACTAAGCTATTTCTGAAGAGAAATATGAAGAAAACATCTTTTTGCATTTTTGAGTAATTTGTCAGAATTATCTTGCATGTGCTTTAACTATTTTTTACTGTGCAGAGGTTGACTGGCGAAAGGAAATGGAGTAGGTGTTTGCAGGAGGTTGGGAAGGTTATAAGAGGGCCTAAGGGGTCCCTGGCACCCTTCCATAGAGTTTCACAGTGCTCGGATCTCAAGAAACCGCTTTCGTGAGCTTCTACAGGAAGTCTGCAAGGGTTCTACAGGATGTTCTGTCGCTTCTACAGGATGTTTCTACAGGATGTTCCAAAAGGGAGTTTTGAAGGGCTGATGGTGGAAAAAAGGTGAAGAAGTGGGTATGGAGGTGAGATAATGGTGTGAGGAGGTCTAGGACTTGGCGAACGAAGCGGGTGAGTGATAAGGATGGCTGGATTTGTTCAAGGAGGGGTAGAGCAATGTTGCACAAAAATATGGAAATTAGGTCAAAGTGAGGGGACGTGGAAAATGCGAGGCAAGAATTAGAGTTGGAGGACAGAGCAGGCGGTATTGATGGAGTAGGGGTAGGCAAAGAGGTATCACAGGTGCTCTGCAAGTTATTTTCCAAACTATTCAAACAAAGACTTGGAAAACCAAAGACCTAGCTACTTTAACCTAATCTGACCTGAATATCAACAAAGAAAATGAACAGAAGTTTATTGCAACGAAATCATGTGAAATAGCTATGCAAACTAAGCAATCATGAACCTGAACATGTAACCACAACTGGTATCAACTTCTGCAAATGAGAATTTAACACTAACAATTGCATGATGAAGCAAAGACAGTGTTTTTGGTGGCAGCAAGGACACCTTGGTCTCAGCTCATGGTCCCACAGAGGGAGAGGTGAGATCAGGGGTGCTTGATGGCCTTTTTATGAAGATATTCTCTATTATTAACCTATCAAATCAATCTGAACATGAAAAGCCTTTTTAATCATCAACAATGACCTAGGTAACCAAGCAAGACTGTAATCTACTTAACAGAAATTATTTTGCAAAGACATTAAAAACATATAACAGTACACGAAGGAGGCCTTGGAACTTGGGTTGGGCCCAACCCCAAGAGCTACAGGCTCCTAAGAAAAAGCTCAGAATTGATGCCAAATGAAACTGCTTTCCATTATTCAAAAATAACCATGTCACAAAGAAAGTTGTACAGTAGAAGCTACAAAATGAGTTGAGAAACTAGCAACACTATAGTGTAGAATACAACTGTTCAAAAAGTAACCTACGAAGGTTGGAAGCCTTCCTATTTATGCACTACGAGGGTCTCCAACAACCCTCCTTAACTCGAGGGGCTCGGCTGCTCGAACTGCCAGTGATCAGTCACTTTACACAAAACTGCTTGGCTGCCTTTGGGAATCCTTTTTGGTGGCCTGCTGAACTCCGAGCTGAGGGTGGAGAATTCGAGGAAGGGGCCATTTAGTGCAGGAGACACCCTTCCTACGAATCCTCACCCTTGTTCCTTCATGCTTGGCTGTCATCTGGCTCATAAATGCTTGGCCTTGGTCCAAAATTTGTCCAAAAATCTGCAATAACCATGTGTTAGCCTTCTTGGTCAAGTGACTATTCTCATTCGTTCAACTAACATAAATATACTCAAAAAACATGCATAAACTATGAAAAATGGTGGATTGATGAAGAACAATAGGCAAAATGAGCCCAATAAGTTACCCATTTTTGGGGCTCATCATCACCCCCCTGCTAAATGGGTTGCTCATCCTCTGAGCAACTAATCTAGCTCATCATCCTTGATAGCTTTGACTGCCTCTCTCACGTCCCAGGCCTCCGAGGTGATGTCTTCTTCCCGGTCATGAAATCCTGCTTTTCTTTCCACTTCCTCCCACTGCCTGTTTTCCTCTTCTTCCTTAACTCCTTCCAGCAATCCCAAAAGCAAGGGAGGACTGAACTTTAGGCCGATCCAATTGGCCTGCAGATTTTGCATTGACTGTTTATAGAGGGGTACCCTTGCCAAGGCCTCCCTCATCTTGGTTGGAGAGTGGTATTCTCTTATCTTCAAACTGTGGGGTAGTGTGTTCCACCTCCTTGTGCAAGCATGAAGGCAGTTATCCCCCAACAGTCTCTCCATGTCCTCAAAGTGGGCAATAGCTTAAGCTTGTTGTTCAATGTAATCTGGTAACTCTGAGGGTTGTTGGCCAAGTGCTAGTGGGCGCTTATCAATGTCGAGGGATCCTCCAGCTCTGCTCTGATCATTAGTGGTTCACTGAGTTCCTTGTTCATAATATCTCGGACCTCTGCTGCCCTTTTTTCCTCATGATTCAACCAAGAGGCCATGGCCATAAGTTGCACATCTCCTACCACAATGTTGGGATCCCACGAATTCATATTTGGAAGGGCCAAGTTGTGCAAATAAAACTCTGATAATTTAGCCTTGTCCTTTGATGAGCTACTGTCACATAAAGCCATAAATTGATGATAGTTTTGAAATGGAGTAGTGCCCCTTTGGGCCAAGGTGTTAATCTGGAACTGCAACCATTGATCTTTAAGGTACAAAGCGTATGACTTGGCAGGCTGCCTACACTGTACAACCTCTATGGCCCAGCTGGCCATGCAAGCCAGTTGGGCTTCCTTCTCATGTACCTGTTGTTTTAGAGACTGTATCTCTTTTGCTGCCTGCAACTCCTTCTCCTGTAGCTGTTTTGTTAGTGCCTCGATCTCAGCCTGCAGCCCATCCTTTCTTTGTTGTTCATCCAAGGTTTCTTTGTCTGTTGGAGGCTTTTCCCGTTGTTGTTGTTCTCCTAGAATGGAGGGCTTGTCTTCCTTATGGATTCCCTATAGCTGTAGCTGCTGTTTCAGCAGCTCATTCTCTTCCTGTAGTTTGGCCCTCTGAATGCTTTCCACATGCTTCACCATGGCCAATTCTTTCCTTGACTCCCTGAGTTGTTCTTCTAGGGGGCCTATGTCTGCCACACCCTTGGACTTGGCAATCCTCATCCAAGTATGAGTCTTAATTCTTTCTTCCTCTAGTGCAAAGAATAGTGGCACCGCAAATTTCTGGGGAATTATTTTCCCAACTTCTAACAGGTTATAGTATGTACCCAAACTGGTGTTGTGTGTGGAGCATGATTGTTCAGAGGTCTTTGTTTTAGCCGGATGTATACCCTAGGAAGTTTGTACACCCATCCACGCAGGGGGGTGCAGGGGTCTGGGGGGGCCGATCCCCCCCGGTTGGGGGGTCCGGGGGCCAGCGGTCCCCCGGCGGGGGCTCAAGGGCAGCGCCCCCGAAGCTAAAAACAGATGTAAAATTGCCTTGTAAAAGTATAGTAATTTCTAGTCAATCTGGGCCGTTCATTAGGCAAATGATCTGACGGTAGAACTTATGTTTAGTTTAGGTTTTTTTGCCCTAGAAGGCAACCCCTCTCTTTGTATGAGGGCATTGTATTTGAGGCTGTGTAATAGATGTGTAGACTGTGAGCGAGAAACAGAGAGGTGAGACTGTGAGAGAAAACAGAGGATATTACAGCGGATCTGCTGTAGGTTGTGTCTCTTCATTTTGCTGGATAATAGAAAGGAAGGACTGGCTGTTCGGGGTGGACGTAGCCCAAACTGGGTGAACCACGTATATATGTGTCTCTCTTGTTTTATGCGTTTTTTGTGTTTATATTTCTGCAATATTTTATGTGTTCCATTGCTCCGTAATATATAATTTTATAACAATTGGGCTAAGGGCTTGGTTCCAATATTTCCTCTGTCCTTTCTTCTTCCTGTGGTTGTTTGGCCGCCTTTTCCTCCAATTTCTCAGTCTCTTTTAGCTTAGCCCGAGTTTCCTGTAGAGCTTTCTCAGCTTCCTGTAGAACTGTCTTTGAGTCCATTGTTTCCAGTCTTTCTCCCCAGGTGGAAGTTTTTAGGCTTCCTCGCTCATAGGTGACGGAAATCTTTGAAGGAGCCCCTTCTTTTGGTTTAGGGGTTGTGTCCTCAATGATAATTGGCTCCTTTGACTGCGGTTGGGGTCTGCCTACTTTGATCCGTGTGCTCCTTCTTACTCTAAGGTACATGGAGGTTTACCTCTTTCGCTTCGCTTTTTGTTTTGGAGGTGTTTTTAAGGCGGCCAGCACAGCTGCTCCCTCTCTTGCCAATATTTCCGGTGATTTCCCTCTTTGCTGTTCTGTTTCCATGCTTCCTGTAGAAGCCTCTGTGTCAACTGTTTCTGCCTGTATTGTGGCCATTTTAGGATCTGTCTTTTCCTTTGTTTTGGTGTGACTGCTGTGGCTGTGCCAACCTTTACTTGGGATGTTTCTGCCTTCTCTTCTCTCCTCTGTAGTCTCTTTTCCCTTGGTGTTTGTGCTATTGTTCCTTGCTCTATTTTAGGCTCAGCAATTTGGCCCTTTCCCTCTTTCTCTTTTTGTCCTGCTTGTGCTTGTTTGTCTTGTGTTTCTTTACCACTGGTTTTCTCTCCTGCTTCAGTGTGTTCCCCTTCTTCACTGCTGGATGAGGTGAGCTCCTCAGCTAGAATTCTAATATCGTCATCTTTGGTCATGTTTCGGAAAATTTCCCAAGAGAGGGGGACAGTGTAGGTGTGGAGGGCATCTTCCACTAAAAGTTTGATGAGCCCATGATGGGCTAACTGATCTGGTGTCCCTTCCTTCAATTTTGTGCCACATTCACTTAATGACTGCAGAAGAAAATAGGGAATGCTCAACTTCTCTTCCAGGGGTAAATCCATTCCATGTCTTAGTTCATTCAACAACCTAAAATGATAGCCGTAGACAATGTTGAACCTCCCTTCACAGGTAATGTATTTCATGATTTGGAAACTGACTTCACTCCAGAGAGGAGGTAAGCTAGTTCTCCGGACCCCGTTCTTGTCTTCTACAGGATGTTCCTCAGGCAGGAAGAATGCTTTCTTGGCTACCTGGCCCAATGACCTTTCTTCTTTGCTCCAAGGGAGCCCTAATGGGAGACCAGTAACACGAATGATGAGCTCAGGGGTAACTTCTAAGGTCAAACCCCTAAAATTCATTGTGGCCTGTGTCTTTGATTCAGGTTTTAGGGACATTAAGAATTCCTCCGTTATCTCATCGTCATGACCCTGAATTTTGTCACAAAAGGACATCCAATTGGCGCGGGTGAAGAGGTCCACCACCTCCGGATGCTCACGCAGCTTGCTGGGATCTGAAGGTTCTTTCCTGATAAACCCTCCTGGCATGGTGAGAGTGCCCTGTTTTATGCTCTGATCAGAAAAGGGAATGTTGTTTATGGATTTCTCCCCTGAACTTTGAGAAGGGATTTCAACTATCAATTAGCACCAATTTCCTGGCTTTAAGGCTGTTGCTGCCTAGAACTCGGCTGTCTGTTTATGAAGGAAGAAATTGGGTTTCCACAAACAGAGTACAGAGCTCAATGTTTTATTCCCAGCATACATACAAACATGAAAGTTCAAATTCTTCATACACAGGTTAGCCCTCACAGTTGCGTATCTTTCCTACAGGAAAATTTTCTTTTTTAACAAGAACTGTGGAGGAGAATTTTGACGCAAAAATGACTGAGAAATATCGTGCAACACACAGGAAAACTGCTATTTCCAACTCACAGGCGGATTTTTCTCGGACTCCCCAATTTGAGACAGTTCAATTCACCACCTTTTCGAAACATACCATGCATGGAAGAGTGTTTTCGAGCCTACCTCTCTTGGAACTCCAAATTCGACGAAGAAAAGTCCAGGCTTCCCTGCTCCGGAAAGCTGTGCCGTATTTCCTGTAGAGCTTCTTCCTGTAGAACTCTTGCCGGCTTCTGTAGGATGTCACTGCGCCTCTGAACGAGCCCGGTACGCGGGAGATTTTTTTGAACAGGCTGAAAAACTCGGTGGAGGACAACAGGTTAACAGATTTTGGACGCAGAGAACGCGTACTTCGGCTGAGGACGTTGCAAGTGCAAATGAACAGCGGGTGGTGAGAGTCTTCAGCCGAGTATCTTTTAACTGTGGCACAATTCGTGGTGAGGGAATGAGGTGGCCGGACTGAACCGTTGATCCAACATCACGACCATCATTTTTCTGTGTGTCTCTGACCGCCATCACCTCCCCTCTGCCATTAACTACCGCCACCACTACCAATCCCGACGATTTTCCCCGACTGGACACTCCACATGTGTCGGCTGCACATCTCGGCGGAAAATTTGAACGTAACTGAGCTTGTTCGGATCCCACGAAGCTATGTAACTAGTTGAGGGTGGCCAGTTGACTAGCCACTGATCCCGTTCAATCCGAACCATTTTCACAGTCATGCAGTTTTCGAAATATAGTTTATGCAATTGACGAATGAGTTTAGACACTTACCTGTGTGGCCGTGGATGCATTATGCAGACTTCAGGTCTTGGAACCACTGCTTCACTTGCTGCTGCCTCGTGCACGGGTGTTAGAACCCATTCCTTCATTTGTTGATGCTGTATGCACGGGTTTTGGAACCCGATCCTTCGGTTATCAACGCTGCATGCACAGGTTCTGTTGGGTTTCAGCTACCGAGGATGTTTTCACATCCAAGAGGAGCCTTTTGCATGTTCCCTTTGTTGATCTCGGCTGTCCCTACCTCCAAAGTATGTCTTCCAGAGGGATCAGCTGCTACAGGATTCCTGTAGGATGTCTTGTAGCTGCTTCTCCTCCTGGGATGCAGGCTAAATGAGCAGGGCTATATTGCGGACGAGGGATTCATTGATGAAGAGTCTAGATGGAGTTTGGACAGGTAGGGTGAGCGAGACTTTGTTACTTGACTTGTCACTAAAAAAATTCTTGCTGTCAATATGAGGAAAACAGGGTTTCTTGTATGACTATGCAGGAACACATAACCAGGTGGGTAACGGAGGTGTAAAGAGATGGAACAGGGTGCCATATGGTGATGGGTGGAAACAGGGGTGGCTGCAGGCCTAACAAACAGATTCCAACCTTCATATTCCCCTCCAAGATCGATTTTGGCTTGCCCGGAGGTTCTACAGGATGTTTCCTGTAGAAAACATAAACTGCCTGTAGAATAGGTAGAACTTCCTGTAGAAGGTGAAATATGCCCCCGAATATGATCAAATCCTAGGAGAGGCGAGTGGTCATGGAGGAAGTGTCTGTGAGGGTGTCCTGTAGCCTAGTGTGGACCCTTGTCCTTGTTTTGCATGACCTTCCTAACTTGCAATATATTCCCTGCAACCTGCAATTATTCCATAGAGATTAGGCCTGTTTTTTTTTTTTTTTTTGAGAGACAGCTGGGGTGCCTCCATGAGGTTTTCACCCTCACTGTCTGCCCCGGGCGCCTCTAAGAAGTTTTCACCCAGGGATCTTTTTATTTCACTTCTTTGTTTTTTTTTTTTTGATGCTCAAGGTGTGGGTGGAGTACAGACAAGGCCCTGCTCCACTACCAGCACTGGTTTGTCCAAAGTTTCAATGGACTCCTGCCTCGAAAGGGGTTTCCTGTAGATTTTCAATCGATGCCCATTGATGAGCATGGGGATGGATTCTTCATCAATGGTCATGATAAGGACTGAACCATTGTCGTTGCATTTCTCCACTGTATATGGTCCTAACCACCTTGTCCTTAGTTTCCCTTTGAAATCCTTGTATCTTGAGTCATACAACAACGCCCAATCTCCTGGTTGGAATTTCTTTTCATTAAGGTGTCGATCATGCCATATCTTCCTCTGGAGTTGAACTACTTCTGAGTGGAGGAGGGCCTGCATTCTCTGTTCATCTAATCATTTCAGCTGCAGTAATCTTTCCCGTTGTGCATGGCTGAGATCTAGGTCCAGTTGAGCTACCACCCTCAATGTGTTGTACTCGAATTCTATGGACAACAGAGCCTTCTTCCCATAGACTAGCTCATAAGGTGTGAAACTTGTTGTAGTTTCCAAGTGGTGTTGTAGGCCTAGGTGGCCTCAACCAAGCGATCTGCCCAATCCTTCCTGGTGCTGCTCACCACTTTAGTCAAAATCTCTTCCAATGATCTATTAGTAACTTCCACCTGCCCATTATCTTGCGGATGATAAGGGATGGAAGTTCTGTGCTTGATCTTGTGATGAGCGAGTAGGTCTTCAATCAAGTTAGAGGTGAACTAACTTCCTTGATCGGTGACCAGCTCTCTTGGGTAGCCAAATTTGTAGAAGATATTTTCCCTTAAAAAATCAGCCACTTTTCCTTCTGTCGCTTCCTTGATTGCCTTGGTTTCTGCCCACTTTGTCAGGTAGTCTGTGCACACAATGATGTAAGACCTTTGCTTTGAAGGAGGGTTGATAGGACCCACAAAATCCATGCCCCACTTCTCAAATGGCTCGAAGGTCACTTGAGGTTGGAGGGGCATTTCATCCCTTGGAGTCGGTTTCCCCATCCTTTGACATCGGTCACATTGGCTGATGTATCTTCTGACATCTTGATGAAGAGTGGGCCAATAGTAGCCTACCTGTAGAATTTTGAAGGCAGTCCTTTTCGCTGCAAAGTGACCTCCACAGGGCCCATCGTGACAGGTCAGGAGGATGTCGAAAACTTCCTCCTCCCTAACACAATGCCTCAAGATATGATCTGGGCCAAGTTTAAACAGGTTGCCCCCAATCCAAGTGAATGGGGCACTTTTCTTCACAATTTTTCTCTTCTCTCTTGAGGATAGGTGTGGAGGGAACTGTGCTAAGACCAAGTAATTTGCTATATCAGCAAACCATGGAGAGAGTATTGAAATAGAAAACAAGTGTTCGTCTGGCATCTGGTTATCCACTATCCCTTCTTCACCTGCAGGAAAATCCAATCTAGACAGAAAGTTAGCAACAACATTTTCCTTACTTGGCTTGTCCACAATGTTCAAATCAAATTGCTGCAACAAGAGTAACCATCTAATGATACGAGCATTTACATCAGGCTTATTCATTAAATATGTAATCGCAGCATGATCAATGTGTACGAATGTTTGATAGCCAGTGATGTAGTGTCTAAACTTGTTTAGGGAGTGCACTACAGCCAGGAACTCTTTTTCGGTTACAGTATAGTTCATCTCTGCCTTGGACAAGTTTTTGCTGACAAAATATATGGCATATGGTAGTTTCTCCTCAACTTGTCCTAAGGCTACCCCTATGGCTCTATTCGAGGCATCAGTGTGGATGTGGAAAGGTAGGGCCCAGTTTGGACCTCTCAAGATCGGGGCGGACACCAGCTTATCTTTCAACTCATCCAGAGCCCCTTGACAGTCGTTAGTCCATTTAAACTCAAAATTTTTCCCTAAGAGGCCAAACAATGGCGAGGCTAGCTTACTGAAATCTTTAATGAATCTTCTATAATATCCTGCTAAGCCTAGAAAACTCTGAACATCTCTCACCTTTTGAGGAGGTGGAACCTTTTGGATGATAGCAATTTTGTTAGGATCCACCTGTAATCCTTGCTGAGAAATGGTATGACCTGACACAGTCCCTTCAGTCATCAGGAATTCACATTTTTCAGGACTGAGGGACAAGTTCATCTCAATACACTTGGTTAAAACTTTTCCCAGGTTAGACAATGCTTCTTGGAAGTTAGACCCATAAGGAGTAAAGTCATCCATATAGATTTCCACTGAATCGTGAACCAGCTCAGCAAATATGCTCAATACTGCTCTCTGGAAAGTGGCACAAGTGTTGCATAGCGCAAAGGGAAGGACCCGGTAGGCAAAGGTTCCCCAAGGACAAGTGAAGGTGGTCTTATCTTGGTCTTTCGGGCTGATTTGGATTTGATTATACCCGCTGAACCCATCTAGGAAAGAAAAGAACTTCTTCCCTGCCAGCCCATCTAGCACTTGATCTATGAACGGCAAAGGGAAATGGTCCTTCTTGGTGGCTTTGTTAAGTTCTTGATAATCTACACAGATTCTCCACTTCCCATTTTTCTTGGGTACAAGCACCAGAGGAGAAACCCATTCGCTGTCCGAGATAGGGTAGATGAATCTTGCATCCAACAACTTTTGGAATTCTTCTTTAACGATGTCCTTAAGGGCCAGATTCATTCTCCTCTGAGGCTGCTTGACTGGTTTACAATCCTCTTTGATGTAAATTTGATGGGTACAGACCGAAGGGTGGACTCCTTTCATCTCCTTATAGCTCCAAGCAAAGGCATCCAAATGGTGGCTCAATAAGCTACAGAGATCCTTCTCCTGAGAGGAAGATAGGGATGAGCTGATCTTTAAGGTTCTTTCATGGCCAAATTCCACATTTTTAACTCTGGGTGAGGTTGGATCGGCCACACAGAGGTCCACTAAAGCGCTGGCTTGGGTACCTTCCACTAACTCCTCTAAAAATAGTGCACTGGGAGGTGGATTTTGAATCAAATTCTCGATCAAGTCATCCTCGGTCAGAGGACCTCCCCTGGTAGCTTCTACTATGCACAATGGTGCATAGTAGACTTCACCCTCATCTTCCTCCTCCAACCAGAGTGGTAAGTCATGTTCCAATAGAGGTTGGGTAGGAGGGTATAGGACTAGCTGTTTGGACATAGGCCCATTCTTGATGGTCATGCTTCCAGCTTGACAACTGATGTAAGCATCCGCAGTAGCTAACTAAGGCCTTCCCAAAATGAGGGGGTATCCAGTGAGTTTTGCCTTTGGCTGAAGGACCAAAAAGTCCGCAGGGTACTCCCAAGAATCAACAGAGACCAGGACATCCTCCACAATCCCTTCGAGAGTCACAGTGGAGCGGTCTGCCAATTGCAGTACTGTCGAGGTCTTTCTTAAGGAACCCTGAAGGTTAAGTTTAAGCATAGTGTCCCTGGTCATCACATTAATGGTAGCCCCTAGATCAATCAAGGTGTGGGGGATTATGGTGCCATTGATGTGGACATCAACTATAGGACTCCCAGGGTCCAAATATTTTGGACAGATTACTTGTCCCAACATCAGATCGGACAGTTGTCCTATGACATTGATAGTCGGGGCATCTCTCTTGCGCCTGCCTGGGTGCCTGAAACACTTCTCCTTGATCAATTTGTTGTAGATTGGTACATCTTTTATGGCCTGGAGAAGTGGGATTTTCACACACAACTGTTTAAGTTCTCCCAGAATTTCAGTCTCCTCTAGGTTTGGTTGCGTGGCTACTGTTAGTCTCTTAGGAAAGGGTGGAATGGCTTTGGGTTCACTTTCTTGTTTCTCTTCCTCTTCCTTCGGGGGAGGAGGCTGGCGATCTAGAAGGACCTTTCTAGATTGTAGGTTGATCTCCTAAATCTCCACACCATAGGTAGGGCATGTTGTCTCTCCAGTGTATACCTACTGGGCCTGTCTATTGTTGGGGTTCGGGTTCGGTTGAGCAGGCATCTGGGGTTGTCTTGGAGGAGCAGGAGGTAATGGTTGTGGTTGAGTAGGAGGTGGAGGCAAAATATCGGGAGGAGAGTTGTATTGGGGCCTCCACCCCGGTTGAGGGGCATTCCACTGAGGTTGTGGCTGGATATGAGAGTGAAATGAATGAATAGCAGGTTGAGTATGGTACTGAGATGGATAAGACCAAGGAGGAGGTGTGGACCAGGAAGGATGAGCAGGGGGCCCCCAAGAAGGCATGTGAGCGGATTGGCTGGGGTTGTAATATGTTTGGGATGTTCCTTGCATCCCCTGCTGGTAAGGTTTGGACCCATGTGGCCTCCTTTGGTTAAGGAAGTAGAGTGGCTCAGTGGCCCCTTCAACCCCTTGGTACATGGCTTTAAGTCCAGGTAAGGTTAGGCATTGGTTCGTGGGGTGGTATTCCTCACAAACGAAACATACCTCCACTGAGTGCAATGGACACTCGTTCTTAGGATGCCTCATTTTACATCTGGGACAAAAAATGGCCAAAGCCCTCTCAGCTTCCTCTTTCTTCTGTTGGATTCAAAAGGTATCCAGTTGCATGGCAATGGCCTGTCTCATCTCACTTTTGAGGTCTTCCATCTGATTAGCAAACTCATGCTTGGATAAGGTGGTACTAGCTGAGAGTGAATTCCCCCTACCTCGTTTCCGGGCTGCCCTAGAATGGTTTCTAAACATAGTCTTTATGTCCTCATAAGGTAGTTGGTAGATGTCTCCTCCAGCTAGCAGATGGATGGTATCTAGAAGGTCTTCGGGGACTCCTCGGAGCAGAACCAGCTTCAGAGATTCAGGGTCAAGCATGCACCTGGCCCGTTTATAGCTAAGTTGGAACCTTTCCTCGTAGTCTTCTAAAGACTTATCACTTCCCATGGTCATCTGAAGGATCTCTCCCTTTGTTTCCTTTGACCTACAATAGTCCTGGTATTTGTTGTTAAAGGCTCGGTGCATCTGAGCCCAAGTTGTGATACTGTTTCCAGGTAGCCCCATGAACCAACGTAGTGCTGCATCCTTGAGGGTAGAGGGAAAGAGTTTCAACTTTTGCTCGTCTTCCGCATAGTCATAAGTTTGACAAAGGACAACAAACTCAAACAGGAAGGTATCAGGGTCTTCAGTGGTCAATCCATGGAAATGAGGTAAGGCTGAGGGACTTATGTTTTTCATCCTCATGTCCCTGTTGGTCTCTTGGATGGAAAAGGCACCTTCTATTCTCTCCTCATCTTCTCTACCGTTTATGTTTTCAGCCATGGTGTCAAAAGGAATGTTTTCTTGCTCTTCTTCTATTATAGGATCTTCGTATATCTCAGGAGGTTCACCTATAGGTTCTTCTGGATCACTGCCACCAAAGAAGAGAGAAGGATGACTCAGTGATGTGGTGGGGGTGTTGGGTAGGAATTTTCCGGTATTGTCTCTGTTCTTACAAGGCATGAAAATGGAATATTTTTGTTTGCTTTTGTGTTTTTTTTCTCTGCTTGTACTTGCAAAACTGAAATAGATTGAATTGCAACTAGCTAAAATCTATCTTGCTGAAATGAAAATGTGGAATTGAAATGAAAGCAGGAAAGGACTAATCTATTTTGCTGAAATGAAATTGTAGGAATGAAATGCTAGGCTACACTTGCAGAATTGAAATTGCGGAATTGAAATGCTAATCTACGCTTGCAGAAATGAAATTGCGGAATTGAAATGCTAATCTATGAAAGTAGGAAAGGTCTAATCTACTTTTGCAGAAATGAAATTTCAGAATGGAAATGAAATAAACTACTTAGCAGAAGGTTGTAGTAGAAAATAGAAGAAAAGCAGCAATCACAAATACTCTGACGCTTCCCTGGCAACGACACCAAAAAGAATGGTGGGCTCCAGTATTGCAGCAATAATGCTGCAACTCCTGGGACTCCCTTCTTTACTTTTATCAACCCGGTAGTTCATAACAAACTTGGAAGCGACGGTGCTATATGCACAAGTACTAGCTCTTGCCACAGGCTGTCACTTGATTAGCTGGCACAAGTCCGCTAGGAGCTTAAGCCAACTTCTATGAGCTCTCAGAAGAAGCTTTTAACTGTGATGGACGAAAGATAACTCAACCAGAGGCTAATCTACTTGCAGAAAGATGTTGAAAGCTAGAAAGGAATGCCAACCCTAGCAAACCCTAGTTGTACCGACTAACCCTACTAGTGCAAGTAAAAGGATGAAAGCTAAAGAAATGGATGCCATTGACTTCTAGAAAGGTAAAATGCATGTGACTAAGCTACTTCTGAAGAGAAATATGAAGAAAACATCTTTTTTCATTTTTGAGTAATTTGTCAAAATTATCTTGCATGTGCTTTAACTGTTTTTGACTGTGCAGAGGTTGACTGGCGAAAGGAAATTAAGTAGGTGCTTGCACGAGGTTGGGAAGGTTATAAGAGGGCCTAAGGGGTCCCTAGCACCCTTCCAGAGAGATTCACAGTGCTTAGATCTCAAGAAACCGCTTTTGTGAGCTTCTACAGGAAGTCTGCAGGGGTTCTATAGGATGTTTTGTGGCTTCTACAGGATGTTCCAAAAGGGAGTTTTGAAGGGCTGATGGTGGAAAAAAGGTGAAGAAGTGGGTATGGAGGTGAGATAAGGGTGTGAGGAGGTCTAGGACTTGGCGAACGAAGTGGGTGAGTGATAAGGATGGCTGGATTTGTTCAAGGAGGGGTAGAGCAATGTTGCACAAAAATATGGAAATTAGGTCAAAGTGAGGGAACGTGGCAAATGCGAGGCAAGAATCAGAGTTGGAGGATGGAGCAGGCGGTATTGATGGAGTAGGGGTAGGCAAAGAGGTATCACAGGTGCTCTGCAAGTTATTTTCCAAACTATTCAAACAAAGACTCGGAAAACCAAAGACCTAGCTACTTTAACCTAATCTGACCTGAATATCAACAAATAAAATGAACAGAAGGTTATTGCAACGAAATCATGTGAAATAGCTATGCAAATTAAGCAATCATGAACCTAAACATGTAACCACAACTGGTATCAACTTCTTCAAATGAGAATTTAACACTAACAATTGCATGATGAAGCAAAGACAGTGTTTTTGGTGGTAGCAAGGACACCTTGGTCTCATCTCATGGTCGCACAGAGGGAGAGGTGAGATCAGGGGTGCTTGATGGCCTTTTTTTGAATATCTTCTCTATTTTAACCTATCAAATCAATCTGAACATGAAAATCCTTTTTAATCATCAAAAATGACCTAGGTAACCAAGCAAGACTGTAATCTACTTAACAGAAATTATTTTGCAAAGACATTAAAAACATATAATAGTACACGAAGGAGGCCTTGGAACTTGGGTTGGGCCCAACCCCAAGAGCTATAGGCTCCTAAGAAAAAGCTTAGAACTGATGCCAAATGAAACTACTTTCCATTATTAAAAAATAACCATGTCACAAAGAAAGTTGTACAGCAGAATCTACAAAATGAGTTGAGAAACTAGCAGCACTATAGTGCAAAATACAACTGTTCAAAAAGTAACCTATGAAGGCTGGAAGCCTTCCCATTTATGCACTACGAGGGTCTCCAATAGCCCTCCTTAACTCAAGGGGCTCGGCTGCTCGAACTGCCAGTGATCAGTCACTTTACACAAAACTGCTTGGCTGCCTTTGGGAATCCTTTTCGGTGGCTTGCTGAACTCCGAGCTGAGGGTGGAGAATTTGAGGAAGGGGCCATTTAGTGTAGGAGACACCCTTCCTACGAATCCTCACCCTTTTTCCTTCATGCCTGGCTGTCATCTGGCTCATAAATGCTTGGCCTTGGTCCAAAATTTGTCCAAAAATCTGCAATAACCACGTGTTAGCCTTCTTGGTCAAGTGACTATTCTCATTCGTTCAACTAACATAAATATACTAAAAAAACATGCATAAACTATGAAAAATGGTTGATTGATGAAGAACAATAGGCAAAATGAGCCCAATAAGTTACCCATTTTTGGGGCTCATCATCGATCGCGTGCAAAGATATTCAGGAACATGGATGTCATTATGTGCATGCATGCGATCCCACCCATTTGGCACACTCATTGAAGCGAAGACAAGAAGCAAGTCTGAATGGAGCTGAACATGTATTTCGACAAGTTGATTCCCATGGTCATCAAAACATACTTGGAGATCAGCACATACTCTATTCATCGGTATGTTGTTGTTCTAGTTGCACTCAAAACAATGATGCGAATATTATCAAATGAGTTGGACAGAGGAGCTATAACAGTGTACCTGGATGCAATAGAGGCAAGAGTTTCCTTTCAGCAAGATGTCACCATTGAGCACACGAACACCATCACGGATGATTGATCTTGGCATCAATTCGCCACCATCGACCATCACAAGGATGTCAAAGAGTTGGTCTCACCACAACGGTCCGAGTGTTAGTGATGTCTTGCATGGCTTGCTCAAGCCATTTTGTCTCACATGGGTGCATGTGCAGATTATATGTAACGTCTTGTCAAGTGGAAGTTCAAGTGTCAATAGTTGAATGTAACAGTCATAGAGTAGTTGAAGAGTCACGAGGGTAGATGAACAATCACAAAGGGGAATGTCAAGGGTCACCCCACCCTTTGCTATAAATAGTCCCTCGTAACTTATTGTAGAGGCTTTTGGTCAGCCAAGCTTCTGATAGGAGTATCTTAGAGAAAGGTTGGAGTGTATTGTAACGAGCCTTGGCTTCTCCACTGTGCAGAGCTAGTATATCTCTTTGGAGGAGTAGGTGGCAGTGACTGTAACGTTCTGCTGTCAGAACTAGTGGTTGGTCATGATTGTATGGTATGACTGGAACTTTCACTTTTTAATATAACAGAGCCAACATGTTTCATGCATATGTCGTATTGTATTCCATCTATCTTGTTTACTATAAATTATATATGTATTTGTTTTCTTACCCATGTGTGTATAGACTCTTTATGTATATGTATGTATGAATCTTACCAAAATGTGTTTTTGGTTTAACCATCACTTTGGATTGCTAGCTCACTTTCCTTCCAATTTTTGATGCATATTTTCTCGTGTGTTCCCTTATTAACTTCTTGCTTTCATAGGTTTCCAAGGGGCGCACTCACCTCACCCTCCGTGTGTTAGAATCGCTCATGCACCTTCCTTGACTTCCTACATATGTCACACCATTGCTACCAACAAGGACACCTTACTTGCCTCTGCGCACAACCACGGTCAAAGCAATACCGTACAACCCACTGCTGGGACTCCTACACCAAACGGTTTGAGGTCTAGTTGGGACTTCTTACTGGGGAGATCCCCTGACATGTTGGTGGGTCCAACATTGCCAACATTTCTGGCACTAGAAGGAGGGCAGATGACAAGCTATGTCCTCTCATCCTATTTTGAACCTTTGCACATCTATCATGGATTCCATCACACTCATCCCTCCACGATGTCTTTCGCATGTCGAACCTCTCAACATCACGAGGGAGTTTTTGATATCTTGTCTGAATTCACATATGATGATGAAGGCGAGGTAGATTGGCATTAATACCTAGAAGAATTCTATGTATTCCTTGAGAATGCAAATGAGTTCTATGTAGAAGAGGCCAGTCTTTTGCTTTCATACACACTTCGCAAATCCCCACAATGGTGGTGCTGCAGTTTGCCTCCTGGAAGTGTGCACTCACTTGACTAGTTTTGTGATGTCATTGAATCTACTTTCCATCATTTTGATCCAGAAACTCTTGACCAAAAACTGTTACAACAATGGAATGCCCCGCATGAATCACCTATGGAATTTTGGGAACGCTTCCGTGTGTTGTAGTTTCAAGCTCCGAAAATCTAGATGAAATTTCCATATCTTTGGGACAGATTCAAATACTTTCTTTACAAATCAGTTAATCCCAAGAAGAATTTCAAGATCAAGCCCCACTCAGCATACTTCAGTGATGAAGATGGGCAATCACGGATGGACATGGTCACTGTCACAAGTGACTGTCTGCCATCCCCTCATCAAACAACTCCACCATCGTAGAGTGAAGTGGGAGAGCATGCACACACATTGGTTCAACCGTCACATCCTCCCGACATCGCTCCTTTTGATTTTTATGCAAGCTTGGTTGCGAATCCATTAAGTTCTCACATGTATTTTGTACCTCAACCTCCATCTTCGTACTCGGATGATCCTCTGGATGACACTATCTTGTGTTCTTCCATTTTGGACTCTACACTTGTTGTGAACAAGGATCAAGCCATCGACTGAGTTGGTGTTGCATAACCAACATGCGCTGTCATTCATGAAGAGTATGACCGGGAGCTTGAACATCCACCGGTAGCAGGGGTCCATCCCTGTCTATTCGTACCTCCTCCATTTTTTCCTGACATCCTTGATGATTCTTCCATCCCTGATTTTTCATGTGTATCTCTATCCATAAATGCACCCATTATTGATCATTCGCAGGACACACCGTATGTCAGCCCATCATCCAATAATGGAGAGGACCAATCATTCATTGAAAATCTATTTTATTTTTCGTCTAATTTTTCCGGAAACATAGAGAGTGAACATCCTTGCTTCTCATCTACCCCTCTGTGTGATTCATAAAATCATGAGGATGCCGACAAACATCCTGAATTTTCTGATCTTGAGTGTCATGATCTCTCTACTTCCTCATCTGATCACGATATTGATTCAACTATCATTAATCTGTCTAAGAAATTGGTCTACGATGATCTATATGTTGATGAAGTCGAAGCCCCACAGAATGTTGAGGCACTTCATCCCGAGCTGATGGTTATGTCAGGTCCTCGTTTTCTTGAGGTTGGTTTCACTTTCGATCAAGAAATTTTTGAAATACCTGAGGCTCCTCATTACTCATCTGTATGCATTGAAGATCAATCTCACACATAGATTTCACTTCCTCCACTTGAACTACACGATCCCATGGCTCATGCATTGGAGGAATCTTACACAACAAGCGCACTTGCGCAACATAAGTGTTCTACCTTTCTCATGTTTTCTTGCAGGTCACAGTCAAGAGAATGCATACACTTAACATCTGCACACATTGTAGCACAACACCATGGAAAGTCCTCAAAGTGCATGTCATTCGCTTTCACTTACTTATGTTTTGTGGATGCTTTTAAACATGGAGTGTGTTTGTTTTCATTGTTATATCTTTCTTGTTTGCTAGTTCGCACATCTGTCTTGTTTGCGAATGATGCTTCACCAACATGGGTCGACCAATGCATCGGTGGCTGCATTGGATGTATCACTTCACGTGAGCAGACCCATGCACCGTTAGATTAGGAGTAGGAGTAGTGTTTGCATGTTTGTTTGTTTACCTACTTGTTTTCTTACTCACTTCGCTTACACATTTACTTCTATTGTTGCTTTGTTTTGTGTTTGTTTGCTTGTTTATGTTCGTAGGTTAGTTTCATGTGAAACCATGCGTGACTCTTGAAACAAGCTTGGTAAAGTACAAGAGGACTTGTGCAATTATAAATACTTGGTTATTTGTCGTCCTGCCTCTTCATGAAGAACTTGTTATCTTTAGCCCATGATATGCTAATGGAAAATACATATTGTTCGAAGTGAACCTTGGTGGAAACACAACACTTGTGCACTAACTAGTGTCACCTACTATAGTCCATTGTTTTGGGTTAATCCTTGTCAGCTCAATCAAGTACAGTAAGGTGAGGGGGAAAACCTTAACAAGCATGCCAAAGGTATATATAAAATACCTCTTTGAAGGAACAACCTCTTCTGTTCTCAATAAGTTGGGATCCCTCTTCCACCTCTAAAATGAATAAGTGCTATGCACAGTTACGAAAAATGAAAAATGAAAAAGTAAAAAAAGAATCGAAAAATTGAAAAATAAATAAGGTGAAAGAAGAGAAAGGCTTCTTGCATAGAGAGGTGATGCAAGTAACTCCACCGGGGTACTGACTAGGCTCAATGGAAGCAAAGCGATGCTTGTGTTCCTACGTGACTCTACCGGGGTAATATCCAGGCTTACTGGGAGCAGAGCAACGCCAGAGATGAAAATAAAACTTTGACGACCATATGGCTTGTGCACCAATATACCCCCCAACCCCAATCGAAACAACTATGTAGACTTGGCTTGGAATGTGTGTCGACTGACCAAGGGCTTGGCATATGCTACATCTTACAATCAAGCAAGTGTGGAAACCAAGATGAACAAAGAATTGAACAATACTTCCAAATGTGTTGGACTTTTTTTTCACGAACAAGGTCCATTCAGAGAGTTGGAGTTCTACCAGTGTGTCGCCAAGTGTTGTAGTAGCTACAAACACCCTCCAAAATTCTACCTCAGCTTCGTTTTGGAGCCTCCCTACCAACCATCCTCATTTGCATGTCTTGCACCGTCAAGCATATAGGCTTCAGTTTTTTCTCAGAGTCTTGTCAGCCTATGGATGTCAATTTTCTTCACTCCCTTCATAGGCTGTCTTTTCAGACTTAGACGATGTGTTGGCCAAGTAGCTCCCCCAGAAAATTACACAATTTTGGAAGGGAACCAACCTTCTCTCTAGAAACTACGCGAATCAACTGTCCAACTTGCTGAGCTCAAGAATTGCACAAATCAGTCTGTCAGGCTTCACTCAGAAAATGGCGCAATTCTGGAGGGGAACCAACCTTCCCTCCATAAATTGCACAAATCAGCCTGGCAGTCTACTGGGCTTCATAATTGCGCAGAGCAGTCAGGCAGTCTTCCTCTAGAAAACTGCGCAATCTGACCGAGGATAGCTGCTCACCACAGGAATTACGCAATCCTGGGAGACAGTCACCTGTTCCTCCTAGAAATTATGCAATCCATCTGGGACAGCTAGCCCAGCTTAGCCCAGGAAATGCACAAATTTTCTTCCTAGACTCGCAAACAGATGCATGTGTCTTTAGGTTGACCGGTCCCCTTCGGGACTGAGCTAACTGATTTGCATGCATGGGTTGCTCTTCCCAAAATAGCAAAAGATAGCTTGCAAAGGAATCCCTAGATCTAGGGATATATTCTTAGCAGCTGGGGTTACATGCAAAGCTCATTTTAGAAACCTCTCACCAAGTGTCGCTTTTTCCTAGATTTGTGGCATGCGCATCATAACCTCGATCTTATCAAAACTCATCAACTGGATGCTGTAGAGCTCATTCCTCACACCGACCTTGTAGCTTTGACATCCCACATTGCATCCAAGAGTCTTTGGCACTTTCAACTTAGCTGTTTCAGGGTAAGTCTGCTTTTCATGTCTTATGTTGCGTTTTTGTTGCTTTTTGTGTTTCGCTTTATGTGAGTTTTGTCTGTTTGATTTCAATGAGCGCTTTCTATCGTTTTGATTTATGTTAGCTTGTCGAAGCACCGTTTCAGTTTTCGTTCGCATCTCACTACTGTCGCATGCATGACGTTGTTTTTGCACTGACGGTCGCCATTGCGGCAACTCGCTTCACACACATGCATGCTTTCTCGTTTTTTGAATCCTGCACTTTCTATTTGCATGCATGATCATTCACTCTTGTTTATACTCAGTATCACCATGCATTCATACTTCTCATGTTTTTAGTTGCCCGTTGGCGGGTCTGGGCTGCCTTAGCTGGACCTTGCCTTGCCCAGCTAGAATTGCACATTTCTAGAAGTGAAGGCTCTGCCTTCTCTCCAGATATTGTGCAAGTTTGGCCCAACACTGACCTCCAGGCCTGCATTGCGCAATTTTGGCAGGCAGTGCCTTGCTGGCCCCAGAATTTGCGCAATGCAGTTTGCTGATTCACATGTCACTGCTGACTGAAATTGCGCATTGCGCAACTTCAGTCCTTAGCAGGCTAGGCTGGACTATGCATTGCATAGTTCCAATAGTCAGTCAGCCTCCCGACAGCCCGGACTGTGCTTTGCGCAGTTTTGGCAGTTAGTCTCCCAGCGTCTCAGTGACAATTGCACAATCTTCTAGACAGTCACACAAGTATGTTACATGTCATTCCTCTAGTTTGTTTTGGTTTTCGATTGATAGATTGCTTGTCATGAGTGTTGCTATGTCTCTAGGTATCATAGGTGTTTGTCTACCTCTTAGCAGCGCAGGTACAATGGCTTCCAGGAGAGCAGAGTCAAAGACACCGTTCATAGCACAACTGGGAATGCAGTCGATCAAGTGTCTACGAACTTGCCTATCTATGAATACATCAAGTTGTTCATGGACAAGGATATCAAGATGAAAGAGCAGCAACGTCACAACGAGCATCACCATCAGCAGCAGCAGAAGGTAGCACACCTGCATGCGACAAGTGCAAGAGGAAGGTTGTGGACAACAAAAAGGCGGAACAAAAACAATGTAAACTTTGAAACAGGAACTATAAACTCAAAACGAGAACTCTAGCCAAAAACCCCCCAAAAAACATGAAAAATAGTGCTAAAAATGAAAAGTGTTGATGCTGGAATAACACTTTTTTTTTTCTAGGGTAAATTTTCAACATGTTTTAAAAATGGCAGTGAAAACCAAATTTTTGTGCAAAAAACACCCTCAAAACGAAAAGTGTTGATGTTGGAATAACATATTTTTTCTATGGTAAATTTTCAACATGTTTTAAAAATGACAGTGAAAACAATTTTTTTGTGCAAAAATTGTCCAAAAAACACCCTCAAAACGAAAAGTGTTGATGCTAAAATAACATTTTTTTTCTAGGGTAAATTTTCAACATGTTTTTAAAATGGCAGTGAAAACCAATTTTTTGTGCAAAAATTGTGCAAAAAACACCTTCAAAACGAAAAGTGTTGATAGTGGAATCACACACTTTTTTTTTCCTAGGGTAAATTTTCAAAATTTTGAAAAAATGGTGTAAAAGATTTTATCATGACTCCGAAAAACATTAAAATTTCAAAAGAATAATGAGAACATAAAATTAAAAATAAAGACAAAAATTAAAACAATGACAAAAAAAAGTTGAAAAAAATAGCAAAACGTAAATAAATAAATAAATAAATAAATATATATATATATATATATATATATATATATATATGAAAAAAAAAAGAAAAAGAAAAAAAAGACAAAAAAAAATTAAACATAAAAAAATAACAAAAAAAAATCAATCATAAAAATGTTAAAAAAAAGCAAATTAACCTATAAAAGATAAGAATTAAAAAACTAAAAAAAATTATTAAAAAAAAATCATATATATATATATATATAGTTTTCTGGCATTAAAATATTTGGAAAAAAAAATAAAATTTAAAAAAACTATAAAATTAAGTAAGTAAAATAGGAATTTTTTAAAAAGCATTAATAAAAAGTAAAAAAATAAAAATAAAAATAAATTAAAACAAACTAGATTAAAAAATAAATAAATAGAAAATTAACAGAAAAACATTTAAAAAAACCTATAAAAACAAAAATATATTGAAATTAAATTAAATTAAAAAAAAGAAAAGAAAAAGAAAGCAAAAATTTAAAAATTTAAAAAATACACATATTTTCAAATTAAAATAAATGTTATTGATTAAAAAAACATTTAAAAAAAAAAAAAAAAACAAATATATTTTTGATTAAAAACATTTAAAATATTTTAAAATATATATATAGAATAAAAAACATTTAAAATTATTATTATTTTTTTAAATAAATAAGTTTAGCATATTTAATATATATATATATTATTTTTTTTAAATGCGAAAAAATAAGACGCAGCTCCGCCGGCCAATGCTGTACCCCATGGGTGGCAACTGATTTTTTCATTTTTTTAAAAATAAAAAAAAAATATTTTTTAAATATGTTAAACGAATTAAAAAACTATATATAATTTTAAATGTTTTTTTTTTGAATTTTATTTTATTTTATATATATAGATTTTAAAAATATATATATATTTTAATATTTTAAATGTATTTTTTTTTTGTTTTGTTTTTTTTTAAATTAGAAGTATCTTTTGTTTTGTTTGTTTGTTTTTTTAAATGTTTTTTATTTATTAAAAAGTACATTTTAAGTTTTCTAAATGTTTTTTTTTAAATCAATAATATATATATATTTTTAAAATTTTAAAATATATTTTTATTTTATTTTATTTATTTTTAAATAGTAAATATATGTTGTTGTTGTTGTTGTTTTTTTTTCTTAAATTATAAATGTTTTTATTTTTTATTTTTATTTTTTAAAAATTGAAAATATATGTTTGTGTGTGTGTTTCTTTTAAATGATTTTAAAAAAATCGAAAATATATATATTTCTTAAATTTAAAATGTTTTTCGGTTTGTTTTTTTTTATTATATTTTGGTTTTTTTAGTTTTTTTTTTTAATCTTAGTTTTAATAGTTTTTTATTTTTTATTTCTAATTTTCTATATTTTTTTAATCTAGTTTGTTTTTAATTTATTTTAGTTTTTTAAATTTTTCTATTTTTAGTTACTTAATTTTATAGTTTTTTATTTTTCCAAAATTTTTATGGTTTATGAGATAAATATTTTTTTTACATTTTTTTTGTTTTTGTTTTTTGTTTTTGTCATATATATATATATTTTAATGTAAAACAAATTTGACATAAAAAATTTAAAGTGTAAAAAAATGTAACATTTAAAAAAAATATCCACACTTAATACATTAAAAAATTTAAAGTGTCAAAAATAAGCCCTCGAAAAAAAAAGGTTAATACTGCATCAACACGTTTCAAAATCAACATGAAAATCACTAACATTTAAAAAACAATATTTATATTTGATACATAGGAAAATTTAAAGTGTCAAAAATATGCTCCAAAATAAAAAGTGTATTCTACATTGCCACTTTTCAAAATCGGGTCACTTTTTTGCTACCTATATGAAACGGGTAATCGTATTAGTTCACATTTCAAAGTTTACATTGTTCAAAGTTACAAGCTCAAGCAGATCCACTTGTGATGAAAGCAACTTTGGAGACTAAATTTACAAGGCGACGACGCGACAAGAGGATTGAGCGAAGGCAGAGAGAGAGAAGCAGAGAAGGAGTTGTAGGTGCTCAAGCGGAAACTCAAGGAAGAACATGAGCTAAACAAACGAGAGAAGGAGTTGCAGTGGGAACATGCACAACAGGAGGCACAACATACACAGACTGATGAAACTGCGCCCATACAGGTTATGAACCCATCCAGCAGCTTGCATGGAGCAGACAGGGTGAGAAGTGTTGTTGATCACATGAAAATATATTCAGGAGCATGAATGTCATTGCGCGCACGCATGTGATCCCACCCATTTGGCACACTCACTAAGGCGAAGACAAGAAGCAAGTTCGACTGGAGATAAACATGTATTTCAACAAGTTGATGTGCATGGTCACCAACACATACTTGGAGATCAACACAGACACTATGCATTAGTATGTTGCTGGTCTAGCTACACTCAAGATGTGATGTTCATATTATCAGACGAGTTGGACAGAGGAGCCATATCAGTGTACCCGGATGGAACGGAGGCAAGATTTCGCTTTGAGTAAGATGTCACCATTGAGCGCACAGACACCATCATGGATGACCAAGCTTGGCATCAGTTTGCCACTGTCGACCATCACAAGGATGTCAAAGAGTTGGTCTCACCACAATGGTCCGAGTGTTAGTGATGTCTTGCATGGCTTGCTCAAGCCATTTTGTCTCACATGAGTACATGTGTAGATTGTATGTAACATCTTGTCAAGTGGAAGTTCAAGTGTCGATAATTGAATGTAACAATCATAGAGTAGTTGAAGAGTCATGAGGGCAGATGAACAACCACAAAGGGGAATGTCAAGGGTCGCTCCACCCTTTGTTATAAATAGTCCCTCACAACTCATTGTAGAGGCTTTTGGTCAGCCAAGCTTCTGATAGGAGTATCTTAGAGAAATGTTGGAGAGTATTGTAACAAGCCTTGGCTTCTCCACTATGCAGAGCTAGTATATCTCTTTAGAGGAGTAGGCGACAGTGACTGTAACATTCCATTGTCAGAACTAGTGGTTGGTCATGGTTGTATTGTATAACTGGAACTTTCACTTCTTAATATAACAGAGCCATCACGTTTCATGCATATGTCGTATTGTATTTCAACTATATTGTTTACTCTAAATGATATATGTATCTGTTTGCGTACGCATGTGTGTATAGACTCTTTCTATATATGTATGTATGAATCTTATCGAAATGTGTTGTTGGTTTAACCATCACTTTGGATTGCTAGCTTACTTGCCTTCTAGTTTGTGATGCATCTTTTCTTGTTTGTTCCCTTCTTAACTTTGTGCTTTCACACGTTTCCAAGAGGCGCACTCACCTCACCCTCCGCGTGTTAGAATCATTCATGCAGCTTCCTTGACTTGTTGCACATGTCACACCCTTGCTACAAATAGGGACATCTTACTTGCCTTTGTGAGCAACCACGGTTAAGGCGATATTGTACAACCCACTACTGGGACCCCTACACTAAACGATTTGAGGTCTAGTTGGGATTTCTTACTGGGGAGATCCCCAGACATGTTGGTGGGTCCAGAACTATCAACAGAACCCATCTCATTAATGCTATTAGGAAACGCAAGGCTAGGCTGAAAACACTGTCACATTTGGAAAAACCCATGGCATGACAGAAAACAACCACATGCAACACCATGCATGCAAAATCTAGCAAGGAAAATACACATGCAAATCGATACCGACAATGAATCCTATTGCAGTTGCTTGATCCTGCCTTTCCCTGCTTGATCTTTGCTTCCTCTTTCTTTCTTTTCCTTTCTTTCTCCAATGCCAAAGTTCTCCCAGAAAACTCTATGTGTCCAAGAGAGAGAGAGAGAGAGAGAGAATAATGAGAGAGCTCCAAAACTGAACTGACAAAAGGTTCCTAACTAATCCTCAAAAGCCTTTTTATGAATGAGGCCTCTATTTTTTTCATTTTCCATTATTGTCCTTCATTTTTCTTCCTCACATGAAACATGTGACCATTCACCTCCATTTTCTCCTAATTTCCATTATTTTCATAAATAAATGTGCAAAAAATTCCATTTTTCCTTTCCAAATCTTTAGCCATTTCCTTTGCCAATTTCCTTAGCCATAAACAACCAAATGAACATACTACTCATGGAGATTTTAACATAGCTCAATGTAGTATTTACAATGATCACCCTGCTGAGTGCTAACCCAAATGACATCATAACAACATGATAACGTAGTAACTCTTTTTGTATATGTACGTATGAATCTTACCGAAATGTGTTTTTGGTTTAACCATCACTTTGGATTGCTAGCTTACTTGCCTTCCAGTTTGTGATGCATATTTTCTCGTGTGTTCCCTTCTTAACTCCGTGCTTTCATAGGTTTCCAAGGGGCACACTCACCTCACCCTCTGTGTGTTAGAATCGTTCATGCACCTTCCTTGACTTTATGCATATGTCACACCATTGCTACCAACAAGGACACCTTACTTGGCTCTGCGCACAACCGCGGTCAAGGCAATACTGTACGACCCACTGCGGGACTCCTACACCAAATGGTCTGAAGTCTAGTTGGGACTTCTTACTGGGGAGATCCCTTGACATGTTGGCGGGTCCAACACTATCAACATTTCTGGCACTAGAAGGAGGGTAGATGACAAGCTGTGTCCTCTCATCCTATTTTGAACCTTTGCACATCTATCATGGATTCCATCACACTCATCCCTCCACAACGTCTTTTGCATATTGAATCTCTCAACATCATGAGGGAGTTTTTTGATCTCTTGTCTGAATTCACATATGATGATGAAGGCGAGGTAGATTGGCTTGAATACCTAGAAGACTACTATGTATTCCTTGAGAATGTAGACGAGTTCTATGTAGAAGAGGCCAATCTTCTGCTTTCATACACACTTCGCAAATCGCCACAATGGTGGTGCTGCAGTCTGCCTCCTGGTAGCATGCACTCAAATTGACCAGTTTTGTGATGTCATTGAATCTACTTTCCATAATTTTGATCTAGAACCTCTTAACAAAAAACTGTTACAATAATGGAAGGTCCCGCATGAATCGCCTATGGAATTTTGGGAATGCTTCCGTGTGTTGCAGTTTCAAGCTCCAAAAAGCCAAATGAAATTTCCATATCTCTGGGATAGATTCGAATGCTTTCTGAACAAATCAGTCAATCCCAAGAAGAATTTCAAGATCAAGCCCCGCTCAGCATACTTCGGTGATGGAGATGGGCAATCACGGATGGACATGGTCACTGTCACAAGTTACTGTCTACCATCCCCTCATCAAACAACTCCACCATCGCAGAGTGAAGTGGGAGAACATGCACACACATTGGTTCAACTATCACATCCTCCCGACATCGCTCCTTCCGATTTTTGTGCAAGCTTGGTTGTGAATCCATTGGGTTCTCACATGTATTTTGTACCTCAACCTCCATCTTCGTACTCGGATGATCCTTCGGATGACACTGTCTTGTGTTCTTCCATTCCAGACTCTACACTTGTTGTGAACAAGGATCAAGCCATCGATGGAGTTGGTGTTGCACAACCAACATGTGCTGTCATTCATGAAGAGTATGACTGGGAGCTTGAACATTCACCGATAGCAGGGGACCATCCCTGTCTATCCGTACCTCCTCCATTTTTTCCTGACATCCTTGATGATCATGCCATCCCTAATTTTTCATGTGTATCTCCATCCACAGATGCACCCATTATTTATCATTCACAGGACACACCGTATGTCATCCCATCATCCGACAATGGAGAGGACCAATCATTCATTGAAAATCCACTTGATTTTTCATCTGCTTTTTCTGGAAACACAGAGGGTGAACATCCTTGCTTCTCATCTACCCCTCTGTGTGATTCATAAAATCATGAGGATGCCGACAAACATCCTGAATTTTTGATCTTGAGTGTCGTGATCTCTCTACTTCCTCATCTGATCATGATACTGATTCAACTATCATTAATCTGTCTAAGAAATTGGTCTACGATGATCTATATGTTGATGAAGTCGAAGCCCCACAGACTATTGAGGAACTTTAGCCCGAGTTGATGGTTATGTCATGTCCTCGTTGTCCTAAGGTTGGTTTCACTTTCGATCAGGAAATTTTTGAAATACTTGAGGCTCCTCATCACTCATCTGTATGCATTGAAGATCAATCTCACACATAGATTTCACTTCCTCCACTCGAACTACACGATCCCATCACTCATGCATTGGAGGAATCTTACACAACAAGCACAATTGCAACATAAGTGGTCTACCTTTCTCATGTTTGCTTGTAGGTCACAATCAAGAGAATGCATACACTTAACATCTGCACACATTGTAGCACAACACCATGGCAAGTCCACAGAGTGCATGTCATGTGCTTTCACTCACTTATGTTCTGTGGATGCTTTTAAACTTCGAGTGTGTTTGTCTTCATTGTTATATCTTTCTTTTCTGCTGGTTCGCACATCTGTCTTGTTTGCGAATGATGCCTTCACCAACATGGGTTGACCAATGCATCGGTGGCTACATTGGATGTATCACTTCACGTGAGCAGACCCATGCACTGTTAGATTAGGAGTAGGAGTAGTGTTTGCATGTTTTTTTGTTTACCTGCTTGTTTTCTTACTCACTTCGCTTACACATTTACTTCTATTGTTGCTTTGTTTTGTGTTTGTTTGATTGTTTATGTTCGTAGGTTAGTTTCATGTGAAACCATGTGTGACTCTTGAAACAAGCTTAGTAAAGTACAAGAGGACTTGTGCAGTTATAAATACTTGGTTATTTGTCGTCCTACCTCTTCATGAAGAACTTTTTATCTTTAGCCCGCCATGGAAAATATATACTGTTTGAAGTGAACCTTGGTGGAAACACAACACTTGTGCGCTAACTAGTGTCACCTACTATAGTCCATTATTTTGGGTTAATCCTTGTCAGCTCAGTCAAGTAGAGTAAGGTGAGGGGGAAAACTTTAACAAGCACGTCAGAGGTATATAAAATACCTCTCCGAAGGAACAACCTCTTCTATTCTTAATAAGTTGAGATCCCTCTTTCGCCTTTGAAATGAATAAGTGCTATGCACAGTTACGAAAAATTAAAAATGAAAAAAATGAAAAAGTAAAAAAAGAATCGAAAAATTGAAAAATAAATAAGGTGAAAGAAGAGAAGGCTTATTGTGCAAAGAGGTGATGCAAGTAACTCCATCGGGCTACTGACTATGCTTGATGGAAGCAGATCAATGCTTGTGCTCCTACATGACTCTGTCGGGGTACTACCCACTTGCTGGGAGTGGAGCAACACCAGAGATGAAAATAAACTCTAACGACCATATGGCTTGTGCACCAATATACCCCCCAACCCCAATCGAAATGAATTTGTAGACTTGGCTAGGAATGTGTGTTGACCGACTAAGGGCTTGGCATATGCTACATCTTACAATTAAGCAAGTGTGGAAACCAAGACGAACAAAGAACTAAACAATACTTCCAGATGTGTTGGACTTTGTTTTCACGAACAAGGTCCATTCCGAGAGCTAGAGTTCTACCAGTGCATTGCCAAGTGTTGTAGTGGCTACAAACACCCTCCAAAATTCTGCCTCAACTTCTTTTTGGAGCCTCCCTACAAACCATCCTTAGTAACATGTCTTGCTCTGTCAAGCATATAGGCTTCAGTTTTTTCTCAGAATCTTGTTAGCCTGTGCATGTTAGTTTTCTTCACTCCCCTCATAGGCTATCTTTTTAGACTTAGACCATGTGCTGGCCAAGTAGCTCCCCTAGAAAATTGTACAATTCTGGAAGGGAACCAACCTTCCCTCCATAAATTGCGCGAATCAACTGGCAAACTTGCTGAGCTCAAGAATTGCGCAAATCAGTCTGTCAGGCTTCCCTCAGAAAATTGTGTAATTCTGGAAGGGAACCAACCTTCCCTCCATAAATTGCGTAAATCAGCTTGGCAGCCTACTAGGCTTCATAATTGCGCAGAGCGGTCAGGTAGTCTTCTTCCAGAAAACTGTGCAATCTGACCGAGGACAGCTGCTCATCCTAGGAATTACGCAATCCTTGGAGATAGTCACCTATTCCTCCTAGAAATGACGCAATCTCTATGGGACAGCTAGCCCAACTTAGCCCAGGAAATGTACAAATTTTCTTCCTAGACTCGCAAACCGATGCATGTGTCTTCAGGTTGACTAGTCCCCTCCGGGACTAAGCTAACTGATTTGCATGCATGGGCTGCTCATCCCAAAATAGCAAAAGGTAGCATGCAAAAGGAATCCCTAGATCTAGGGATATATTCTTAGCAGCTGGGGGTTACATACAAAGCTCATTTTAGAAACCTCTCGCCAAGTGTCACTCTTTCCTAGATTTGTGGCATGCGCGTCATAACCTCAATCTTATCAAAACTCATCAACTGGATGCTGCAGAGCTCATTCCTCACATCGACCTTGCAGCTCTGACATCCCACATTGCATCTAGGAGTCTTCGACACTTTCAACTTAGCTGTTTCAGGGTAAGTCTGCTTTTCATGTCTTGCACTACGTTTCTATTGCTTTTTGTGTTTCACTTTGTGTGAGTGTTGTTTGTTTGATTTCAATGAGCGCTTTCTATCGTTTTGATTTATGTTAGCTTGTAGAAGCACCATTTCAGTTTTCGTTTGCATCTCACTACTGTCGCATGCATGACACTGTTTTTGCACTGACGATTGTTATTGCGGAAACTTACTTCACACACATGCATGCTTTCCCGTTTTTTGAATCCTGCACTTACTATTTGCATGCATGATCATTCACTCTTGTTTATACTCAGTATCACCATGCATTCAAACTTCTCATGTTTTTAGTCACCCGTTGGCGGGTCTGGGCTGCCTTAACCAGACCTTACCTTGCCCGGCTAGCACTGCACATTTCTGGAAGTGAAGGCTCTGCCTTCCCTCCAGAAATTGCACAAGTCTGGCCCAAAACTGACCTCCAGGCTTGCATTGCACAATTTTGGCAGGCAGTGCCTTGCTGGCCACAGAAACTACGCAATGCAGTTTGCTAGTTCACATGTCACTGCTGATTGAAATTTCGCATTGCACAGTTTCAGTCCTCAATAGGCCAGGATGGACTATGCATTGCATAGTTCCAATAGTCAGTCAGCTTCTCGGTAGCCTGGACTGTGCTTTGCGCAGTTTTGGCAGTTAGTCTCCCAGCCTCTCAGTGAAAATTGCACAATCTTCTAGACAGTCACACAAGTATGTTGCATGTCATTCCTCTAGTTTGTTTTGGTTTTCGACTAATAGATTTCTTGTCATGATTGTTACTATGTCTCCAGGTATCATAGGTGTTCGTCTGCCTCTTAGCAACACAGGTACAATGGCTTCTAGGAGAGCAGAGTCAAAGACACCGTTCATAGCACAACTGGGGATTCAGTCGATCAAGTATCTATGAACTTGCCTATCTACGAATACATCAAGTTGTTCATGGACAAGGATATCAAGATGAAATGGTAGCAACGTCACAACGAGCATCACCATGAGCAGCGGCAGAAGGTAGCACACATGCATGCGACAAGTGCAAGAGGAAGGTTGTGGACAGCACAAAGGTAGAACAAAAACAATGTAAACTTTGAAACGGGAACTATAAACTCAAAACGAGAACTCTAGCCAAAAACCCCCCAAAAAGCATGAAAAATAGTGCTGAAAATGAAAAGTGTTGATGCTGTAATAACAATTTTTTATTTTTTATTTTATTTTATTTTTTATTTATTTATTTATTTATTTTTTTTTTCTAGGGTAAGTTTTCAACGTGTTTTAAAAATGGAAGTGAAAACCAATTTTTTGTGCAAAAAGCACCCTCAAAATGAAAAGTGTTGACGCTGGAATAACATTTTTTTTCTACGGTAAATTTTCAACATGTTTTAAAAATGACAGTGAAAACAATTTTTGTGTGCAAAAAACACCCTCAAAATGAAAAGTGTTGATGCTGGAATAACATTTGTTTTTTCTAGGGTAAATTTTCATCATGTTTTAAAAATGGCAATGAAAACCAATATTTTGTGCAAAAATTGTGCAAAAAACACCTTCAAAACGAAAAGTGTTGATGCTGGAATAACACCTTTTTTTTTTTTGTAAGGGTAAATTTTCAACATTTTGAAATAATGGTGTAAAAGATTTTATCATGACTCCGAAAAACATTAAAATTTCAAAAGAATAATGAAAAAATAAAATTAAAAATAAAGACAAAAATTAAAACAATGAAAAAAAAAAGTTAAAAAAAATAGCAAAATGTAAATAAATAAATTCATCTATATATATATTTGTTTTCTGGCATAAAAAAATTGGAATTTTATTATTATTATTATTATTATTATTATTTTTAACTATAAAATTAAGTACGTAAAATAGGATTTTTTTAAAAAGCTTTAACAACAAGTAAGAAAAATAAAAATAAAATTAAAAACAAACTTGATTTAAAAAAAAAAGAAAATTAACAGAAAAACATTTAGAAAAAACCTAAAAAAACAAAATTATATTGAAATTAAAAAAAAAAACCAAAAAACAATTAAAATTTTAAAAATTACACATATTTTCAAATTAAAATAAAATAAAATTAAAAAACATTTAAAATTAAAAAAGAATTATATTATTGATTAAAAAAACCATTTAAAAAAAAAGAAAAAAAAGAAAAAAACAAAATATATTTTTGATTAAAAAAACATTTAAAATATTTTACAAAAATATTAAAAAATATATATATAAAATAAAAACACATTTAAAATTATTATTTTTTAAATAAATACGTTTAACATATTTAAAAAAAATATTTTTTATTTAAAAAAAAACAAAAAAATCAGACGCAGCTTCGCTAGCCAAGGTTGTACCCCCACGAGCGGCAACTACTTTATCATTTTTTTTAAATAGAAAAAAACATATTTTTTAAATATGCGAAACGAATTAAAAAATATATAATTTTAAATGTTATGTTAAACGAATTATATATATATATATATATATATATATAATTTTATATAGATTTTTAAAATATATACATTTTTAATATTTTAAATGTATTATTTTTATTTTATTTATTTATTTTTTAAAATCAAAAGTATATTTTGTTTTTTTTGTTTTTGTTTTGTTTGTTTGTTTTTTTAGTGCTTTTTATTTATTAAAAAGTACATTTTAAATTTTTAAATGTTTTTTAAATCAATAATATATATATATATATATATATATATATATATATATATATATATATATATGATTATTTTAAATAGTAAATATATGTTTTTTTGTTTTTGTTTTTGTTTTGTTTGTTTGTTTTGTTTTGTTTTGTTTTTTTTTTTTTTAAATCGAAAATATATGGTTTTGTTTTTTTTTTTAATGATTTAAAAAAAATCGAAAATATATATATATATATATATATATATTTTTTTTAAATTTATTTTTTGTTTTTTGTTTTTGTTTTTTTTGTGTGTGTGTGTTTTTTTTGTTTTTTGTTTTTTTTTGTGTGTGTGTGTGTTTTGTTCCCCCGAGTATATTTTGGTTTTTTTAGGTTTTTTTTTTAAATCTTAATTTTAATAGTTTTTTATTTTTATTTATTTTTAATTTTCTATATTTTTTAAATCTATTTTGTGTTTTTGTTTTTTTTTTTAGTTACTTAATTTTTTATTTTTATTTTTATTTATTTTTATTTTTCCAATTTTTTTTTATGGTTTACGAGATAAATATTTTTTTTTTGTTTTTTATATTTATATTTTTATATTTCCTTTTTTAATGTAAAAGAAAAATTGACATAAAAAATTTTAAAGTGTAAAAAAATGTAACATTTAAAAAAAATATCCACACTTAATACATTAAAAAATTTAAAGTGTCAAAAATAAGCCCTCTAAAAAAAAGGTTAATGTTGCATCAACACGTTTCAAAATCAGCATGAAAATCACTAACATTTAAAAAACAATATTTATATTTGATACATAGGAAAATTTAAAATGTCAAAAATATGCTCCGAAAAAAAAAGGGTGTATTCTACATCGCCACTTTTCAAAATTGGGTCACTTTTTTGCTACCTCTATGAAACAGGGAATTGTATCAGTTCACATTTCAAAGTTTACATTGTTCAAGGTTGCAAGCTCAAGTAGATCCACTTGTGATGAAAGCAACTTTGGACACTGAAGTTACGAGGCGACGACGCGATAAGAGGACTACGCGAAGGCAGAGAGAGAGAAGCAGAGAAGGAGTTGTAGGTGCTCAAGCGGAAACTCAAGGAAGACCAGAAGCTAAACAAATGAGAGAAGGAGTTGCAGCAGGAACATACACAACAGGAGGCACAACATACACAGACTGATGAAACTGCGCCCATATAGGTTATGAACCCATCCAGCAGCTTGCATGGAGCAGATAGGGTGAGAAGTGTCGTTGATCACATGCAAATATATTTAGGAGCATGAATGTCATTGTGCGCACCCATGCGATCCCACCCATTTGGCACACTCACTAAGGCGAAGACAAGAAGCAAGTCCGACTGGAGCTGAACATGTATTTCAACAAGTTGATGTGCATGGTCACCGACACATACTTGGAGATTAACATAGACACTATGCATTAGTATGTTGCTGGTCTAGCTACATTCAAGACGTGATGTTCATATTATCAGACGAGTTGGACAGAGGAGCCATATCAGTGTACCCGGATGGAACGGAGGCAAGATTTCACTTTGAGTAAGGTGTCACCATTGAGCGCACAGACACCATCACAGATAACCAAGTGTGGCATCAGTTTTCCACTGTCGACCATCATGAGGATGTCGAAGAGTTGGTCTCACCACAATGGTCCGAGTGTTAGTGATGTCTTGCATGGCTTGCTCAACCCATTTTGTCCCACATGGGTACATGTGCAGATTGTATGTAACATCTTGTCAAGTGGAGGCTCAAGTGTCGATAGTTGAATGTAACAATCATAGAGCAGTTGAAGAGTCATGGGGGTAGATGAATAGTCACAAATGGGAATGTTAAGGGTCACCGCACCCTTTGTTATAAATAGTCCCTCATAACTCATTGTAGAGGATTTTGGTCAGCCAAGCTTCTGATAGGAGTATCTTAGAGAAATGTTGGAGAGTATTGTAACAAGCCTTGGCTTCTCCACTGTGCAAAACTAGTATATCTCTTTGGAGGAGCAGGCGACAACGACTGTAATGTTCCACTGTCAGAACTAGTGGTTGGTCATGGTTGTATTGTATGACTGGAACTTTCACTTCTTAATATAACAGAGCCATCACGTTTCATGCATATGTCGTATTGTATTTCAACTATCTTGTTTACTCTAAATCATATATGTATCTGTTTGCTTACGCATGTGTGTATAGACTCTTTCTATATATGTATGTGATTCGGACTTAAACAAGAACGCAACAAATTACAGAGATAACCATAAACACAGATATGAAACGGAAATAATACTTCATTTCATTAATGTAAAATACTGAAGTATGCTTACAAACAGTAATGGAGATAAAACAGCTAGGGCGATGGTAGCTTATCTCTGAGAAGAGATGTGGTGGCTACATGTCTCTGAACTCCATTACAATTAGGCTCAAAGGCCTATTTATTGTTGAGAAACAATGGAAAAACCCTTAACATTCGAAAACCTAACCCTAGAAGATGAAACACCAAACTGTGGGCCCCGTTTCGGTAAATTGGTACATCAACTTCCTAGGGTCGTAACTTTGGCATCCGATCTTCGTTTGATGCGTACAATAGCTCGTTAGAAAGATCTATCCGAGCACTACCACTTTGGGAAGAGAAACACCAGTCCATGGACCCATGCTGCCCACAGATTTCCCAAAAAACGTCGTTTAGGGCCTCAAAACGGCTTCGGAAGTTCAGGACCTGAAAAACTGCTAAAAATAGTAAGTTGTGCTACAATTAAGGAAACTGAAAATGCTGAGAGAAACAATGGTGGGGGTCCAAGTGGACTTGGCAGGTGGCCACCAATATCCACCTGGATCATTCATCCCTCCTTAGGAAGCAATGGTCCCCATTGCGTTGAGTTCCTCCATGAGATGAGGAAACTTTTCCTGAACTTGGTCCCTGGTGAGCCACTTGCCCTGGTGAAGGAATTGGCCTACTTTGACAACTCGATACAGTTGGATATTCTGTTGGCGAGTGTTCTTGATCTGTGTTTCCATGATTTGATCAGTTGCAGCTTGTTCCATGCAATCTGGATTTAATTCTGTGGGTGTGAGCTGTTCTGTAATGTCGGATGTGTCTAGCAATGGTGGAAAGTATGGCCAAAGGCGGTCCACATTGAACACTGGGTGCAGGCCAAGGAATGGGGGAATGCTAAGCTCAAATGCATTGTCTTCCACAGCCTTAGTAATGGTGTAAGGACCATATCGGAGTGGTCTCAGTTTCTGATAGGCTCCAGTAAGGCGTTCCTTTTGCAAATGCAACCAGACTTTGTCGCCCACCTAAAACTTGTGTGGCACCCAATGTTGATCATGTCGCTGCTTGTACTTGGCATTTGATTTCTCCAGAATGTCATGGACTTGCTGGCGAATATGTTGGATGTGCTCAATGAAGTTGGTTGCCTTGTCTGTTTCAAACTAGACATGAGTCGAATCTGTGTGAGTAGCTGCAAGTGGCATGGCCACATCAATGGGGCATAGTGGCTGGAATCCCAAGCCCACCTGAAAAGGGTTGTGGCCAGTCGAGCTGTGAAGAGTTCGGTTGTAGCTGTGCTGAACATAGGGGAGGCTCTCGTCCCATGTGCGTGGATGCTTTGAGTTGTACATGCGCAAAATGTGTACAATCATCCTATTGACAACCTCTGTCTGGCCATCAGTTTGAGGATGGAAGGCTGTGGACTTAGTGAGTTTGGTGTCTAGCATTGACTAGAGACTGGAGAAAAATGTACTGAGGAACTGACTGTCCCGATCTGAGACGATAGACTGTGGGATCCCAAAGTGCACCCACACTCGTCCAAAGAGGAGTTTAGCAGTGGCTTCTGCTGTGATATTCTTCTTGCAGGCTGCCATAATGGCCATCTTCGAGAACCTGTTGACGACCACAAAAACACAGTCATTTCCATGCTTAGTGGAAGGAATGCCTGACATGTAATCCATGGAGATGGATTCCCAAGGTCGACTAGGGGTAGGCAATGGGGTATAGAGGCCTTGCTTCTTGATGGTCGGTTTGGCAATGGCACAGGCAGTACATGATCTGATGTACTTCCCGACATCCTATCGAAGATTCGGCCAATAGAAATACTTTTGTAGTACTGCCACCATTTTCTTGACCCCGAAATGCCCAGCAGCCCGACTGTAGTGTGCTTCCCAAATCATATTGGCATGCTCGCTTGAAGGAACACAAAGGTGACCCAGGTGGCATAACAGGGCATCCTGGAGGTGAAAATCTGGAACATGTTGACCCTCCAAGAGTGTCTGTTATGTGTGGCCAAATTCTGGGTTGCTTTTGTAGAGAAGTGGCCAACCAGAAGTCTCGTGCCCACAAGAGTTGAGCACGGTGGTTAACGCCATGATCGGTGGTCGACTGAGGCAATCTCTAACATTATTGGTGCTGCCCTTCTTATACTTGATATTCAAATGGAACTGTTGCAGGTATGTAGACCACTTCTGATGGCGATCATTCTGAAATTTCCCTTGGGTTTGTATGAACTGCAGGAGTCGGTGGTCTGTGTGGATGACCGTTTCCTTCCCCAAATGTAATGCTTCCATTGTCGGCAGGCCTGCACAATGGAATACATCTCTTTATCATAAGTGGGATACTTCTGGACTGTGTCTGAAAGTGTTTCACTGTGATATGCCACTGGATGCTTGTGTTGAGTAAGGACTGCCCCAATAGCATAGTCAGAGGCATCTGTCTCGACCTCAAATGGTTGTTGTAAATCTGGTAATGTGAGCACTGGTGCCGTGCAGAGGCGATCTTTCAACTCTATGAATGCCTTCTGTTGAGATTCAGACCAAAATAATTTTTCTTTCGCTCCTCCCTTGGTGACTTGACTCAAGGGCCAAGTGATATGAGAAAACCCCAACACGAACCTGCAGTAGAATTTGGCAAGACCTAGAAAGCTGCAGAGCTCTGTCAAAGTGGTTGGAGATGGCCAATCCCGAATGACTTGGATCTTGGCTGGATCTACATGCACCCCTTGTTCATCACTATGTATCCCAGATACTGAACCTGGGTCATGCCAAAAGTGCATTTCTCCAAATTGGCACATAGCTTGTGTTGCCGCAGTGTTTGGAGAACCTGTTGGATGTGGTGGAGGTGCTCTTCCCAACTCTGGCTGAAGATCAGAATGTCATCCAAGTATACCACTACAAATGAGTTGGTGAATGGCTGCAAGATGTCATACATTAGCCTCATGAAGGTTGTAGGAGCATTCGTCAATCCGAAACGCATAACCAACCATTCGAAAAGGCCCTCCTTGGCTTTGAAGGCAGTCTTCCACACATCAGAGGGTTCGATTGGTACCTGGTGATATCCTGACTTCAGATCGATCTTGCTGAAATATTTTGCCCCCTTTAGTTGGTCGAGGAGGTCATCAATCCGCGGGATCGGGTACCTATTACGGACAATGATCTTGTTCAGCACCCGATAGTCAATACAGAGTCTCCAAGTCCCATCCTTCTTCTATACCAACACGATCGGGCTCCCACAAGGTGATGAACTCAGACGGATGTGATCTTTATGCAGCAGCTCCTGAATCTGCCTCTTGATTTCATCATTCTCCAAAATGGAGCGCCGATAAATTGGTCCATTGGGTAGCGGCACATCTGGGGTCAGATCGATGGAATGCTTGGCCTGACAGTGCAGAGGAACCCCTGTGGGGGAAGTGAAGATGTCCTCGTACTCCTCCACAACCTTGTCCATCTATAGTTGTCGTGTGGAGGGGCCCTGTCTGGAGGCCGTGGCCACTATCTTCTTCTTTCCTTGAGGGCGTATCATTAGGAAAACAAATTTCCCAGTTTTGGAAATGAGCTTACTGCATTGTTTTGCAGTAATCAAAGAGATGGTAGTAGGCGGTGCTACCTCTGGTATCCTGTACAACTTATTTCCCAATGTAATAATAACAGCACGGAGCCTTGATTCATACACAGCATGTCGCTCCCACAAGTATGGTTGTCCTAATAATACATCACAAACTTCAAGGGGGAGTAATGTCACACAATACCTCATCCGTAAAGGGCTTGATGTTGTATGGAAGGCGACACTGCTGGCTCACGCGAAGATCCCGTCCTTGGTGAAGCCACCCGATGGTGTACAGTTGTGGATGTGATGTGGTCAGTAAGCCCAATTGCTTCACGACCTCTGCTGAAATGAGGTTCTTTTGGCTCCTGCTATCAACAATGAACTGTAGCGGGGAGCCCTTTACCCACATCTGGGAGTGGAAGAGGCACTTCTCCTCCTCTGGATCTTCGGGTTCATTTTTCTGGATCTTGGCGGTAGCAACAGTGGCATTGGGATCCGCATCAATGATCTGCTTCCCTTTGTCATTCCCCTTGTCAGGTTCTGACTTAGAGTTGGAACATGCATCTGATTCTAAAATCGTTAGCTCAGCCACCAGTGACTGCTTGGCTCGACACTCACTTGTGTTGTGAGTGGTGCTCTTATGGAACTCACACCATTTTCCCATGTCCTTTTTCAGCTTCGCGGTGTTGTTCTTTGCTTGCAGCTTTGGCGGGTTGTCTTGGGCTGCCCCACTTTGGCTTTGTCCTTTGTTCTGTGGTTTAGGGGCACCTTTACCTTGCTTCGGATTTGCAGATCCAAAGTCTCGCTTCTTTTGTTTAAACTTCTTTTGTTTAAACTTCTGCTCAACCTTGATGGCATATCGGTATGCCGTGCCGAGCGAGGAGATGTTAAGGAATTCTATTTCTTCCTGGATGTACTTGTGTAGGCAGCCGCGATTTTTGAGTATGAAATAATGCTTTGAATCCTTGATACCCAACTTTGTGCGAAGGGTATGGAAAAGATTGGTGAACTTCGGCACGTCTTGGTCCCTTCCCTGCCGCAGCGTGGTCCACTTTATGTATTCATCCTCATAGCTTCCGACAGGGTAGTACTGCTCCTTGATGGCATCCCGGAATGAATTCCAGGTGGGTGTGGCTGAAAATAGTGAGCCGGTATTTTCATCCTTCTTCTCGCAATAGGTCTCTCACCAGTCCTTGACGTGGGGGGTTGCTTTGAGAAGAGCGAAAACAATCTTTTCCCGACTTGAAAATTCATGAACAGAAAAATAACCCTCTAGCAGATTTAACCATTTATCTATGGCATCTGCGTCTATCTAACCCTTGAATATGGGGATTTCAAAATTAACTTGTACCTTAAAGGGCATGGCATTTCCAGAGTAGCTGCTGGAAGCCGATGCGTCGCTTCTGGGTAGCCGTTGAAGGATCTGGGAAAAGCTGTCCATCATCGTGTTCCGTTGTCACTCGAGGGCTTCTTCGAGCAAGATTTTGATAGGATCTCCTGCCCCCTCATCTTTCTTCTCATCCACCATGGGAGGCCGTCGGGGTTTGCAAGGCTAGTCTTGCAAAGGTTCAACCAGTTCAAGCCCTAACTCTTTATATCCCGACCTCGTTGGGGACATGTAAAGAAAAATAGAGAAAAAGCAAACCGCTCTGATACCACTGATCCAGACTTAAATAGGAACGCAAAAAATTATAGAGATAACCATAAACACAGATATGCAGCAGAAATAATACTTCATTTCATTAATGTAAAACACTGAAATATGCTTACAAACAGTAATGGAAATAAACCAGCTAGGGTGATGGTAGCTTATCTCTGAGAAGAGATGTGGTGGCTACATGCCTCTGAACTCCATTACAATGAGGCTCGAAGGCCTATTTATTGTTGAGAAACAATGGAAAAACCCTTAACATTCCAAAACCTAACCCTAGAAGATGAAACGCCAAACTGTGGGCCTCGTTTGGGTAAATTGGTACATCAACTTCCCGGGGTCGTAACTTTGGCATCCGATCTCCGTTTGACGCGTACAATAGCTCGTTAGAAAGATCTATCCGAGCAATACCACTTTGGGAAGGAAAACATCGGTCCATGGACCCATGTTTCCCCCAGATTTCCCAAAAAAACGTCATTTAGGGCCTCAAAACGGCTCCGGAAGTTCAGGACCCGAAAAACTGCTAAAAATAGTAAGTTGTGCTACAATTAAGGAAACTGAAAATGCTGAGAGAAACAATGGTGGGGGTCCAGGTGGACTTGGCAGATGGCCACCAATATCCACTTGGATCAGTATGTATGAATCTTACCGAAATGTGTTGTTGGTTTAACCATCACTTTGGATTACTAGCTTACTGGCCTTCTGGTTTGTGATGCATCTTTGCTCATTTGTTCCCTTCTTAAATTTGTGCTTTCACAGGTTTCCAAGGAGCGCACTCACCTCACCCTCCTTGTGTTAGAATCATTCATGCACCTTCCTTGACTTGTTGCATATGTCACACCCTTGCTACCAATAGGGACATCTTACTTTCCTTTGCGAACAACTACGGTCAAGGCGATATCGTACAACCCACTACTGGGATTCCTACACCAAACGATTTGAGGTCTAGTTGGGACTTCTTACCAGGGAGATCCCCAGACATGTTGGCAGGTCTAGAACCGTCAACAAAACCCATCTCATCAATTCTATTAGAAAATGAAAGGCTAGGCTGAAAACACTGTGACATTTGGAAAAACCCATGGCATGACATAAAACAACCACATGCAACACCATGCATGCAAAATCTAGCAAGGAAAATACACATGCAAATCGATACTGGCAGTGGATCCTATTGCAGTTGCTTGATCTTGCCTTTCCCTACTTGATCTTTGCTTCCTCTTTCTTTCTTTTCCTTTCTTTTTCCAATGCTAAAGTTCTCCCAAAAAACTCTTTGTGTCCAAGAGATAGAGATAGAGAGAGAATAATGAGATAGCTCCAAAACTGAACTGACAAAAGGTTCCTAATTGATCCTCAGAAGCCTTTTTATGAATGAGGCCTCTATTTTTTTAATTTTCCATTATTTTCCTTCATTTTTCTTCCTCACATGAAACATGTGACCTTTCACCTCCATTTTCTCCTAATTTCCATTATTTTCATAAATAAATGTGCCAAAAATGCCATTTTTCCTTTCCAAATCCTTAGCCATTACCTTTGCCAATTTCCTTAGCCATAAACAACCAAATGAACATACTGCTCATGGAGATTTTAACATAGCTCAATGTAGGATTTACAGTGATCACCCTGCTAAGTGCCAACCCACATGACATCATAACAACATGATAACATAGTAACATGACAATATAGCAACATGAAAATCATAATGTCATGACACCTATACCACTTATTGGATCTTTATAACATAGCTCATGGCGGTATTTACATCCATATACATATTTACATATAGCAATATCACCTAAACATACAACAAAACATATACCAAGACACCATATCAAAAGATATACCAAAACACCATATTAAAACATATACTGAAACAACATATCAAAATTTCTTTGCCTCAACTGGAAAACAAGGAAGGATACATGGCCCACATCTGATCTGCCATCTCCCATGTAGCTTCATCGGGCCCAAAGTGCTTCCATTACACCTTAACTTGTTTGATTGCTTAGTTCCACAGCATGAACACCTTTTCAGTAATATACACTAAGGCTTCATCTAGAATTCTCCATCTGGTTCCACCTTCAATATAGACTAGTCAATCACATGATCAACATCCTTAACATACTTATTAAGTAGTGATACATGGAAAACATCATGGAATTTCAATGTCGGAGGTAGTGCAAGTTGATAGGCCACTGGCCCAATCCTCTCAACAACATTGAAGGTTCCACAAAACCATGGTGCCAACTTGGCACATGATCCAATCCGTAAGGAGCTCTTCTTTGGTTTGATGCACAAGTACACCTATTCCCCAACCTAGAACTCCTTGAATAACTTGTTCCGATTTGCATAGCTCTTCTGCCTATCCTGTGCTGCCTCTAGATTCTTCTTGATCACCTGCATTTCCTGTTCCATGTCTGCCAACATGTCTGGTCCAATCAAGACCCTGTTAACCGGATCACTCCAACTAATAGGAGTATTGCAACTCTACCCATACAATGCCTAAAAAATACTCATCCTCAATGACTCATGATAACCATTTTTGTATGTGAACTCAACCAAGGGAAGATACTCCTCCCACTTCCACCGCTAATGTATCACATACATCCTCAACATGTCCTTCAATATCCTGTTGACCATCTCTGTCTTTCAGTCTGTCTACAGATGATAAGTTGTACTGAAGGAAAACTCTATGCCCAAACCTGCAAACAACTCCTTCCAAAACTTGGAAGTGAACTTTGCATCCCTATTTGACACAATCTTCTTTGGAATACCATGCAACCTGACCACATCTCTAATGAATACTTGTGCCACATCGCTAGCTGAGAATGTAGACTTCACTAGAATGAAGTGTACAACCTTTGTCAACTTGTCCACAACAACCATGATGGAATCATGCTATCTCACTGTCTTTGGAAACCCTGTGATGAAGTCCATGGAAATGACCTCCCATTTCCACTCTAGAATCATGATCGGTTGTAGCAGTCCACCTGGATGTTTACACTCTGCCTTTACTTGCTAACAATCAAAACATTTAGCCACAAACTCTACTACATCCCTCTTAAGATTCGACCAATAATAAAATTTCTTCACTGCAGTCAATGTCTTCTGATAACCTAGGTGACCTGAATAAGTTTTCGCATGAAACTCTCTCAAGATCACCTTATTGAGCTCATTGATATCCGACACATATATTGTGTCTTTGAATCTGACCAATCCATTTGCTGTAAGACAATAATCCACATCTCGTGCACCTGCACCTGTACCTTTACCTGTACTACTACCTTTACCTGCACCTGTGCTATCACCTGTACTTGTACCAGTACTATGCTATAACCTATGCACAATATCCATGTACCTCACATCTTGTTGACTTGCCTGCAAGATCCTATCCTGTAAGTTTGTCCCATAGGAGTTCATAGTTGCCAAGTGATTTACCTGTACCCACCTGGTGAGAGCATCTACCACCTTGTTCTCTTTACCTTTGATGTACCTGATCTCGAAATCAAACTCACTGATCGTGGCCAACCATCTAGCCTATCGGCTATTCAAATTCAGCTGGTCAATCAAATACCTCAACCCAATAGCCCACAGGTCTTTGGATTGACGGTGAATGGGTGCACTGTTAAGGCACTCCTTGCGATAGGTCACCGGTTCAAATCCCCCATGGGTACTTAGGTTAGTCTTAAATAGAAAAAAAAAAATACCTCAACCCAATATGATCACTCATCAGTACAAACCTCCTGCCAAGAAGATAGTGCCTCCACATATTCAATGCATTTATGATCATTGCTAACTCAATATCATGTGTCAGGTAGTTCTTCTCGTGTTCGTTTGGTTTTCATGACTCATAGCATACCATGTGTCAATCCTGCATAAGGACTCTACCAAGTCCTCTCTTGCAAGCATATGTGCATACTAGGAACTCTTTGTCCGGATTTGCAATATGTCTTTGTACGGATCTGCAATATGTAGCACTGGTGCATGTGTCAACAACTGCTTTAGCTTCTCAAAACTAGTGATCCAGATTTAAACAGGAATGCAACAGATTACATATATAACCATAAATACAAAGATGCAGTGGAAATAATACTTCGTTTCATTAATGTAAAATATTGAAATATGCTTGCAAACAGAAATGGAAATAAACTAGCGAGGGCGATGGTAGCTTATCTCTGAGAAGAGATGTGGTGGCTACATGCCTCTGAACTGTGTTACAATGAGGTTTGAAGGCCTATTTATTGTTGAGAAACAATGGAAAACCCTAAACATTCAAAAACCTAACCCTAGAAGATGAAACGCCCTGTGGGCCCCATTTGGGTAAATTGGTACATCAACTTCCCGGGGTCGTAACTTTGGCATACGATCTCTGTTTGACGCGTACAATAGCTCGTTAGAAAGATCTATTCTAGAACTATAAGTTTGGGAAGGAAAACATTGGTTCATTGACCCATGTTGCTCCCAATTTTCCCAAAAATTGTCGTTTAGGGCCTCAAAATGGCTCCGGAAGTTAGGACCTGAAAAACTGCTAAAAATAGTAAATTGTGCTACAAATAAGGAAACTGAAAAACTGATAGAGACAGTTGCGGGTGTCCAAGTGGGATAGGTGGGTGGCCACCAACATCCACCTGGATCATTCGTCCCCCCTTAGGAAGAAATGGTTCCCATTGCGTTGAGTTCCTCCCTGAGATGAGGAAACTTCTGCTGAGTTAGGTCCCTGGTGAGCTGTTCTGCAATCTCTGATGTGTCTAGTAATGGTGGGAAGCATGGTGAAGGGTGGTACACATTGAACATTTGGTGCAGGTGAAGGAATGAGGGAATTTTTTGCTCCAAAGCATTGTTTCCCATAGCCTTGTTAATGGTGTAAGGACCATGTCGGAGTGGTCTGAGCTTCTGATGGGTTCTTGTAAGGCGTTCTTTCTGCAGATGCAACCAGACTTTGTCGCCCACCTGAAACTTGTGTGGTACCCCTGTGGGTGAGGAGAAGTTGTTCCTATGTTCTTTCATGACCGTATCCCTCTGTTGTTGCTGCTACTGCGTGGAGGAACCCTTCGCGGGGGTCATGGATGTGGCGACGATCTTCCCCTTACTTTGGGAGCAAACTAGATAGAAAATGAATTTCCTAGTTTGGGAGATGAGCTTGCTGCCTTTCATAGTAGTTATCAAAGAGGTGGTGGTAGGTGGGGCTACCTTTGGTATCTTGTATAATGAATTACACAAAGAAATAATGACACCGTGAGGCCTTGACTCATACACAACGTGTCGCCTCCACAAGTATGGTTGGCCTAATAATACATCACAAACATCTAGAGGTGCAACATCACATAGTACCTCGTCTGTGAAGGATTTGATGCTGTAGGTGTTGTCTTTTATGGGCCTGACCTAGGTTCGGAAGAGTTATTTAGCCAAACAAATCCCGCATCTACTGGCCCTTTCGGCAACAACCTGTGGAGCGCGGACTAAGGTCTCACTCGAGGTAGCAGGGGAGGGTGCTGGAACTAGGTTTCCACACCCTAGGGATGTCTTGGTGTGGTTTGGAGGTTTCACACACGGGTTTACAGCTCCGTGTTGCTCGGTATTCGCACAAATCCAGATTGATTATATCTTTCTTATTAATGTGCTATTCTATTGGAGGATGTGGTTACAAATCAATAGGGTCTTTAAGAAAACATTTAACCAACACAACTGATTCGCACATTAAAATGAACCCAGATTTACATACATTCATACAATAAGTAGATTAATTTAAACAAATATTATGAAAGACAAATTCACGACAGCTCAGAAGGAACACAAAAATTCAGAAAAAACTTATCTTTATTTCCACTTATCCTCAATACATCTAGATCTACCCTGTGCACTCAGCTGCAGGGGTCCACGCACACAACTGCGAACTTTCAAGGCCTCTGCACACACAGCTGCAGAGCCTCTATCTACTACCCCAACCCTTGAATTGGACTTACAGATGCTTTTAGACTATCTTCTTCAAAAACCCATTACATTCTATATTCCAGATTAACTATCAAAACTTAACTATCTCTACCCATCGAGCCTTGCTCTATTTATACCCTTCCTTGGCCCGCGATCCCTGCGTGGGCTGACTCTATTTACATTTCTTTACATTATTTTCAGGTGGACTACTCTTTGACTCGGCCTATTATAATTTGCACTTTCAGTGGAGTCTTTACCCTAACTTTACCCAAAATGTCCAGCTTCGAGCCCCCTAACCGTTGCGCGGGGCTTCTGCTACCCAACAGTCCCCCAACACAATCATCGTGACTTGTCCCGAGTCACTCACCTGGTGCAACGATCTTCTCACGGAGGTCGATTAATAACTTCTGCACAACGCGTGTTGCCTCAACAAATTCTGGTGCGATCTGTTGTACCTTTTCCACCCGAGTCACTGATGTATCCGTGTCAGTTGGATTCACCTGCTCGGAATCGCATACTGCCTGCATATGTGCTAACTTGCCCTCAATCATTGTAGAGATTACAAACACTTCATTGAGCTAAGGCTACATGCATTCTTTAAGCTCTGCCTCTTGTTGCCGTGCAATGTCCATTTCGGCTTTGAGAGCCTGGGCCTCCCGCATTTTGGCCAACCGCTATGTGAGAGTGACCATTTGTGCATCTCCGCGAGCTGTATCATAGGCTTGTTGTAGTGTGCGTGCCTCAGCTTCTACGCGCTGTATGGTGGGGTCCTCTTGGAGAGATGTAAGTATACCAATAGAATGATCTAAGAGCCTTGAATATTCACGGACAACACACCTCATTGTTTCCATGCCTGCTTGAATTTCTACGCGACCTTGTTCACGATCCACCAATGGTTGCTACACCTGGAGTTTGAGCTCTGCTATTTGTCGAGTAAGCTCCCCCTGTGCTTTTGCGGCCACCTCTTGGGCCATGTAGGCTCTTGCAGCCATGTGTTGAACCTTGGTAATGGTTGGAAGGTCCACGGGGATAACTAACGCCAAAACTGTGCTACATGCTTCTGTCACGGCTTGTTCGACGTCCCAGTAACATTCAACCAAGGCAGCGTGCTGAAGATTTACCTGTTCTAACTCGGCTTCTTTCTCCATTAAATTGTGAAGGGCGCAACTTTCCCTCGCCCAAATTTCATTAGTGAGTCCTTCCTACAGTTGGTAGAGTAACCCACCAGGTAGGGCAGCCAAATTTAACTCCCAACTACGTCTGTCACCGGTGCCTTTAACTAGGATAGCATCGGCTAGCAACGGTATAGTGTTCGGTGTGGGCAGGTGCACCATCTGCTCAGCTGCGGTTGTATTGTCGATGAGGTGGACCCTGCCTAGAGATCATGCCTGTATTGCCTCCAATTGCATCCTGATCTCCCCCAACACAATTGTTTGCTCTATAATTAGAGCGGGCAAGGCACTGGTAGTGGTAGGACTCACTGTGAATTCTTTCTCCAAAACCTTCGCTATTTTGGATTTTTTCGGGTAGTTGGTGAGTCCTGTGTGTGCGAATTCTTGACCTGGTTTGCGTGGTCCTGCATCTCTATTTCCTAGTCTGACTCTAATACCTGCTTTGCCGTGATCTCTTCTGGTGGTGGTTTCTTGGACGCCTCTTGCTGTGAAGCCATCTGTTGTTCCCAACGTGCCTTTTCTGCCATGTGCATGAACCATTGCTGTCGATCCTTCTTTTGTTGCTGCACGGTGAGTTGGTCGAGGATGGCCTTATCTGGGGCGCACCATTCGAGTGGCCATGCTACCAAAACTGCGTAGATTGCCTCATCCATTTCCATGAACGGGAGTGTGACCCAAGATTGTTTCAGATCCTTCCGCACCTGGATGTACAAGTGATGCATGTCAGCTTTAAACTCGGCTGTGCTCTAGAAATTATTATAGATCGTGGGAGACATTCACGGTCATCGAGCAATCCTTGTCCTTATCTTTCCTTCCATAGAGGTCCAAAATTCTTGGATTGCAGAAACCCTTGTCTTATCCCTTGTACTGCATAGTGCCATATACCGCACTGCCTCAGGGAGGTCATCTATAATGTTGGGGAACTGGCTATCCTACGGCAGTTTTCCTGTAACCAAGAGGATTGAAAAAAGCAACCATGCATAGTGAAATGTCTTACCTTTGTCCCGTGCTTCTTGATAGTTGGTCAGGAACTCGTTGCTTAAGAATTATGCCCAATTGAACTAAACCCCTTCGGCACACTGTCCGGCCAATGCAATGACAGATGTGGGTACTTCGTCTACATGGCACTTCCTCATGAGTTTACAAGCGAGGAGCTGGGTAGCCACTCAGACGGCTCAGTCGTTGATGCTGGCTATGACATATCCGCGCTTACCTTTCTCTAGCTGGTATCGTGTCTTTGTTGTTTCGGTGAGTCCTACCTCGCTGCTGGTTCCTGCGGTGTCAGCGGGGTCATTTCCTTTTAGCAGTAGGTGTGTTATTCAATGGATTAGTTCAGCTGTGATCAGGATCGACTCTTCCAACCACAGGAATCCATCATGTACTAGATAGAGTAGTTGCCGGATTACAAATGTGGTAATAGTCATGCGGTGGTAGTGAGGTAGCCATCTGAGGTTGAGGATGCTCGCCTTCTCCAAACCTAGTAGCCATGCCCGTGGCAATAACATGTCTTCGGCCAGCTCAGGGAACTTATCGCGGTCGGCCAGATCCCAATCTTCAAACTTGAGGCTCGGAACGCGCCCCAACGGCAAGCCTTCGAACCTTATGTCATCTGGAAGAAGCGGGGCTTGAAGCTCAGCCTTTGTAACCTCTAAGTCCTTGGGTAGCTTGGTTGACCCTCGCCATGGAGAGAAATATGGAGGTAACGATGGGAGTTGGAATGCATCCACCTCTTCCTTGGCCTGTGCATCTATCTGGTCAAGAAACTCCTGGAGAGCATCATCATCCTCGTCGATTTCGGTGGAAACGACTTTGCCCTTATCAAATGCAGATTGCTTGGTGAATCGTGGTGAGGCTCAGGCTATTCCTATCTTCTGCTTAGTCTTCTTCTTTCATGGTGTGCGTGGGGATTTCAGAACCCTAGGTGCCCGACTCCTGCCCTCTGGCTCTTCCGGATTCAGCTGCATTTCTTCCGCGAATCGTGCTCGGGTTCTGGCCATGGTACTCATGGGTTGTCTGGGAGCCAACTACTTGCTGCTCTGCTCTGATGTATAGTGCCAATATGCCTGTGTCGTGCCTAGGTCATAAAATAAAGCCGTAATTTTGAACGACTCGCTTCCCTCCTTTTCTGGCTTAGTACTAATGTTCCCTCGGCATATCTTAGCGGATCCGACTTGGAACTTTCGCCTTAAAGGTCTGCCGCCTGCTCCTTCCTGCCATACCATAACGTCCTTGACATGAATAGTGGTGATAATGGTCATCTCTTGACTGGTCCACGCAGTAGTGCAGTCCATCGGGCGCTGCTGCAATCAGGAGGGCAGAGTAATTTGGGAGGGAAGTGTTTTCTAGGTTGGCTTGCTGCACACTTGTTTATAGTGCCATGCCTTCTGTCAACTGCTCGGGGCACTGAGACTGTAACGTCAACCACTAGTCAGGTGTTCGCACCACTGGTGCATTGTCGTAATGTCCCTGCCAGCCCAGGCTGTGAGCACTGATTGATCGCTTGGGTAGCCATTTTTTCATTCCGAGGATGTGTGCATAGCCATGATAACAGGGTCATAGCTCGGTCATTATTAGTAGTATTCCTAAGTGGTCCGAATCACCTTATGTGCAGAGGGGCTATGCTTTTGTGAGTGTCGCAGTGTGACATTCTGCTGAATCCGTTCCCACATATCGCTCTTTGGTCTCCTGACCGTACCTAGAGTGTGTCGTCAACACGGGGCCTGTAGCTACCCGGATTCCTCTGAGCTCTCTTCCATCACTTACTCCAGACCCATCTAGTCCATGGTATTTGCAACTTCCAAGAGGTTTGTGTCATTGGACAACCGCGATGTGTGCTACCCCTTGAGTCCCTGCGGACCCTGTCGTCAGCTACTGGCAACCAGAGTCACTTTAGGCTGCTTCCCTTAGTTTGTCTGGCCACTTGTGCCTGCGCCTGTCCGTGACCTCCACACTTTTTCCTTTTCTTTGTTACGACTGCCCCTTTTGCTGAAGCTAAGGTCGTTCGGGGTGCTACAGTATGGTTTCGATTTTACTAAGGCAACTGGTTCTTTGGCTTCCTCCGCGAGTGGCTCTATGGCTCCTGTCACGACCATATGTTACAGGGAAAAGTGTCTATATAGAACTGCTTATCCCACTAAGGTGTGATAGCTACCTTAGAAACAAACAAAGTAAAGCTACTTTCGTTTTTCCTTTATGAAAGATAGATGAGAGAAGAAGAGAGGAGACCAACCTCTGTCTTGCGCTTGGCTCCTAGTTCGATTCCTCTCTCTTCTGATAGTGCTTTGCTACTTGCTTCCTTGTACGCCCAACTTCACAAAGTACCTGTAGAATCAGAGTAGCATAACACTATACAAGAACATGGATCTATAATCATAAACAGTCTAGGATCAGATGTAAATTGACCATACAAATGCATAAAATATAAATGACACAAGAGTATGGAGGAAAACTTGAATAGCTTTTATTGATAATCAAGAAAGAGCCAAGCAAGTTACAACTAGTTGTTCTGACCCAGCATCATCCTCTCAGCAAGTAAGCCCTTCTTCACCTCATACAAAGCTTAGATCACCCAACACTATGATGTTGTCTCAAGAAACCAACAACAATTCCTTACAAGATGCAAAATTCCAGCCTCTGTATCTCTGGGATGAGGGATCCATATATAGATATCTGTAAGGGAGATGAGTCAGCTTGTGATTTGATTAGTGTCTTCCCTCTGATAGTTCTTGCTTCCACTTGGAGATTGATGATCTCTTACTCATCCTTGGTCGAATTCAGAGAGGCAAGTGTCACAGGAGAAGTTTCTGGAAGATTCCATGCCTCTCCACCTCGCGGATTGAAACTGCCATTTGTCACTTCTCGCCAATCGCACCCCATAGAAGGGATTTTTGAAATGAAACACACCCACAGAGTGTACTTAGGTGAGATGCAACGCACTTTGCCTATGGAGCAGGTGAAATGATCCTGTTTTGACCAGTTCTGAGCAGTTTTTCATGGAGAACTTCTGGGAGAAGTTGTAATCAGTTGACCTTGTTCCTTTAGGGGTTAGAACAACACTTTTAGGGACTTAGGAGCCCTTGGTTTATGGACATTTTATGCTTGGGGTTGCAGTGCCCAAAAATGTCTATAACAGTTGCCCCCTAAAGCATGAGGTCGTTAATCTTTTTGATGTCGGGTGAAATGCTTTATCATGAGGATCTGAAGTTCTTTCAAGCTGGGAGGAGACCTGTAATAAGATACAATACAATACATTATCTTCATAATTTTTTCATGATCTAGCTGAGGTGGGCATTCCCATGCTCAGATTTATAAATTCATTTTCATGTACATAGGACAGACAATCGTCTGAGTGTAGACTGATGATTCTAGTAGAGCCATCATCCCTTTGATTGGATGATTATCTGTGCAGCAACGATGTACATTTGATGTCTTTATTTCCCTGAATATATATCGCAGCCCGGATGGATGAAACTAGATTCGGGGTCTTCAATATCGTTCGATATTCACTCGAAGTACAAGTCTATCCATGTGAGAGATGTTCTGGATTCGAACATGGAAAGACATCGCCTGATTACCAGCCAATGATGTAAGCTGTTAACAGGCGCGAGAGGAATCACCGATAATGATAACGACCCTCAAGGTACTGCAGTACAATTCACGTGGTGTGAATAAAGGACTTGGCATCGAAAACCACGTAAAATCTTTCGGTCAAAGGTCATTGATGTAAACCTGTCGCTGGAAGTGAGAAACTTGCCATTGAGGCATGCAAGCTTCAAAGTACTGAACGGGGTGTTCCTAGATCGACTTCTTGGATAATGAGCTGATGTCGACAAGAAGCAATCCGTCATAGGAGGGCCTTAATGAATCCCACATCAATGACACGGAACGAAGAAAATGATTTTAATGGAGGTGAAAACGATCTGGTGATATAAGGTTCAGGGTGGCGGTCATGAAAGAATGGAGCGTAAATGTATTGCAGCGGGTGAGACACAGGTGAATTCTCTGAATGACTTCTCTTGAACATATCGGCGACACTGACGTGATGGATTGGTAGCATTAACCCAAAATGTGGATGGTGTGGTGGGACCATGGTGATGTGACTGGTGGATGAAACAACCCAACCCGACTTGGATGCGGAGTGAAAGTGTCATGTTCAAGAGCGACTTGCTACCAACAAAGTTTCTTCAAGTTTTCTTCCCAATTTTTCCCCAGTCATTTCTGACCAGTACCTCTTTATTTTTGTCAAGCTTGAGGAGGATAACATATGCTTGTTATATAATTTGCCCTTCGGGCAAACCCATCACTATGTTTTAACGAGCCTAGTGATAGTGAAACTCGTTCTTGTCTGCTATGGACAAGTTTGTCGCTATTAGGTTTTAACGAGTTTAACGACAAAGATAACTCGGTCCTTTTCAATTTTAGAGTCTGAAAAGGGACGTAAAGGAAACTCCAAAATTCCTTTTTCGTCATCTAATCCCTTAAGTACGAAAAAGTATAAAACAATACAGAAGGGATGAATTTTCGATACTTTTAACAAGCTGAACAAAACAAGCGCTCGATCTTTTTATGTAATAATCCCTCAGGTCCAAAAAGATTAAAATCTAAAGGAGGGATAGCACTTCCAGTCCCTTTAACGAGCTGGAGAGGCCAATGGCTCGGAAATCTTTTCATATTTTACGAGTCAGTTGAAAAGAGCTTAAAGGAGACTCGTCTTTGAGGAACGATTGATAAAAATGGGTAGCAACTGATTCCAGGTAAGGTTTGGAATTTTCCAATCACGGAAGTGTTACAAGGATGGCTAGTGGGATCACTCTTCACAGCTGTTCCTCAAAAGGGGTAAACAATCAAATGGAGGTGAATGATCGGCCAATACAGAGTGGAGGTGATGATGAGAACATGACCAAGGCTTTAAAGGCTGAAGTACTACATTCACGATGGTTATTTACCGGGAAATAGTTCATTTTTTAATGAGATTAAATGCGGGGAGAAACATTTGCTCATGACTTATGTTTATTTTTTAACGAGCTTGAACTATGTGCTAAAACTACTCGATTAATCTAGTCGTATAATAAGAATGTCTCATTTAAAAACGACATTTTTCAGAGTTTTGCCCCACATCCTTTCTTTATGCAAGTTAGGAAACGACCAATCCAAAAAACAGATAAATGATTGCTCTTTGCTTGCACGCCAAAAGGTTTGCATGCCCCCAGGTATAAAACAGAGTTTCAAGGTTACCTTTCAAATCTCTGACAAAACATTTGTTTTATTAGGAAAGGTCTACCTCTTTCAGGTTACCAAAGATTGTTCTATTCACACCGCAAACAAAACACTTCTTCGGCGATGTCTACCGAAATAGACAAAGGTGAGACAATCCACTCACATAACTTTGACGAGGGAATCTTATTCCAGTCTAACCCCCTTTTCCAATCACCGACGGGAGTACAGACTAGTCATATATCTCTCGTGGAAACCCACCCTATACTCGAAGTTTTCCTGCCGAAGCAGACCAGGGTGCATGCCCCCTAGGTTTCAGTCATGTCCCCCGAATCACTCGTGCTCATCAGGTGGACAGACTGGAGATTGATGAGACATTCCTTGTGTGAAAAGACCATTCAGGGATGGTATATGACTATTTGCTATGCGTGATCCGGGAAATGAAAGCTGGTCTACGAGCTTGACCACTCTTCCTTCGTGCGGAAAACAAATTACTCTAAAGAGTGATGAGACAATGGCTCCCATACAATAAATATAGTCTCGTCCAAGGAGTAGATTATAATCCAGGGGTCCTTGGACTACCATTACATTCATATGAACGGTTTTCCCTCTCAATATTATGGGCACATTGGGAAGGATCCCTAACGGTCGACTGGTTCCTTTGTCAAAGCCTGTTAGATTTCTCATCTCAGGCAAAAGTGATGGCGAACCAAGCGCTTTCCAAGCAGTCGAGGAAAGGATACTCATAGAAGCCCCTTCATCTATGATGGTACCAGCCATAACCATTCTATATATTTGAGCAATAATTCGGAATGGTACACTAGACGGTAAACGGGGTCTGCCTAGTTGATTCCAGTCGAAGGAAAGAACTAGGTTGCTTGAAGGTGGGACCGAATAGACGGCCAGGTACAACTTTGACGAACTTCCTTCCCGTGGTAAAGGAATGGGTAAATTGCCCCCATGTTCATCAGAGTCTATGCTTACAAAAAGAATTTGGACGGTGTCATCCTTGTTCTCTTCGGTGACTGTATCATTTGAAGATGGAACCTCTGAAGGCAAGACCGGGTCAACTGCCGCCTCGACCTTTTGACTTTCGTCTGGTATGGGTTTAGATGGTTTGTCTTCAATGATAGATGCTTCGGCCGACCACCTGGGCGGGTCAGCCGAATTTTCAACTAGTGACGAACTCGACAAGAGTTTTTTATATCCAGGAGGAAGTCGTAACGGTGAAATCGGACGATCATCCAAAACTCTTTTAGCCTCGTCTAAGAAGGGACAACGGTGGATGACATGATCGCCTTCACACACTTTACAAGGAAATCTATATTTTCCTTTTTATCCTGGGGCTTCACTTTCACTAGTCGATGGTGTGTTTTCAACATGATCATTAGAGGTTGACGACACCGGGTTGTGCAAATGAGGAGACCAGTCCCTTAAGATCCGAGGGATGCAGGGACAATCTCTATGATAGTGGTCTCCTTTGCAAATGACACATGGCGATTTAGGCCTGGTCGGTGCAGTGTGTGGATTTTCGCTAGACGATGCTTGGTTGCCCCCTTTTGCTTTTAGCTCCTTCTTCTTCTTCTCTTTCTTCTTCTTTTCCTTCTTCTTCTCAGGTACTTGATTTTTGGCTTTACCAGCCCCATCAAGCGAAGAGGAAGGAGGAGAGGAAGAATTGGAGGAAGTAGAAGGTTGGTGGGTAACTTTGGAATCATCTAGTTGCTGACTAGATTGTTCAGGAATTGCGGTGTTCTGAACGACAGAGGTTGAGAAGAGCCATACGGGCAAGCCGATTGTCAATCCTGGAAGCGACAATGTGGCTATATGGGGTGCACCAACATCTCCCCAAGAGGAGAAGGGACTAGGATTTCCTCCAAGGGGAATTCCTTGGTTGGTGGATTCCATTTTCTCAACCTAAGATCAACGTAGGAAAGGGTGATGATTAGTCCGTTTAAAATAAATTTTAGACGCTTTGACACAACTTGTTTTTTAAATTTTTAAGAGTCGAGAAAAAACAAAAGATGACTCTAGTCGCCTTCGATTTTTAATGAGCCTGAAGTGACAAGTGCTCAGATGGACCTTTTTCGTTAAGGAGTCTGAAAAGGAACGAAAGGGACTGCTCTGGAAATCTAGGCAGAGGGATTACCAAACCAATCACAAAATTGCAGAATACTTTTTACGGTACGGCAGTCAATCTTCCCAAATGCTGTGTTCAGTGCATTGCGATCGATAGGGCAGCAGACACGGCTTCCTATGGATAAAGGATTAAGCCTATTGTGGTATCCCAAAATATACTCGATGGTACGTGGGAGCACAAGTCCGTACTAGCACTTATCATCTCAAAGTGGAGGAATCACCCAACCATCAGTGAGAACAATAGTTACCAGGATTTACGGCACCGGAATACGTCTCTAGCCTAGACTTCTAGATGTTGTGCGTTAGGTTCCAAAGCGTTGTTAGATTCATTAAATTTATTTTATAGTTGATCTTGCTTAAGAAATTTTCCTTTCAGGTTCACCGAGTGATGTAGATGTACAATTCCTAAAATGCAATCTAAGATGATAAACAGTCTTTTATCTTCTTTGTGCACTGAAATCCTAGCTACTAAGGAAAGAAAGACAGAATTCTTTCAACAAAGAGCAAAGAGCACACACTATATGCACTGTCCTAAATCAAACCTATCAAACAGTCTAAATGCAAATGCACATGCATGTATTTGTTTTCAGCCTTCTTAATATGTGAAAGATAAAAAGAAAGCTAATGTGCAAATCTGAATTACTTTTCAAGCGACAATTACTAACAAGTTCCTTTTCAAAATAAAAAATGAAGACAATCACAACACTTTGTGATTTGGAAATGAATACTTGCTTTCGACACTAGAAAAACTACAAATTCAGACCAAATACAATAGTAACAGGGTAATCGACTATCAATAGCAACCAAACTCTCTCCTATGATTGAAAACGACACTTGCGACACTTTCAAATCAAGAAACGACAGTACAACTACGTTACTTTTTTGCAAAGGAGAACTGAAAATGACTCAACAAATACACAAAAACATTTACAATTCTTTGCACAATGGAGGTGGAATAACAGCAAGGAAAGGGGTTTCAAACAAAGGTATACTGATTACAGGCAGCAAAACTCATGAATAGAACTGAAAAGAATGAATCACAGAAACCAAAACTAAGGAACAATGCCTAGTCTGATCAGCGCACCTGTAACACAGTGAACTTGAAATGTAGCGCACCTACTACACTCGGGAAGTGCGCTGAATTTCAGATTCACAGAACAGAGACTGTGCTAGGCTAGAGACGAGACTTTGCTTGGGTTCCGGGTCACAGTTTGCAGTTCAGTTCAGGGGTTTTGGCCGAGCAAATGGTAATCAGTAAATCAACAATCAGGGGTAGATCTAAGGAGGTTACTAGAGCCACCACAAGCACAATTAGAGAGTTTGTAAATCAGTTGTTTAATTCATAAACAAAACCCAGAGATTGACTGAAGCGGCATTTATCTACTTTGCATTTGCATAGCAAATGCAGTTCGAAAGCTACCTGGCTCGACTTCAGGATCCGTCTGTAAGTTTATAAAATAAACAACAAGGAAGATAAACAAACAACCTAGTCGCTCCCCAGTGGATTCGCCATTTTGTTACAGGGAAAAGTGTCTATACAGAACTGCTTATCCCACTAAGGTGTGGTAGCTACCTTAGAAACAAAAAAAGTAAAGCTACTTTCGTTTTTGCTTTATGAAAGATAGATGAGAGAAGAATAGAGGAGGCCAACCTCTATCTTGCGCTTGGCTCCTAGTTCGATTCCTCTCTCTTCTGATAGTCCTTTGCTACTTGCTTCCTTGTATGCCCAACTTCACAGAGTACCTGTAGAATCAGAGTAGCATAAAACTATACAAGAACATGGATCTATAATCATAAACAATCTAGGATCAGATGTAAATTGACCATACAAATGCATAAAATATAAATGACACAAGAGTATGGAGGAAAACTTGAATAGCTTTTATTGATAATCAAGAAAGAGCCAAGGGAGTTACAACCAGTTGTTCTGACCCAGCATCATCCTCTCAGCAAGTAAGCCCTTCTTCACCTCATACAAAGCTTAGATCACCCAACACTATGATGTTGTCTCAAGAAACCAACAACAATTCCTTACAAGATGCAAAATTCCAGCCTCTGGATCTCTGGGATGAGGGATCCATATATAGATATCTGTAAGGGAGATGAGTCAGCTTGTGATTTGATTAGTGTCTTCCCTCTAATAGTTCTTGCTTCCACTTGGATATTGATGATCTCTTACTCATCCTTGGTCGAATTCAGAGAGGCAAGTGTCACAGGAGAAGTTTCTGGAAGATTCCATGCCTCTCCACCTCGCGGATTGACACTGCCATTTGTCACTTCTCGCCCATCGCACCCCATAGAAGGGATTTTTGAAATGCAACGCACCCACAGAGTGTACTTAGGTGAGATGCAATGCACTTTGCCTATGGAGCAGGTGAAATGATCCTGTTTTGACCAGTTCTGAGCAGTTTTTCATGGAGAACTTCTGGGAGAAGCTGTAATCAGTTGACCTTGTTACTTTAGGGGTTAGAACAACACTTTTAGGGACTTAGGATCCCTTGGTTTATGGACATTTTATGCTTGGGGTTGTAGTGCCCAAAAATGTCTATAACACCATCCCGTTGCAATTTAATGTGGTTACTTCATGTAGTCGGTTCTGCCATCATTCAACCTCTTCATCCGAATCCAACGTGCAAGAGCTATCACGGTCCAATGAGAGTTGATCGTCCGCTGATGGATTTACCCTGTCCCGATTTCATGCTGTGAGCTGATATATACAGTCTAGATCCCCATCACTGTCGTCATCACGTACAGGTTCAGTATAATGTGCTCCTTCAACTGGATCCAATGGAATCACTACTCGGAGAGAATTCTTTTCAAAGATCATTTTTCATTTCTTGAGGTTGATGATTCCATTCATGTCTGTTGCCCAATCTATCCCTAGCAATGCCAGATATGGGTTACTATCATCCATGATTTCAATGACTTCAAAATTGATTTGCATGCTAGCGCCATCGATGTCCATGGTAACCCCTTGTAGCCTTCCCATAGGCATAATATTTTGCTGGTTGGCCATCCGTAATTGGATTTGGGACCATTGTAGCGTAGGCCTACCCATGCGTTCCCAAGTCTGTTTTGGTAGGACATTTGCATCGGACCCCAGATCTAAAATGACCTGGTCCATCTCATAGTCGCCAATCTGGATGGTCAGTTGCATCTCCTGACCGATACGCAAAACATGTTTGCCCAGTTTGCGGATCAAGCGCGGTTCATCTGCCCCAGCACATCTAGTTATTAACTCTTGTAACCCTTTCAGTGCATTAGCATCCCTTAGAAGTTTCATACAGGTTTCTAAGAAGGTAGTTATCAAAGAACTATCCTATTCCAGTTCTAGTTGCCCCTTACTACCCGAAGTCGATGCTTCTGCGAAATTTTTCTTAGCCTCCAAAAAGGTTTTGTTCACTTGCACCAAATCAAGTTCTGTTTGTTTTACGGGAGCCTTACGAACCCATGTATCCTCTTCTTGCTTCTTCTCCTTATCTTCCCCTATAGCTGTGCCACTTCTGAGCATCATATTTATGTTGGGATCTTTGGTGTGTGGTTCAGCCTTCATCAATTGGACATTCTGAGTAGGGCTAGCTGGGAGCACTCCTTTTTCCCGCAATTGAGCAATCAACGTAGGGCAGTCAACTGCATCATGATCAAACTGGTATCATGACGGACAACAAGCTTTGGTTGGATTTGTACAATCCCGAGCGTAATGCCCTTCCCCTCCACAATTATAGAAAATTAATTGTTTTCATCCCCATCCAGGTCCCATTTCGACGTGACCCCATCCGCGTACCAGGAATCCCCCGCACGTGAATGGTGTGGCCGGGTCCTGCCCGTGTGTCTTTATTTGCATCCTATACGTAGGTGGTTGATCCATCAACATGCGGCAATCCCTTTCCTTGTGACCCATCGTTCTGCAGAAGTTACAAAATAAGTGTTGAGGAGGTTGTCGTAAACTTGGCAATAGGTGGCAACTGTTCGTGGCATGCTTTCCTCCTACCTAGAAAATCGCACACCAAAGCACAAGCGCAGCACTCGGCCCTGCTTGTACCTCCACTTTTAATGGCATTGGGCCTCCTCTTGCCAGATAGTTTGTGAAGACAGGGCAATGGTCCTTGTCGTGTACTTGGCTCTTACATTTAATACATCCTACCTTCGGGCGTACCTATGGTCGGGACACTCTTCCTTGATTCAAGTTTTGCACTTCCAGACTCAAATTTTGAAGTTGCGCATGAATTTGTTGAACTCCCAACCTTGGGTCTGGTATTGGGATCACGTGTAACCTCATTGTTGTCTCCAATGCCTCGGCTTGGGTTGAGATCTTATGTTGTGACAAAGCCATCCTCAGATGGGGTGTCAATGACTCCACAAACCACGCACAATGCTACCCATCTATCAAAGTCATGTTAGCTTCACGAATAGTACTCTTTGGTCCAGATCCCACAGAGTTTCACCAGGCAACATTGCTATCTCCTTGAACCCAATGATCGACTGGGCTTCAGACTTTGGTCGGCCAAACTCTTTATTAAGCCCACCCTGGTTCGCCACTATTCCCTCATTCAGATGGTCGGTTGAGTATTTTATGTACCATGTCATCACGTGGTCCTGTAATTCATTGACCAACATGGCCTTTTTAATGTTTTCATCTGTTATGCCTTGCGCGTCCCATACATATTTTATCACAAAGCAGAACCGACTTGGCTTTTCATTCTCTACACCCTGAAATGTTGGTAACTTGACTGTGGTTGCCATCCCAGATTTCGGTGGTGGAGGGGGTGGAGGTGGTGTTGGTGTGGATGGACATGATGTGGGTGAAGTAGGTGGTGGTGTAGATGGAGGTGGTATCAGTGGGAAGCATTCTTTAATCAATCAAACTGCACTTCCTGGTGAAAACCTAGCGAGATCCTCCTCGTTCTCCCATGAGATAGAAACTAAAGGGTTGTTCTCTACTTCTCCTGTTCTTCGATAACCCCTTCCGCTCCGCGTTATTCTAGACATCAATATACGCAAATAATCTATTTTTCGCACAACAAAATCTTAATCCAAGTATTCAATGATTTGATGTACCTACCCCGCGGTCCTTGGAGAAATTGCCTTTCTGCTTCGCTGTAACTTATGGTTGTATCTATCGCGAATTCAGTGATAAATCCCCTTATGATTCGATCTAAACAGTGGTCTACCATGTGTGCAAGTCTATCTTCGGTGGCTTCCAGCCCACACACCAGTTCTAGAGTCCACACTATCGGCTGGTCTAATCTGCACCTCCCCACGCTATCAGCTAACTTCGCGATCCACTCGTACAATTCTATTGGAAATGTTACGAAGAAGATCTTATGTATATCCATGAATATATAGCGATCCAACCACTGTTCCTCTGATATCTGCAAGTTTCTATTTTCCTGAACCGCAAACTTGCGAAGCTTCAGATCCCACCAATCTTCAAGCTCTTTCTTTGTAGGATTCCAGTGTTCCCACATTAGACACCCCTTAGGTAGATCCCAGTGTTATAGACATATTTGGGAACTGCAACCCCAATCACATATGTCCATAAACCAAGGGCTTCTAAACCCCTAAAAGTGTTGTTTCATACCCTAAAGGAACAAGGTTAGCTGATTACATCATTTCCTAGAAGTTCTCCCTGAAAAACTGCTCATAACTGGTCAAAACTAGACCATACAGACTGCTCCATGCTGAGGGTGCGATGCATCTCACCTATTACACATGGGGGGTGCGATGCATACTAAAAAGACCTTCTGTAGGGTGCGATGAGCAAGAGCAGACAAATGGCAGAAGCTGTGTGGTAGGTGGAAACTCAAAGAATCTTCTAGAAACTGCTCATATGACACTTGCCTCTCTGAATTTTCCCAGGGATGAGTAAGAGATCATGAAATCTCCAAGTGGAACCAAGAAATATCAGTGAAATGACACTAATCAAAATCCTAGAAGCCGACTCACTCTCCTGCAAACATCTATATATGGATCCCTCATCCTAGAGATCCAGAGGCTGGAATTTTGTAATTTGCAAGGAAGTGTTGTTGGTTTCTCTTTGAAGACATTGTTGGGTGATCTTGCTTTGTATGAGGTGAAGAGGGCTTCATGCTGAGAGGATGATGCTGGATCAAACAGCTTGGTTGTAATCCTCTCTTCTACTACTTCTATCAATAAAGCTATTTGAGTTTTCCTCCATATGCTTATATATCTCTGAATCTTGTATTTGTATATGCATTTATATGGTTAATGTACATCTGATCCTACATTGTTTACGGTTACAGATCTCTGTGCTTTGATGGTATTTTGCTGCTTTGACTCTACAAGTGTTCTTTGAAGCGGGACAAGCGAGAAAGGAGTGGTGAAAGCTCTATCAAGGGAGAGAGGAAACGAGCAAAGAGACTAGCGAAAGACTAAGGTTGGTACTCTCTGCTTCTCTCTCATCTATCTCTCATAAAAGAAAACACAAGTAACTTTAGTTTGTTTGTTTCTAAGATAGCTACCCATCTTAGTGGGACTAGCAGCTCTGAATGGACACTAGTTTTCCCAATAACAAAATGGTGACTCCACTGGGGAGCGAATAGTTTGTTTGTTTTGTTACTATTGTTTGCTTTATAAACCATAGACGGAGCCTGAAGTTAAGCCAGCTAGCCTTTGAACCGCTTTTGCTATGCAACTACAAAGTAGATCAACACTGCTTCAGTCAATCTCTGGGTTGGTTTATGAACTGAACATCTAGCTTGCAAACATAATAAGTGCCCTGCTGGTAGCTCAAATAACCTCATTAGATCAGCCCCTATACTTTGTGTTTACTAACTATCATTAGCTAAGCCTAAACCCCTGAACTTAGCTGCAAATTGTGAGTGAAAACCAAGCTCAGTCTCATCCCTGAACCATCGCACTGTCTCTCATTGGCAATCTGGATGCATCACACCTCCTGTGTGTTGCAGGTGAGATGCATCCCTGTTTCCCTGTGTTACAAGTGCGATGATTGACTAGGACTATTTATGCCTCCAGATTTTGGTTTTTTCTTCATTGTCTTCAGCGTTATTCAGTAGTTTTGCTATCTATGATCAGTACATCACTACTGAAATCATCTTCCTTTGCATTATTTCAGCCTCCACTGATAAGGAATTGTGATGTTTTTTAATGTATTTTTCATCATTTACAGTTCTCCTTTGCAAATAGTAGCTTAATCGAACTATCGTCTTTTGATTTGAAAGTGTCGCAAGTGTCGTTTTCAGTCAAGAAAAAGAGTGTCGTAAAGCATTCCTCTTTTAGATAGTCGATTACACTTTTACCATTGTATTTGATTTGAATGAATAGTATTTCAAGTGTCAAAAACAGTTTTAAATTCGAAATCACAAAGTGTCATCTTAGCCTTCCTTTTGTTTTTTGAAGAGAAAATTGTTGGTATTGTCGCTTTCAAAGAAGATAATTTAGATCTTTACTTAGTTTTCTTTTTGTCATTCTCACATTAAGGAAACTAAAAAACAATACATGCATGTGCATTTGCATTTAGACTGCATGCTAAAATTGATTTAGGAAAAGTGCATCTAGTGTGTGCTCTTTGCTCTATGTTGAAAGATTTTCATCTCTCTTTCTTTAGTAGCTAGGATTTTCATTGCAAAAAGAAAGTAAACGAATGTTTATCATCTTATATTATACATTTAGGAATTGTATATCTACATCACGCGGTGAACCTTAAAGGCAAACTTCTTAAGAAAGATCAACTGTAAAATAAACCTCAATGAACATAAAAACTCTTTGGAACTTAACGCACAACATCTAGAAGTCTAGGCTAGAGACGTATTCCGGCGTCGTAAAGCCTGGTAACTATTGCTTTCATCGTAGGTTGGGTGATTCCTCATCTTTGAGACGACAAGTGCCAATATGGACTTGTGCTCCCACGTATTGTCGAGTATATATTTGGAGACCACAATAGGCTACATCCTTTATCCTTAGGAAGCCATGTCTACCGCCCTATCGATCGCAATGCACTGAACACAGCATTCGGGAAGATTGACTGCCGTACCGTAAAAAGAAAAGGTCCATCTGAGCACTTGTCACTTCAGGCTCATTAAAAATCAAAGGCGACTAGAGTCATCTTTAGCTTTTTCTCGACTCTTAAAAATTGAAAAAGCAAGCTGTGTCAAAGCATCATAAAATTTATTTTAATTGGAATAACATCATTGTTCCCTCATTGGACTTAGGTTGAGAAAATGGAGTCTACCAATCAAGGATTTCCCCTTGGGGGAAATCCTAGTCCCTTCTCCTCTTGGGGAGATGTTGGTGCTCCACACATGGCTACATTGTACCTTCCAAGACTCACAATTGGCCTGCCAGTATGGCTTTTCTCGACCTCTGTCATTCAAAACACTACAATTCCTCAGCAATCAAATTAGCAACCAGATGATACTGAAGTTGCTCCCCCACCTTCTACTTCATTTGTTTCTCCCTCTCCTTCTTCCTCTTCACTTGGTGAAACTAGTAACGCTAAAAACCAAGTAATTTAGAAGAAGAAGAAAGGGAAGGAGAAGAAGAAGAAGAATCCAATGGTGAAAGGGGGCAACCATGCATCATCTGGCAAAAATCCACACACCACATCTTCCAAATCTAAATCTCCAAGTGTCATTTGCAAAAGAGACCACTATCATCGAGATTGTCCCTGCATCCCATGGATCCTGAGGGACTGGTCTCCCTGCTTGCACAATCCGGTGTCTTCAACCTCTGACGATCACGTTGAGAGCACACCATCAACTAGTGAAAATGAAGTCAGTGGACAGAAAGGAAGATCTAGATTTCCTTGTAGGCTGTGTGAAGGCAATCATGCCCTCCACTGTTGTCTCTTCTTGGACGAAGCTAAAAGAGTCTTGGATAACCGTCCTGCTTCACCGCAACAATTTCCTCCTAGATACAAGAAACTCTTATCGAGTCCATTGCTAGTTGAAAATCTGACTGACACACCTTTGTTGTTGGTCGAAGCACCTATCATTGAAGATAAACCCTCTGAGTCCACACCAGACCAAAGTCAACAGGTTGAGACGGCAGTCGACCCAGCCTTGTCTTCAGAAGGTCCACCTTCAGATGATACTGTCACCAAAGAGAATGAGAACGACATCGTTCAAATTCTTTTTGTTAACATGAAATCCGATGAACATGGGGGCAATCTACCCATTCCTTTACCACAGGAAGGAAGTTCGTTAGAGATTTACCCGGCTGTTTATTCGGTCCCTCTTCCAAGAAATCTATTCATTTCCTTCGATTGGAATCTACTAGGCAGACCCCGTCTACCATCTAATGTACCATTTCGAATCATAGTACAAGCTTATAGAATGATCATGGTTGGTACTATCATAGATGAAGGGGCTTCTGTGAGTATCCTTTCCTCAACTGCTTGGAAAGCGCTTGGTTTTCCATCACTTCTGCCTAAGATTCAAAATTTGATAGGCTTCAACAAAGGATCCAGTCGACCGTTAGGGATCCTTCCAAATTTTCCTGTAACTTTGAGAAGGAAAACCATTCATCTAAACGTGATGGTAGTCCAAGGGCCCCTAGATTACAATCTACTCCTTGGGCGTGACTACATTTATAGCATGGGAGCTATTGTTTCCTCACTCTTTCGAGTGATGTGTTTTCCGTATGAAGGCGGAGTGGTCCACCTAGTTGACCAACTTTCATTCCCTGGTTCAAACACAGCTACTAGTCAAATGCCATCCCTAACTGGTCTTTTTATGCAAGGAATGTCTCATCAATCTCCAGTCCATCCACCTGATGATCGCGAGTGATTCGGTGATTGTGACTAAAACCGAGGAGGCATGCACCCTGATCTGCTTCGGCAGGAACACCCCAGTTATAAGGTAGGTTTCCATGGAGGATATATGACTAGTCTGACTCCCCTGTTCGTTTAGGAAAATGGAAGTAGATTGGAAAAGGATTCCCCCGTCAAAGGTTATGTGATTGGCACTGACAATAATCACCCTTGTCCATTTTTATGGACATCGCTAAGGAAGTGTTTTGTCTGCTACGTGGATGGAACAATCTTGCTAATGCAAGAACTTCCGTATGGTAACCTGGAAACTCTACTTATACCTGGGGGCATGCAAACCTTTTTGCATGCAAGTGAAAAGTGACCTTTTATTTTCTTAGTTTGTAGGCTCTCAACCCTTTAAACTCGTAGGTTGGTCGTTCCTAGCTTGCATATGAAAGGCTCCGGAGCAAAGTTTCGAATGGGGCAAGCTCCCTAAAAAATGAACCTATTGATGAGACATCCTTATTATACGACTAGCACGAGCAGTTTTACGTAAAGTTCAAGCTCGTTAAAAAATAAACCTAGCAATGAGCAAATGTTCCCCCAGAGTTCAAGCTCATTAAAAAATGAACCCACCTTTGGTAAATAACCATTGCGATCGAATAATTATTAGCTTTTGAACCTTGGTCATGTTCTTACCATCTCCTCCACTCTTTTTTAGCCGATCATAAGCCTCCATTTGATTGTTTACCCTTTTGAGGAATAGCTGCAATGAGTGATTCTATTAGCCACCTTCTTTACACTGCCGTGATTGAAAAGTTCCAAACCTAACCTGGAACCAGTTGCTATCCAAAAACATCACTCATTCCTAAAAAAATGAGTCTCTTTTAAGCTCTTTTCATCTGACTCGTAAAATATGAAAAGATTGCCAAGCAATTGGCCTCTCCAACTCGTTAAAGCAATCGGAAGTGCCATACCTCCTCTAGATTTTAATCTTTTTGGACCTGAGGGATCATTACACAAAAAGATCGAGTGCTTGTCTTGTTCGGCTCGTTAAAACTATCGAAAAGTCATCCCTTTCGTAATATTTTATACTTTTTCAGACTTAAGGGATTATATTACAAAAAAGGACTACTAGAGTTTCCTTTACATCTCTTTTTAGACTCTCTAAAATTGAAAAGGACCGAGTTATCTTTGTCGTTAAACTTGTTAAAACAATAGAAACAAACTTGTCCATGCAGACAACAATGAGTTTCACTGTCGCTAGGCTCTTTAAAACATAGTGACAGGTTTGCCCAAAGGGAAAATTGTAGAACAAGCATATGTTATCCTCCTCAAACTTGACAAAAATAAAGAGGTACTGGTCAACAATGACTGGGGAAAAAGGGAAGAAAACTTGAATAACTTCATTGGTAGCAGGTTGCTCTTGAACATGAAACTTTCACTCCATCACCATGATTGAGTCAGGTTGGGTTATTTTGTTCACTGGTCATATCACCATTGATCCGTCGTACCATCCATTTTGGGTTAACGCTACCAATCCATTTCAGTGTCGCTGATATGTTCAAGAGAAGTCACTTAGAGAATTCACCAACCCAGCTAACGCCTCATCCGTTGCAATACCTTCACTCTGCATTTTTCATGACCGCCACCCTGAACCTTGTATCATCAGATCATTTTCACCTCCACAAAATCATTTGCTCTGTTCCGTGTCGTAGATGCGGGATTCATGAAGGCCCTCCTATGACGGGTCACTTCTTGTCGACATCAGCTCATTATCCAAGAAGTTGACTTGGGAACAACCCTTTCAGTACTTTGAAGCTTGCATGCCTCAATGGCAAGTTTCTCACTTCCGGTGACAGGGCTACATCAATGGCCTTCGACCGAAAGATTTTGCGTGGTGTTCGACATCAACTCATGTATTCACACCACGTGAATTTTACTGCAGTACCTTGAGGGTCATTATCATTATCGATGATTCCTCTCATGCCTATTAATAGCTTGCATCATTGGCTGGTAATCAGGTGATGTCTTTCCATGTTCGACATCAGAACATCTTTTCACATGGATTGACTTGTACTTCAGGTGAAGACTGAATGAGTTTGAAGACCCTGGATCTAGTTTCATCCATCTGGGCTGCGATATATTCAGGAAAATAAAGACATCAAATGTACATCACAACTGCATAGATAATCATCCAAACTAAGGATGATGGTTCTACCAGAATCATCAGTCTGCCACACAAACGATTGTCTGTCTTATGTACATGAAAATGAATTTATAAAGCTGAGCATGGGAATGCCCACCTTAGCTAGATCATGAAAATATTATGAAGATAATGTATTGTATTGTATCTTATCACAAGTCACCTTCCAGTTCGAAAAACCTTGGATCCTCATGATAAAGCATTTCACTCGAAATCAGAAGATTTACGACCTCATGCTTTAGGGGGAAACTGTTATAGACATATTTGGGCACTGCAACCCCAATCAAATATGTCCATAAACCAAGGGCTTCTAAACCCTTAAAAGTGTTGTTTCATACCCTAAAGGAACAAGGTCAGCTGATTACATCATTTCCCATAAGTTCTCCCTGAAAAACTACTCATAACTGGGCAAAACTGGACCATACAGACTGCTCCATGCTGAGGGTGTGATGCATATCACCTGTTACACATGGGGGGTGCGATGCATACTGAAAAGCCCTTCTGTAGGGTGCGATGAGCGAGAGCAGACAAATGGCAGAAGCTGTTCACTAGGTGGAAACTCAAAGAATTTTCTAGAAACTGCTCATATGACACTTGCCTCTTTGAATTCGCCCAGGGATGAGTAAGAGATCATGAAATCTCCAAGTGGAACCAAGAACTATCAGTGAAATGACACTAATCAAAATCCTAGAAGCTGACTCACTCTCCTGCAAACATCTGTATATGGATCTCTCATCCTAGAGATCCAGAGGGTGGAATTTTGTAATTTGCAAGGAAGTGCTGTTGGTTTTTATTTGAAGACATTGTTGGGTGATCTTGCTTTGCATGAGGTGAAGAAGGCTTTCATGCTAAGAAGATGATGCTGGATCAAACAGCTTGGTTGTAATCCTCTCTTCTACTACTTCTATCAATAAATCTATTTGAGTTTTCCTCCATATGCTTGTATATCTCTGAATCTTGTATTTGTATATGCATTTATATGGTTAATGTACATCTGATCCTACATTGTTTATGGTTATAGATCTCTATGCTTTGATGGTATTTTGCTGCTTTGACTCTACAGGTGTTCTTTGAAGCGGGACAAGCGAGAAAGGAGTGGCGAAAGCTCTATCAAGGGAGAGAGGAAACGAGCAAGGAGACTAGCGAAAGACTGAGGTTGGTACTCTCTGCTTCTCTCTCATCTATCTCTCATAAAGGAAAACACAAGTAACTTTAGTTTGTTTGTTTCTAAGATAGCTACCCGTCTTAGTGGGACTAGTAGCTTTGAATGGACATTAGTTTCCCGATAACACCCGGTCCCGACAACGGAACCATTTGTTGGCTTATATGGGCCTGACCCAAGTTCAGAAGAGTTATTTAGCCAAACAAATCCCGCAGCAACCGGCCCTTTCGGAAACAACCCGCAGAGCGCAGACTGAGGTCTCACCTGAGGTAGCAGGGGAGGGTGCTGGAACCGGGTTTTCACACCATAGGGATGTCTTGGTGTGGTCTGGAGGTTTCATGCACAGGTTTACAGCTCTGCACTGCTCGGTATTCACACAGATCTAGATTGATTATATCTTTCTTATTAGTGCGCTATTCTATTGGAGGATGCGGTTACAAATCAACAGTGTCTTTAAGCAAAAATTTAACCAACACAATTGATTCACGCATTAAAATGAACCCAGATTTACATACATTCATACAATAAGCAGATTAATTTAAACAAATATTATGAAAGTCAGATTCACGATAGCTTAGAAGGAACACAAAATTTCAGAAGAAACTTATCTTTATTTCCACTTATCCTCAATACATCCAGATCCGCCATGCGCACTCAGCTGCAGGGGTCCATGCACATAGCTGCGGACTTTCTAGGCCTCTGCGTACACAGCTGCAGAGCCTCTATTTACTACCCCAACCCTTGACTCGGACTAACAGACGCTTTCAGGATATCTTCTTCAGAAACCCATTACATTCCATATTCCAGATTAACTATCAAAACTTAACTATCTCTACCCATAGAGCCTCACTCTATTTATACCCTTCCTTGGCCCGCGATCCTTGCATGGACTGACTCTATTTACATTTCTTTACATTATTTTCGGGTGGACTACTCTTTGACTCGACCTATTATAATTTGCACTCCGCGCTTTCAGCGGAGTCTTTACCCTAACTTTACCCAAAATGTCCAGCTTCGAGCCCCCTAACCATTGTGCGACACTTCCACTACCCAACAGTAGGGGAGACGACACTACTGGTGAACTCGGAGATCTCGTCCTTTGTGAAGCCACTCGATACTGTATGGCTGCGGGTGTGTTGTAGTCGGTAGGCCCAACCACTCCACGAACTATGCTAAAATGAGGTTCTTTTGGCTCGCACTGTCAACAATGAATTGCAGCGGTGAACCCTTCACCCACATTTGTGAGTAGAAAAGACGCTCCCCTCCTTTGGGTCTTCAGGCTCATTCTTCTAGACCTTGGCACTGACAACAGTGGCACTGGGCTCCATGTCAATGATCTGCTTCCCTTTGCCATTACCCTTGTTGGGTTCTGACTCAGGGTTCGAACATGCTTCTGATTCTTCAACTCTGCCACCAACGACTGCTTGGTCTGACACTCACTTGTGTTGTGAGTGGGGCTCTTATGGAACTCAAACCACTTTCATGTGCCCTTCTTCGACTTTGTGGTGTTGTTATTTTCTTGTGGCTTCAACAAGTTTTCTTGGGTTGCCCTGTATTGGATTTGTCCTTGGTTCTGTGATTTGGGGAAGCCTTTCCCTTGCTTCGGAGTCACAGATCCAAAGTATCGCTTCTTTTGTTTGAACTTCTGCTCGATTTTGATAGCATATCGGTACGCCATTCCGATCGAGGAGATTTTCAAGAACTCCATCTCTTCCTTGATGTATCTGTGTAGGAAGTCATAGTATTTGAGTACCAAATGTAGTTTAGAATCCTTGATACCCAACTGTGTGCGAAGGGTATGAAAAGTGTTTCTAAACTTCGACACATCTTGGTCCCTTACCTGTCGCAGCATGGTCCACTTTATGTTTTGTCCTCGTAGCTTTTGACAGGGTAGTACTGCTCCTTGATTGCATCTCGGAATGAATTCCAAGTGTGTGCGGATGAAAATAGTGAGCCCATACTTCATCCTTCTACTCGCAGTAGGTTTCCCACCAGTCCTTGACTGGAAAAATCATAACAGAAAAATACCCATCTAGCCAATTTAACCATTTGTCTACGACATCTGTGTCTATTTGACCCTCGAATATGGGGATTTCAAAATTAACTTGTACCTTAAAGGGTGTGGCATTTCTAGAGTAGCTGTTAGAAGCTGATGTGTCGCCTCTAGGTAGCTGCTGAAGGATCTGGTCGAAGTTTTCCATCATCGCGTCCCTTTGATGATTGAGGGCTTCTTCAAGCAAGATTTTGATAGGATATCTTGCCCCCTCGTCTTTATTGTCTTTCGCCATGGGATGCCATCGGGATTTGCGAGGCTGGTCTTGCAAAGGTTCGACCAGTTCAATCCCTAACTCCTTATATCCCGACCTCGTTGGGGACATGCAAAGAAAAACAGAGAAAGAGCAGGCCGCTCTGATACCACTAATCCACATTTAAACAGGAACATAATAGATTACAGATATAACCATAAATACAGAGATGCAATGGAAATAATACTTCATTTCATTAATGTAAAATACTGAAATATGCTTACAAACAGAAATGGAAATAAACCAGCTAGGGCAATGGTAGCTTATCTATGAGAAGATATGTGGTGGCTATATGCCTATGAACTGTGTTACAATGAGGCTCGAAAGCCTATTTATTGTTGAGAAACAATGGAAAACCCTAAACATCCAAAAACCTAATCCTAGAAGATGAAATGCCAAACAGTGGGCCCCGTTTGGGTAAATTGGTACATCAACTTCCCGGGGTCGTAATTTTGGCATGCGATCTCCTTTTGATGTGTACAATAGCTCATTATAAAGATCTATGCAACCACTATAACTTTGGGAAGATCAACATCAGTCCATGGACCCTTGTTGCTCCCCGTTTTCCCAAAAAACGTTGTTTAGGGCCTCAAAATGGCTCCGGAAGTTCAGGACCCAAAAGACTGCTAAAAATAGTAAATTGTGCTACAAATAAGGAAACTGAAAAACTGATAGAGATAGTTGTGGGGGTCCAAGTGGGATAGGTGGGTGGCCACCAACATCCACCTAGATCAACTAGCCTCACACTCCTCTATCCATTTGAACTTCTTACCTTTGCTCTACAATGATGTGATAAGATAATTAATCTGCGAGAAGTTCGTGATGAACCTCTTATAATAGCCTGCCAACCCCATGAAAGATCTCACCTCATCCACACTCTTAGGAGCTACCCACTCCATGATGACCCTTATATTATCTAGATCTATTGCAATGCCCTCCTTGGAGACAACATGCCCTATGTAATGTACCTCAATCTGAAAGAAACTACACTTGTTGAACTTAGCATACAACTGAATTTCCATCAACAACCTCAACACTGCTGCTAAATGCTCGACACACACTTCCTTATTTTTATAATATACCAATATATCATCAATGAACACAATAAAAAACTTATCCAAATATGGACGCAACACACTATTCATCAAGCACATAAATGTAGTTGGAGCATTAGTTAGGCCAAATGGAACTACAACAAACTTAAAATGCCCATACCTAGTTTGGAAAGTTATCTTGTAAATGTCCTCTTTGATGTGTACCTAATGGTATCCGAATCTTAGATCAATCTTCAGGAAATTTGTTGCTCCCTTCAACTGATCAAACAAGTCATCAATCCTCGGTAAAGGGTACCTATTCTTGATGTGTCACTTTTTTCAACTACCTATTGTTAATGCATAATCTGATAGTTCCATCTTTCTTCTTCACAAACAATACTGGTGCACCCCAAGGTGATACACTTGGCTCAATTTATCCCTTTTCCAACATTTCCTTTAGCTGCAACTTTAACTCTACCAACTCAAGAGTGCTCATCCTGTAAGGTACTTTTGATGCTGCAGCTGCTCTTGGAACTAACTCAATAGAAAAGTCTACCTCCCTGTAAGGTGGAAACTCTGTTTAGGAAATACATCCTGAAACTGATGCAGAACTAGGTACCTTCTCAACACATCTACATCCTCAACCTCCTTACCCTTATCAGTAGAAATGTACACTACAAATAAGATACACCCTTTCTTGCAACTACGCTTTGCCTGCATAGCTATCACCATCCTAACTGACGTGGATTTCTTCTTACCCTGCAAGACTCTTGGTTCTCCATTGTCATCAACACACTCAATGGATTTGTCATAACAATCCACTTTGGCCCTATGAAGATACAACCAATCCATGCCCAACAACATAATGTATGATCCTAATGGTAATACATTCATATGTGTTGCGGTAGGCATACCATTCAAATCAAATGCACAAGCTCTTACCCAATGATGAACTCGCTTCTCTATACCTGTAGCCAACTACAATAACCAAAATTCTACATGCAATTCCTTACTCAAACCACACTTATCCACCAAGTCAGGATTAACATACATATAATTAGATCCAAGTTCAACCAAAATATAAATAACTTGATCACAAATCTTACCATCCATCTCAATGATAGATGCGTAGTGCTCTACCTGTTTGTTGTCCATGGCTGTATAAATATGAGGAATACTCTGCCCCACATCCCCAACAGTCTACACCTCCTGTGCACTATATATCTTAGGCCTATCACCTTGATTCTGTAGACAATATCTCCTGAGACGTTCCTCACCACATGTCCAACACTCTAACCGACCAGTGCTCTCACCTATATGTTGTTGTTGTGACCCATGTCCCTCTCTAGCTGCATTAAACTTCTTTTGTGGTGCCATATCTTCTTTCCCATCTGCATTTTGAGGCCTTATCTTCTTAGCCTTTCATTTACCTTTACCTTTGTATTTCCCTTTCCATCCTTGCTGAGATTCATTCTTACGCTTTGAATTTTCATAGCAATTCTTCAATTTCCCAATGACTTCCTCAAGTGACCGAGGCTTATCATACTCAATCTGATCTCTAAATGCCAGTGGAAAACCACTGACAAATCGCTGAAATTTAGCTTTCTCATTTGTAAGATACGGTACATACCTCAATAGCTCCAGAAACTTGGTCATGTACTCTTCATTTTTCATTGATCCCATCTTTAGCTCATATAATTCTTTGGCCTTGCTGTTATCAGGAAATCTAGTGTCTATGCAGAGCTACTAGTCCCACTAAGATGGGTAGCTATCTTAGAAACAAATAGATTAAAGTTACTTTCGTTTTCCTTTATGAGAAGTAGATAAGAGAGGATCAAAGACTACCAAGCTCGATCTTGCGCTTGGTTCTTTGCTTGTTCCTTCTCCTCACCAATAGGTCTTTGCCGCTTATCCCTTGACCAGTCCGCTTCAAAGAGTACCTGTAAAGTCAAAGCAGCATAATACCTTCAAAGTGCAGAGATCTACAATCATAAGCAATATAGGACCAGATATATATTGACCACACAAATGCATATATTATCTGACATAGAAGAATGTGGAGGAAAACTTGAATAGCTTTATTGATATAAAGATTAGAAGAGAGGATTACAACCCATTGATCTGACCCAGCGTCATCCTCCCAGCATGAAAGCCCTTCTTCACCTCATGAAAAGCTTAGATCACCCAACACTATGATATTCCACCAAGAAACCAACAACACTTCCTTACAAGATAAAAAATTCCAGCCTCTGGATCTGGGATGAGGGATCCATATATAGATGATTGCAGGGAGGTGAGTTAGCTTCTGGGATTTTGATTAGTGTCTTCTCTCTGATAGTTCTTGATTCCACTTGGAGATTGATGATCTCTTACTCATCCTTGGGCGAATTCAGAGAGGCAAGTGTCACAGGAGAAGTTTCTGGAAGATTCCATGATCATCCACCTCGCAAACTATCTCTGCCATTTGTCCATTCTCACCCATTGCACCCTACAGAAGGGCTTTCCAGTATGCATCGCACCTTTTACACTGGGCAGGTGAGATGCATCGCACCCTTAGCACTGAGTAACCTGTATGGTGCAGTTTTGATCAGTACTGAGCAGTTTTCTATGGAGAACTTCTGGGAGATGATGTAATCAGCTGACCTTGTTCCTTTAGGGCATGAAACAACACTTTTAGGGACTCAGGAGCCCTTGGTTTATGGACATATATGATTGGGGTTGCAATGCCCAAAAATGTCTATAACAGTTGCCCCCTAAAGCATTAGGTCGTTAATCTTTTGATGTCAGGTGAAATGCTTTATCATGAGGATCTAAGGTCATTCGAATCGAAAGGCGACTTGTAATAAGATACAATACAATACATTATCTTCATAATATTTTCATGATCTAGCTGAGGTGGGCATTCCCATGCTTAGCTTTATAGATTCATTTTCATGTACATGGGAAAAACAACCGTCTATGTGGCAGACTGATGATTCTTATAGAGCCATCATCGTTTGATTCGGATGATCATCTGTGCTGCAATGATGTACATTTGATGTCTTTATTTTCCTGAATATATCGCAGCCCAGATGGATGAAACTAGATCCGGGGTCTTGAAACTCATCCAATCTTCACCGAAGTACAAGTCGATCCATGTGAAAAATGTTCTGGGGTCGAACATGGAAAGACATTGCCTGATTACCAGCCAATGATGTAAGCTGTCAACAGGCGCGAGAGGAATCACTGATAATGATGATGACCCTCAAGGTACAATAATACAATTCGCGTGGTGTGAAAATGGGACTTGGCGTCGAACACCACGCAAAATCTCTCGGTTGAAGGCCATTGATGTAAACCTGTCGCCGAAAGTGAGAAACTTGCCATTGAGGCATGCAAGCTTCAAAGTACTGAAAGGGTTGTTCCTAGGTCGACTTCTTGGATAATGAGCTGATGTCGACAAGAGGTGACCCGTCATAGGAGGGCCTTAATGAATCCCACATCTATGAAATGGAATGGAGCAAATGACTTTTTTAGGTGAAAACGATCTTATGATACAGGGTTCAGGGTGGCGGTCATGAAAGAATGAAGCGTAAAGGTATTGCAGCAGATGAGACACAAGATGGGTTGGTGAATTCTTTGATCAACTTCTCTTGAACATATCGGTGACACTTGAAATGGATTGGTAGCATTAACCCCAAAGATGGATGGTACGGTGGACCAATGGTAATATGACCAGTGAACGGAATAACCCAACCCGACTCAGACATGGAGTGAAAGTGTCATGTTCAAGAGCGACTTTGCTACCAATAAAGTTTCTTCAAGTTTTTTTCCTAATTTTTCCCTAGTCATTGCTAACCAGTACCTCTTTATTTTTATCAAGCTTGAGGAGGATAACATATGCTTGTTCTATAATTTTCCCTTCGGGCAAACCCGTCGCTATGTTTTAATGAGCCTAGCGACAGTGAAACTCGTTCTTGTCTATATGGACAAGTTTGTCGCTATTGGTTTTAACGAGTTTAATGACAAAGATAACTCGGTCCTTTTCAATTTTAGAGAGTCTGAAAAGGAACATAAAGGAAACTCCAATAATCCTTTTTCGTCATATAATCCCTTAAGTCCGAAAAAGTATAAAATAATACAAAAGGGATGAATTTTCGATAATTTTAATGAGTCGAACAAAACAATCGCTCGATATTTTTGTGTAATAATCCCTTAGGTCCAAAAAGATTAAAATATAGAGGAGGGATAACACTCCCGGTAGCTTTAACGAGCTGGAAAGGCCAACTGCTCGACAATATTTTCATATTTTACGAGTCAGACGAAAAGAGCTTAAAGGGGACTCATTTTTTGAGGAACAAGTGACAATTTTAGGTAGCAGTTGATTCTAGGTAAGGTTTGGAATTTTCCAATCACGGCAGTGTCACAAGGATGGCTAACAGGATCACTCTTCGCAGCTGTTCCTCAAAAAGGGGTAAACAATCAAATGGAGGTGAATGATCGGCTAAAACAGAGTGGAGGTGATGATGAGAACATGACCAAGGCTCAGGAGCTGATGATAATGCATTCACAATGGTTATTTACCAGAGATTGGTTCATTTTTTAATGAGCTTAAACTCTGGGGGAAACATTTGCTCATTGCTTAGGTTTAATTTTTAACGAGCTTGAACTTCACATAAAAACTGCTCGTGATAATGGTCATTGATTATTTGATTTCACCGCTAACACTTTGTTCCTTCGATGGTCGTATTGCTAGTTCAATTGCTTCATCAAACCGATTAGAAATGAATAATACATGCTTGAAAAATGAGTTAAAACACTCATATTTTACTCGAATTACGTGAAAAGTAATTTAAAGTGGTTTTTTTACCCCTCATTTTACCATTTCATTTGAACTTTGGTTTGTTGGAGCTCTCGAGGTGCCTTCCCCCCTTTGATTTTCACTAGCTAATTCTGGGAGATTCTGTGGATGATTCTCGGTGCCGTCTGGACCAGGTAGGAGCTAAACCTGAGCTCTTCATTTGAATTCCTTCCTTTTTGAATTCTGAGCTTGTTTCCCTGTTTTTCTAAGCCCCCGGGGTTTGAAAAATTCGTCCTGGCTCCACCGCACCCTTCCTATATCGAAAGGTGTGATGCATGCTGGCCTGGCCATTGGCCAGTCATTATGCATCTCACCCAGTACACTGCTGGGGTGCGATGGGCACAAGAAGGGAAACTTTTGCACTGTTTTCTCATGGAATTTTTGCCTGTTTTTTGCCAAATCAGGACCCTGACTCTTCTCTTGTTTGTTTTGCAGAGATTCATCGGAGAAAAATGGTTGTTACATGGCGAGAACGCAAGCATGAAGAAGAGGACATGGTTGCTTTACATGATCCGGGTACGGTAACTGCACTGCGGAACTGTGGCCTGCTCAAGTTTTTCGCATCTCTAGCATGAGGCAACAAATCAACTTGTTGCAATATTTCCTCGATGCATGGGATCCTACCAACCAGGTGTTCCAGATCAGGGGAAAATCCATCCCCTTGACTGTCGTGGACATCTATTTTTTGACCGGTTTATCGAGGTGTGGTGCCCCTCTCTCATTATCAGGTTCCGCCCGTGGGGGTGAATCCGTGAGAGATTACATTTTCCGGTTCTGCAAAGAGGGATATCAGCCAAGTAGGGATGGAAAGATCAACATCCGAGATGTCATTGACCGGTCCTTGAGGACCATTCTGTTCACTTTTGCTAGACTGGCTGGTAGTGCAGCTCTTCACATGGCTAACAGGTCTTATATGCAGTACGCCTTGGAATGCCTTGAACCAAAGGTGTTCAACTGGTGTGACGCAGTACTCCCTGTGATGAAAGAACAACTCACCAAGGTAAAAAGCAGAAGATCCAAGAATTTCGGCTATGGTTCTATTTTGACCGCTTTCACCTTGGAAAAGATCCCGGTGATGCAGCCGCAGTACATTTCACTTGGTTTACCTCCACCGACTGAGCCACAGATGCAGAGATGGGTTGACCTCATGGCACAACATGTTGGTCAGTCCTAGGTTTCTTTCTCTGATACCTTCTTCAAGTGGTTCAACCGTTAGGAGATGGTTTTTGCCGAGTGTCCATATGCTGGTATGGATTTCCGAGGTGACCCGGATTTGGTGCTACCGGCTGGTGAGTAGTGGGGTGCTATAGGTAAAATCTCTGACCATATCTTTGTTTATCATTTTTTAATAATGTCCTCATGCTTTCTTCTATCAAGACTAATCAAAACTCATGTGCTCATGTAGATATTGGACCAGTTCGGTCAGCAGTACGTTTGAGAGCACCAGCTACCGTTCCAGCATGAGAGGCTGTGGGGAGGGCTATCCTTCGCGACCTTGATGTGGCTGAGACTCTTTCAACATTGCAGGATTAGGACAAAGGTTTCACTCTTGGTATTCTAGACGTGAGCACTGACGAGCTGCCTCTGAGGTTGCAGCGACATACTATTGGCATGCCAAGTCGATGGACTAGGCTTTTACGCATGATTGCACAGGCGGTGACTTGTTATCACCAACATCATTAGGCTAGGGTACCCCCTAGCATTTTGAGTTTTGGGTCATTTGACTGATTTTGTCTTGGTTACAGAACATTATGTATAAACCATAAATAGTTATATATATATTTTGATTTTCGGAGTTTTATTTTGGTTAAGTTACATGATCTTGATGCAAATATTGATGAAATGCTTCTTTTATAAATGTTGCAAATGTCTATCTAACACATAATTTGCCAATGAGTTTGTTAGTGTGTTTAAGTTTCTGGAAATATGCTGATATTGAATAGAATCAAACTGCCTTTCCAAAATCTTGACCCTTAGGAACATGCGATAGATAGCTGGATTCTGTACGGAATAGATACCGGTGAGCTGTAGAATGACGAGTTGTGAGTCTAGCCTGACGACAAGTCAGCGTATGCCACGTGTGATGGCATCGGAGAGGAGTTCTATCAACGCGCTGTATTCAACAATGTTGTTCATTGACCGACCAATACATACCCCTCTGAAACTCACTAACTCACGGCTTGGATCGAAGATGGCCCAGGCTGCAGAAGATAGGTTCCACGAACTACGACTCGCTCTGTCGGCATATCCAACAAATGATTCCAATAGGTTTGACATCTACAACAAATGCAAAAGTGGATCACTTAACCAAAAAAATTACCCTTAGCGAAAACAAAAATGGAACAAAAGCATGGGGGTTACTATCTTGAGTCAAGCATAGTAACTCTTAAGGTACAACTCGTTGCGGGGTTGCACCAGTGGAATCCCATCATAATCCACTAACTCGTAGGCTCCTTTTGCTAGTACACGCTTAACAATATAGGGGCCCATCCATAAAGACTTGAAATTACCTGCTCCCAATTTAGCGGACTACTTGTCATAAAGTAAGACCAGGTCACCTTCTAAGAAGACACGGGGTTTGACATTCTTGTCAAACTGCACCTTGACTCATTTCATATGGGCTTCGTTAGCCAAAGCGGCATCATGACGGGTTTCATCCAATCAGATTAATTCCAAGAAACGAGCCTCCTCTTCTGAAGTTCCGGGGAGAAGGTCGACTGCGAGCTTGAGGGACGAGATTTCGCACTGAATTGGCAAGATCACTTCTAGGCCATACACCAGTTAAAAGGGTGTAAACCCGGTTGCATTCCTCACTGACGTCTGGTATGCCCACAAGGCTGAGTACATGATCAGGTGCCAACTCCGTTTATGGACTCCGATCATCCTTTGCAGCATGCACTTCAGGACCTTGTTGATTGCCTCAGCTTGTCCGTTAGCTTGCGGATAATATGGAGTAGAGCTGTCGTGGGACAGTCCTAATTTGGCTGCCAACTCAATCATCATGTGATTGTGAAAATGTGATCCATGATCTGTAACTATGGCCTGTGGAATGCCGAATCTGGAGACTACATAAAAAGAAGAGGGCAGCCATTTCGCCACTGTTGTTTAATGTAGGCATCACCTCGGCCCATTTGGTAAAATAGTCTACTGCGACTATGATATACCCATGCCCTCCAGCCGAGGTGGGGTTACATGTCATGAAATATATGCCCCATTTGGCGAATGGCCCAACAACAACTACTGGTTGTAGTGGTGCGGGTGGTATTCTGGTTTTGCAATTGAAGATTTGACAGGCATGGCAACTTCTAACTGCTGTTATGCAATCTTTGAACATTGTTGGCCAGAAGTATCCAACTCGTAAAATATTTTGCACCATAGTGTAACCAGATTGATGCCCCCCACACGCGTCTAAATGGAAATCATTTAGGATTTTTTCGGCCTCCTCATGGGTGAGGCATCTCCGCAGAACTAAATCGACACCATGACGGTAAAGCGTATCACTAACGTTCATGTAGTCTTTTGCTTGGTATCGAATGCATCGTTGTTCCGAGTGGGAGGTATTAGACCTATATGTTTGTGTTTGGAGATAGATTATTATGTCTCCATACCACGGATTGCTTGAAGATATCAGAAACAAAGATTCGTCCACGATCGCTTCTTCTAATGTGGCATCGTTGGACGACGATGGGAGATCGCATAGTAACTCCACGAAAACCAGGGCTTTCTTCGATTTGGATTTTATGAATTCTAGATCAAACTCTTGCAAAATTGCTATCCGTTTTGAATATTCCCCCCCCAGCAACTGTCGCGACAATATATAAGTCATGGGGTTGCAATCTGACAAATTGGTAGTTTTTCGAAAGAGGACATAGTGTCGAAATCTCTGTATTGCTTGAATTGCTGTGAGAGCTAGCTTTTCAATGTAGGAGTATTTACTTTCCATATAATTTAAGTTTCTACTCAAATAATATATAGGATGCTCAATCCCATTTTCTTCTTGAACTAGTACCATTGCGATGGTTGTATCTGCTACAGCCAGATGCAGGTTAAAGTCTTTTTGATAATCAGGAGCATACATTAATGATTCTTTTATTAGGGATTCCTTTAAAGCATCAAAGGAAGCTTGCGCAACCTGATCCCAGATGAAGGGTACTTCTTGTTTAATTAGACGAGTATAACCTTTAGCAAGTTCGACGTAATTTGGAATGAACCTCCTCAGAAAGTTTGCTTTCCCTTGGAGTTTCTGAATCTGAAGCAAATTTGAAGGTGGAGGCAAATCAATGATTGCCTGAACCTTACATGGGTCGAGACAAATCCCATCCTTTGAGACCAAAAAGCCAAGTAAACGACCAGAACTGACACAGAATACACATTTGTGTGGATTGAGTCACATCTTGTAGTGTCGGCAACGTAGAAATATCGCTCTCAAATGCTGTGGATGATCAGTCCACTTTCACGAATGAGCCAAAAGGTTGTCGAGATATGGTTTAACGATGTTATTTATGTCATGGAAGGCATAATTCATTGCCCTCTAAAAAGTTGCCCCTGCGTTCTTCAAACCAAAGGGTAGCTTGCGATATGCGAATGTGCCCCACGGATAAATAAATGCAGTTTTTGACTGGTCCTGTGGGAAGATGTTAATTTGATTATACCCGGAAAATCCATCCATAAATGAAAGATTTCACATCTGGCACATTCATCAATTATCTAGTCAATGAAGGGTGTAGGGTAGTTGTCTTATGGGCAAGCTTGATTTACATCCCTATAATCGACGCACACTCTAATCGTTCCTTGTTTTTTCATTACAGGAACAATATTCGATACCCAATCGGTTAGAGGAACCGGGTAAATAAAACCATCATGGAGAAGTTTTTCAACTTCTACCTTGATGGCAGCGACTTTCTTGGGGTGCACTTTCCATAGCCGTTGTCGTACTAGTTTGATATCTGGATACCTCTTAATTTCGTGTTCAACTATGCTCGAGTCAATGCCTGGCATTTCATCATACAACCAAGCAAAGACATCTCTGAACTGGTGAAAAAGAGCGTAATAAATTTCCAGTTTTGAAGAAGAACAAGATTTGCCAACATGAATATTCTCTACAACATCTGTTTTGGTCGAGATATTTATGGCAATAGTCTCTTCAATATTGGACAAGTTTCGTTCGGAATCCACCGTGTTTACAGTATTTGATAGAAAATAAAAAACTGAAGGATGATGAAGGTCACTAGGACTATTTTCCTTGTAATTCGGAAGATGGGAACAATGGTGGTAATCTTCCCTTGGTGCCCCGTCAATCATCATTGACTGAACAATTCCTTCGTCTGTAGTATGTACTTGTGACCAAGGATCTGAAGGGGTGCCATATTCCTTAGACCTATCTATCCAAACGCTTGATGAGCGTTGATTTGGGTTTGCCTCCCATGCCGAAAACATTGATTGCTACAATATTTCTATTGGGCTTGGAGGCAATACTTGCAGATGATCCATGTTAATGTCATTTTCAGACATCTTTTGAATAGAAGATATCATATTACAGGTTCCCACCATTGCCACTTCCACCTGATTGATTGGAGGCGGTAGGGAAAAAGTCCCCATTAATATAGGGTCTTTTAGTAGGCCTACTCCAATATTTTGAAGCGAATGAGGGCTTCCATGGATCATTGGAACGCTTCTCGTAACTTGTGAACTGTTGGGGAGAAATGTTTGCTGGTCGACGATTGTAATACCTCCTTGGAAGGGAAATGCAATCTTCCTGAAGTAGGTTGACACAGCGGTAGCCATAACATATATCCATGGCCTTCCCAGTAGTATGTTGTAATCGAGGTTTCTGTTGATCACTTCAACATCAATTTCTACTGTCTTGCCCCCCAGTTCGACTTGCAAGTTACTTAAAATCCCATATGGGGTGTATGTTCGTCCATCAAATGCTTTTAATAGCGTCGAAGATTGCGACAAGGGTGGAGATCCTAAACTTTTCCAGCAACTCATCGACATAATACATGTAGATGCCCCCTCATCAATAATTGTTCGATGAACAGTTTTGTTGAGGGATTTCACTTGAATAAGGAAAGCTAGTTGAGCTGGTAACTGAGGGTCATATCCTTTATGATTAAAGGCCACAAGATTGGAATCCGTTGGGTCAATCCCACCTATTGCTGATAATAAAGCCTGCTTTTGGGAGGGGCAATTTTGCAGTACCTCAAGTGTCGACATAGCGGATGGTGATTGGGCCAGATCCTCCACTATATTATAATGCTGTGCTACTCTGGCACGAGGATTAAATGTCAATTTGTGTACTACTCTCTTTGGCGGCTTTATCGTTAGTTCAAGAATGATGGGTGGCACAACTTCGGTCGAAGTTGTTGTCGAACTACTAGATTGATCATTAGCCTTGTTGTCCAATAGCTGTGGATTCCCGTAATCTTTATTCCTTGTCAATATCAAAGCATCATTTTGCTGCTTCGAAACAGACAACATTAGCACTTGGGACGGGGAAGCATCATTACTAGCAACTAGATTTGTTCCTGGATTTGGAAACAGACCAGTCAATACCGTCGAGGTTTTTGAATTCTTAAATAATTTTCTAAGCTTGACTTTATGTGGATAATATTTCATCCAATGATCCTCATCACATATGACGCATGGATGACTTGGCTTCCTATCTCCAGAAGGGTTTGCAAAAGATTTTTTAGGAGACGAATCCTCCTGTTTTTTCTTCTTCTCTTTCTTTTTCCTCTTGCCCCCTAGTTGCTTTGGTTCTTTGCCTTTGTCAGTCGACACGACATTTACCTCTGAGGCAAGAATATCCTCATTTGCATTTTGACTCGAAACCGTACGAGCCTTCTTTGATGTAGCTTTTACGGTTTTCGTGCTAGTCGCACCTATCACGCCATCACCAGCATGAGAGTCTTTGCTTGATTTAGGAGGGGGAGGAATGGATAATTCTGGTCTAGGAGCATCGGGGATTTTATCATAGAGTGTGCTAGACTGAGTATATATCAAGTCTAGATATTGCACACGAGCAATGACTTTCTCTTCAGTGATGACTCCTCCCTTTGCCACATCTTCCGTAATAGAAGGTAATAATGACTTAATAAACCATTCAGCTAGCAGCTGATAAGGGACATATGTTTTCACCTTTCTACGACAACATCGCCACTCATGAATATGATCAGATATGTGAGTAGCCGTTGTCTGTTTGAAATTGGTAAGAAGCTCTGTTCCTATTTCGTACCTTATGGGTAACTGAAAATGGGTTAAAAAGGTTGTGGCTAGGGTGCTGAAGTTATCGAATGAAGCTCTAGGCAATTGGATATACCATTTTCTGCTGGACCAGTTGATGTTCACTGAAAAAGGCGAAGCCTAATCAAATCATCATTTAGAGTGTTAGATGAACACCACAGATGAAAGGTCATCACATGATTCTACGGGTCTTCACTCAGATTTCCATTAAATTTAGGAATATCTGACGAAAGTTTATGTGGAATCGCTGACCACCAAGGGGCATAAGCAATTGGATCATTTGTTAGCCGATTTAGATCTGGTAACTCTAAAGTTCCCACAAAGGGCAACTGTTGATTAAGGTTCGGTGAAGCATACCAAGGATAAGATGGGATTGCCTGAGCAGTGGGTCTTTGCATACCAGCATAGTGCATTTGATGCTGATAACTTTGGTAAGGTTGATGGGCATAACCACTATGAAATGGTTGATGTTGACCGTTTTGAATATACGGCTGCCCATTACTTGCAAAGATTTGGTGCTCAAATCCTTGGTAAACTTGTTGGAATTGTGGTTGTTGTTATTGCACCAGCCATGGTTGTGAAACCATTTGCTGTTGTCCAATACTGGCTGTTTGACCAAGATGAGGGGTGATGATACCCATTGGATCTTGGGTCATTCCAGTTAAGGAGCCACTAATCGATGATTGTGGTGGCATCGTAGAGACAAGAGGTTGTTGAATTGCAACATGAGAGACTTGAGGTTGGCATACAACAGGCAATGCTTGCACTTGCGACACCATCACAATAGCCGGTGTAGTGGGGATATTTGACACAGGTAGACTTTGTTGCATTGAGTATACACCTATTGGTTGTTGAGGCAGTATTGGCACCCAACCATTGGATGTAATTCCAGCATAACCTGAATTCTGTTGTGAACTCTCGTATGTTTGTTCTCTCGGAGGAGACAATGAAAGAGTATATGGCCCCCCATACGGCGGAAATCCAATACTCAAAGGAATGATCCGCCTTTGAGGACCGGACTGCCAAAATTGACACTGCAAAGGATCAATTTGCTGAGACTCAACATAAGAGATTCCAGATATTATTCCGGACGAACAAATGAGAACAGACCATACTGTCGAAACAGTCGCTGGATGGATTGCATCCAGTGATTGAGAGCTAGTGTGGATAGACGGTACACCGACGAACATTGTTGGAGTAACAGCAGGAAGTTCTGCCACTGTTGTGTCAGATGACACAGTCCTAGATGTCGACGGTTGTTCAGACATATCTAGTCTATCCAAAAGATTTCCTAGCGATTCTACAGGAACTTCCGATGACAGGAGACTAATTTCTGACGAAGAAGGATATAGGGTGATCCCAACTCCAAAATGCGATGGAGTACTAGATGGGGGATCCTCCACAATCTCTTCTATAGCAATCAATCCAGGTGGAAGAGGTAGACCGTCAGGTCCGTAAAATATTTCTGGTGCCGAAGAAGGTATAGATTCTGTAGCGATAGATGTTTGGGGAATAACACCTTCCGAATCAGCTATAGATGGGGCCGGTTCAGGAATATAAGTGTTTACCTTCACACTAGGATCAGTTCTACTGTCCCCTTGTGGCTGCAGAACTTCTTCTGTAGAGGCAGGGATACCAGAAATGTTTGGAGTAACCGGAGTCTCTGAGGGTGTCGGAACACTTGTTCCAACCAAACCAAGGGAATTTGATCCGGTTAAACGAGTTCGCTTTGTCCGGAATAGTTTTGTTTCCAGAGAAAAATATGGTTGACTCGTAAGTCTCCGTGAACGACGGGGTTTTGATTGAATTTCCTCCACGATTGCGGATTACTCGATCAACTAAAAATAAAGGGGAAACAGATTCCGAATTAAATGAATTTTAGACACTTTGACAAAACTTGTTTTTTCAATTTTTAAGAGTCGAGAAAAAACAAAATATGACTCTAGTCGCCTTCGATTTTTAATGAGCCTGAAGTGACAAGTGCTGAGATGGACCTTTTCCTTTAAGGAGACTAAAAAGGAACGAAAGAGACTACTCCGGAAATCTAGACAGAGGGATTACCAAACCAATCGCAAAACTGCAGAATACTTTTTATGGTACGACAGTCAATCTTCCCAAATGCTGTGTTCAGTGCATTGCGATTGATAGGGCGACAGACACGGCTTCCTATGGATAGAGGATATAGCCTATTGTGGTCTCCCAATATATACTCGATGGTACGTGGGAGCACAAGTCTGTACTGGCACTTGTCGTCTCAAAGAGGAGGAATCACCCAACCAACAATGAAAGTGATAGTTACCAGGCTTTATGACGCAAGAATACGTCTCTAGCCTAGACTTCTAAATCTTGTGCGTTAGGTTCCAAAGCCTTTTTATGTTCATTAAATTTATTTTACAGTTGATCTTTCTTAAGAAATTTTCCTTTCAGGTTCACCGCGTGATGTAGATATATAATTCCTAAAATGCAATCTAAGATGATAAACAATCGTTTAATCTTCTTTTTGCAATGAAAATCCTAGCTACTAAGGAAAGAGAGATGATATTCTTTCAACATAGAGCAGAGAGCACACATTAGATGCACTGTCCTAAATCAAACCAACAATCAGTCTAAATGCAAATGCACATGCATGTATTTGTTTTCCGCTTTCTTAATGTGTGAATGACATAAAGAATGCTGAGTACAAATCTGAATTATCTTTTCAAAGCGACAATACTAACAAATTTCTCTTCAAAAACAAAAGGAAGATAATGATGACACTTTGCGACTTTGAATTGAAAACTGCTTTCGACATTTGAAAAACAACTAATTCAAATCAAATACAAGAGTAATGGTATAATCGACCATTAAGAACAATAGAGTTCTTTTCTTTAACTGAAAACAACACTTGCGACACTTCCAAATCAAAAGACGACAGTTTGATTACGCTACTTTTTTGCAAAAGAGAACTGTAAATGGCACACAATACATAAAAACATTCACAATTCTTTGTAATATGGAGGCGGAATCATGCAAAGGAAGGGAGTTTCCATAGTGGTATACTAATCACAGACAGCAAAACTCCTGAATAAAGCTGGAGAGAGTGAACAAAGAAACCAAAATCTGGAAGCAAAAGAGGTCTTATCTAATCAGTGCACCTGCAACACAGGGAAAGTGCGATGCAATGCACCTATTACACATGGGAGGTGAGATGCATCTAGATTCCCAAGAGGAGAAGGTGTGATGGTCCAGGGACAAGACTTCAACTTGGTTCTTGGTCACAGTTTGCAGCTTAGTTCAGGGATTTAGGCTGAGCTAATGATAGTCAGTAAATAGAAATCACAGGGGCTGATCTAATGAGGTTACTAGAGCCACCACTAGGGCAATTAGGATGTTTGCAAATCAATTGTTCAGTTTATAAACAAAACCCGGAGATAGACTGAAGCAACATTGATCTACTTTGCACTTGCATAGCAAATGCAGTTCGAAGGCTAGCTGGCTTAACTTCAGGCTCAGTCTGTAAGTTTATAAAACAAACAAATATAGACAAGTAAACAATCTATTCGCTCCCCAGTGGAGTTGCCATTTTGTTATCGGGAAATATAGTGTCTATGCAAAGCTGCTAGTCCCACTAAGATGGGTAGCTATCTTAGAAACAAACAGATTAAAGTTACTTTCGTTTTCCTTTATGAGAAGTAGATAAGAGAGGATCAAAGACTACCAACCTCGATCTCGCGCTTGGTTCTTTGCTTGTTCCTTCTCCTCACCAACAGGTCTTTTCCGCTTCTCCCTTGACCACTCCACTTCAAAGAGTACCTGTAAAGTCAAAGCAGCATAATACCTTCAAAGTGCAGATATCTACAATCATAAGCAATATAGGACCAGATATATATTGACCACACAACTACATATATTATCCGATATACAAGAATGTGGAGGAAAACTTGAATACCTTTATTGATATAAAGATTAGAAGAGAGGATTACAACCCATTGATCTGACCTAGCGTCATCCTCCCAGCATGAAAGCCCTTCTACACCTCATGAAAAGCTTAGATCACCCAACACTATGATATTCCACCAAGAAACCAACAACACTTCCTTACAAGATACAAAATTCCAGCGTTTGGATCTCTGGGATGAGGGATCCATATATAGATGATTGCAGGGAGGTGAGTTAGCTTCTTGGATTTTTATTAGTGTCTTCTCTCTGATAGTTCTTGATTCCACTTGGAGATTGATGATCTCTTACTCATCCCTGGGTGAATTCAGAGAGGCAATTGTCACAGGAGAAGTTTCTGGAAGATTACATGATCATCCACCTCGCAAACTGTCTCTGCCATTTGTCCATTCTCACCCATCGCACCGTATAGAAGGGCTTTCCAGTATGCATCACACCTTTTACACTGGGCAGGTGAGATGCATCGCACCCTTAGCACTTAGCAACCTGTATAGTCCAGTTTTGACCAGTTCTGAGAAATTTTCTGTGGAGAACTTATGGGAGATGATGTAATCAGTTGACCTTGTTCCTTTAGGGCATGAAACAACACTTTTACGGACTCAGGAGCCCTTGGTTTTTGGACATATATGATTGGGGTTGCAGTACCCAAAAATGTCTATAACACTTGCTGTCGTAGTACCTTTTTGACATGTACTTCTTCTTGAAAAGCCTCTTGAGCTCCTGCCAACTCAAGTCATCCGTCCTGATGTCTTTGACCCACTTCACATCTTCCCACCAAATGTATGCTTTACCTTTCAAGCTAAAGATAGTTGTTCTGGGCTTCATGTTATCTGTGTACTCATGAAACTCAAAGAATTTGTTCATCCCAAGTATCCAAGCCTCTGCATATTCGGACTTCTTCACATCTCCATCAAAATTAAGTGGCTTTGCTTTCTTAAATTCATCTAGCAAGTATCCCCTATCACTCCTCCTATGTGGATGATAAAGATGACGATCATGATGTCTATCAAAACTAGAACAAGAATAGTACCTGTACTCATCACCCCTCCTATCCGGAGTGTCTAACAACCTACCATCTCTCACCATGTCAGCTCTATCCAACCTATGCCTACTAGGAGACCTACTACCATATTCCTCATTATTTTTGTCCTCCTGTCCATGGTTGATCCGAAGTGGCCCTTGTCGCTATAGTTCTTTTCCACTGGAAAAATCGTAATCTTTCATTAACTTTGAAAAATTACATATTGTAGATGCAGGATGCATATGCTGTATCTTTCAGCCTCTGTGGGCTCAGTCAAAATTTGTAAGAAAGTTCAAAAAATAATAGTATATTGACCAGAAACATCATGCAGGATGTTCATAAATAAGTCCTTCTATTTAGTGTGTATATTTTCCACGCAGGGCCTTATATATATCCTATCCAATATAATCAAAAAGCTGTGCAAAAATTCCAAAAACAGATAATCAGATCATGGGCTCTCAGCCCTCCCTTGTCGCTATAGTTATGACAAACTTTGAAGGAGTATTTCATTAACCTCTACTTGTTTCTCTTGTGGCTGTATGATCCTGTCATTATCTACCTTACAAGTCCTTATTTCTTCCTTCAAGCTTCTCAACATGTCTGCCAAATCAAAAGAGTGCCCACCACACTGCTCATATGATTCATAGGGAGAGTCCTTGTAGTCTACCATCTTACTATTCATTTTGACCTTCTTTCCTGCAAGGCATAATATGTCAGATAAACCAAATCATAACAAACCAATGTACCTTAGTATAATTTGGGGAGGTTACCTCATTTGCAAGATCATCCAAATCAGTGTGATACATGTATAACATAATCATAACAACATATAGACATATACAAATAAGTGCATCAACACATAAACATCATTCTAGTTAGAGTCCAATCATCAATGCATGACCATATCGACTACACATACCATGACCTCACGTAAACATGGCCACATGCAACATCAACATGCATAAGCAATGCATAAGAAATCACACACACACATGGACGCATGTAATCAAGCATAAGCGAAAAATACTTGTAACCAAACCTACAATACTAATACATGTAACCAAACATACAAGAATGCAACCTAACATACAAGAATGTAACAAAGCGACATATAACAACATGTAACTAGTCATACACTCATGATGATGCACTCCACAATAACAACATCAATTTACTCACAATGACATCGCTACAACCATGATCAATATTATGCAATGCAACAAGAAAATGGATTGCAAGTGTAAGAGACACACATGCAACTAACATGCATGCATGACCAACACACATCCCATCCAGTCAGAGTGGTGAACCATGCTCTGATACCACTCTGTAACACCCTCCTCCCTTGTCTACCCAAGTAACCGACCAACTGGGGTAAACATGCGACGAGAGGCTACTGTAGTGTTGTTTTAATCAATCTTAATTGACTGAGACTACAACATTCATTGTCAAACCAGGGTAGGTCTTGCTGTTTCAATGGAGTTCACACTGTCTGTGCCGATACACTCCAACCAAGCATAAGAAAATGCAGAAAAATGTAAAATATGTCGCTGATCTAAATTGTTGAATCAAATCATGCGTGTAGACATAACAACACTCTACAAAATTAAATCACAATTCACAGCTATCAAAGTAAAGGTGTACCACACAGGAACTAATATCTACTCCAGCTAGTTACTACCATTCTGTTGATTAACTCAATGTAACAACATAATATAAATAGAAACAACAACGAATGTAATCCACGATTTGTACAACACAGCGAGAAACCATAAATCAATTAACTAAACTAGAATGTACACTACCTATATCACTGCAATCCCTGCCAAAGAGGAGGGTCCTTCCTCCTCAACAAGGTGTAGGAAGAACACAAAAGTGATTAATGAATCAGTTGAAGAACAGTAACAACATCACCATGCTGATTGATATTAAAAATAAATTCAGAATTACAAAAGTAGAGTAACAGTACTTCTCTATATGTCGTATCCTTTTACATGAAAAATCAAGTCTTTTATAGTTATTACAACCCGAAATTAGAAACAGATCAGTCATGAGAATCTCACAATTCTCATGTTGATAAAAAATAAAAGTAGTTACAACCTATTTCTAAATACAAATATCCATCAGTTATGATTGTAACTGCTTGAGTCTTGTTCCTTCAAAAATAAACAATCCATACTGCCGATAGTTGTTATGTGGAATAGTACCCACATTTCCTAGCTTTCGCGCAACAACATCGAGTGAATGGTGGTTTGGGATGATGCGACATTACTGGCAACAACACTGTTGGTGTGACGGTGGATCAATGCGTGGTGTAACAACATCCTTTAACAACATCCAATGTGTAACAACAACCTGTAACAACATATAATGTGTAACAACAACCTGTAATAACATCTAATGTGTAGTAGCAGCCTGTAACAGTTGTATGCTTCATAGCTTTGTTCTCATGAGCCATCACCTAAAAATAACGACTTCCCAAAATACTTCTTCAATACTCTCCCTGTTAGCCACAAAAAGTAATAAAGCTTCATATTATTCGATCAAATACAACAAAGTAACATGTCAGTATAATAGGTTAAAAATGTAAGAAAAAAGGGAATTTGGTCATATAAAGTCATGGGCCTGGGGGATAGAAAGGTCAAAACTGGGGAAGAATGTGCAGAAAATAGGTAGAAAACCACACCCAACATCTCCCCTCGACTGAAGAAATTGAAAGTCCCCATGTAGAATCTCAGTTCCTTCTACTATACCCCTGATGCAAATCTGTGAAATTATAGGTACTAGCAGTATCATTGCCCGAAACTCTAAATCCTTGAATGGCCATTAACTCACATGGCCAAGATTCCTCTTCGTAGTCACATAAATATTTATCAGGCTGATACTCATCCAATGGCAACCATATCAAAGGAAATTTGAACCTGAGGCCAATCCAGAACGTCCCCAGTGTCTGTACAATCTAAGCATATTTCGGCACCCGTGTAATCGTAGCCATGAAGTTTCTGTACTCAAAGGCGTCCCCTTCCTGTAACTCTGCGCTATAGGCTTCGGTGTGCTTGAGACATCCGGCTAGCGCTTGGCTCCTCATATTTGTAAACAGGTTGAGGCAAATCCTCACAATTATTTTTTTGTAGACGACCGATTGTTCTCTGATTTCTGGAGTGCTCAGGAATATTATAAACTCTCGCTGGAGTTCGTAAGCCATTCCTGGTTCAACCCTGACCCTCAATACTATTCTTTCCTCATTGGTTTTTGCTGTTTTCTTGGCCAGGTGCCACTCGATATGATTCCTCATCAATGAAAGGAAGACCCGCAACTGCAAGTCCCCCATGTAGGAGAGGACTCTTGCCACCATCTTTGTGCTCAGATATTCACACATGATATTGTGAAAGAACAACTCACACAGCAAGCTCTGGTCATCAAAGTGACAGGAGCAAAAAATTTCCAAAAAGGTATGGGTTGAAGAACCCAAATAGGACCTATTCTCATAAACTGCCTTTAATTGAAATAAGTAGTAATGTTCCCATAGGAACACAGGGTATGACAGGGATGACCGCCTGCATGCTAGTAGGTTTAGAGCAAGGTCACGGAGTTTGGTCTTATCAAACATCAGGTCTGAGACCTATCGATGCCGCTGATATAGCTATTCTTCCTTCTTCTTTATAACTTCCTTGTGCCTCCATGCCTCCTCTTCTTTTTCCCATTCTTCTTTTAGCCATTTTTCTCTCACAGAATCCATCATTCTTTTATGCATTTCGAGTGAAATCACTCCCTCCTGTAGAGAGAGCACCAACTACTTCCACTTTTGTAGCTCTGGCAACAACAACAATCTCTTAGAATGCCATCCTTCATTAGGACCCAATGTTCTTCTGCATGCACTATCAATTGAGGGTGTAGGAGCCTCCTGAGGGCGAAACTGTTCCACCTTGGTTGCTGGTTCTTGTGTAATAGCAGCTTCATTAGTGGATTTTGTCACATCTTCTTTATCTTCCTAGTCAGCTTCCATTTTCACTGCTGGTTCTTATGTAGCAGCAGTGTTATCCACAAACTTTTGTACATCATTTTTCTCCAGCTCGACTTCGGTCTTCATTTCTGGTTCTTGTGTAGCAACTTCCTAGATTTCAGTTTGAGTCTCCCTCGAGGTGGTGTCTGTTGCACAAACTTTGAATCCTACTGCCACCAACTTCTCAGCACAGTCTACGCACAGAGTGCCTGAGACTTCTCCCCTTTTAGCCCTGTCCACAGCCTCTGCCAAAGTATCTAGCCTTGGAGCTCTTGGCTCTGCCTTTCCTTTTGCTAGTTGTTCCCTCAATTCTCTAGTTTATTTCTCTATAATTTCAATTTTTGACAGCAAGGATTGGATTTCGCTCTTACCAGGTGAAGCAGGTTCTTCTGGCTGAGCTTTCTCCTCATCCTTTTGCTCTACTGCTTCTTTGTTCTTTCTTGACATCGATGGGGACTTTGGGTGCCCACTAACCCTTATCCTCTGCTTTAGCCTCTTGTCGCCAATTGGTTTATCAATTGACCTATTGCTAACCATTATTGTCGAGGGCTAGGGTTGCTCCTTTGTCACCTCTGGAGCTTCCTCATATGTCTCGCTGTGCCTTCTGCAAGTGGTCCCGGGCCTTTTCCGCATGAATTCTTCCCAATTCTTGCCCTGTCAGCTCAAAGTGTCCAAAACAATGAGTTTGATAAGGCCATGGTTGGTAACACACATTTCTAGATATGTAGCTATTTTCACAGCTGTGTCCATGTGCCTAATGTTGCCCAGCAAGAAATAAGGAAGGCTGATCAGCCGCTGATGCCGGAGGTGGTTCAGCAATGGAAAATGATAAATAAACACAATTGTTGCCCTTCCTTCAAGTAATGTACTTTATGAGGTGGAGGGAAACATCCACCCATGGCTAGGGGAGTGACAGTCTATCAATTCCCCTACCTTTATTTACCAGCGACTCTTATTCTTGAAGGAAATCCCCTTTTAGTGAGGGGTCATTGACCTTCCTATTAAACCATCTCTTCCCTTCCGCTGGAAATCCTGTTACTTTAGCAATCACCTCTTCCGTGACCTCCAGCTTCAACCCTCTGACCTTTGTCTGGTTTCTCTCCATATTCTTTGCAAATTCCATGGCAACACCACCATCTGATCCTTCCACCCTCCAGAAGAATTCGAACCAGCCTGCATCCTTGAAAATCTGAAATGCTTCTCGACAATCTTCCAAGGCTTCTGTGGACCCTAGCTCATACCATATTTCTGCTCCTCCATTTCTTATGCAATTCAGTGCTGTTCCACCTACTTATCCTTCCCTTTAAGTGCTCTGGGGTAGTCGACACACAATCTAGCTGTTTCAGCCTGCACTGCTATTTTCTATTCTCCGAGCACTCTGAATGGGGGTTCAACACTTCCAGCAGGGGTAAATGGTAGGGTGGCAGGGTGGTGTAGGTGAAGACTTTCGATTGGGATTTGGCATGCATGGTTCGTATTGCACAGTGAATTTTGCCTTAATGGTGAGTCATGGGGAGGTCTCGTCGATGGTACACTTACCCTTTTTGGTATCATCAGCGTTAAGTAACAATAACTACCAGGTCATCATGCCTTAATTGTTGGTTTTTTCTAATGATCACAAGTCATGCGACAATCATGTCGCAATATGGTTCGTCCCCCCGAGCTTAATTATGACAACCATCCTTGGCCGTCAATAGTCATGTTAAGTTGCCATAATTACAAAATAAAACGAATTCATTATCACCTTTTTGATGACATACCTGGGTGATGTGGGGCGAAGTAATGGGTGGTGCAATGCGTGAACTTAATTCTGATGACGAGGATCATGGTGATGTTTTGCTACTTATTACAATAAAATATCTCGTTTATTCCTGAAAAGTCGTCGGCTATTATAGGTGTAACAACCAAGATGACTGATATATATTATTTTAATTTCTACAAAAAGATAAAGAAGAAAAGATCATGTAACAACACTTATCGTAAGATATGCTTTGAAATAACAAATTTTGTTATAGAGTGTGTAACAACTGCCACCAAGTGGTTTTCAACTGCGACAAAAGTGTTTGTCTGTGCCTAGGAAAGGTTTTCATAGCCAGATTATTATTATTGTTTTTTTTTTTTAGTTTGAAGGTGTAACAGCCACCAACCAAAGTTGATTTTTAGTTGTTACACTTGTTGGAAAAATTAATTTTTTTGCAGCACAAGGGGGATTTCCCCTGTTCCCATAATCCGTAGATCTGAATTTGTGACAACGTTGACAAATGAATCCCTTGAGGTAAGTTTGTGATATAACTGAAGACGGTGCCCATTTGTAGGTAATGGTGTCCTCACACTGTCAATGGTCCTCAAATTTAAAGTCCCATTGTCAAAGACCACATCTACCTCATAAGGACCTAGCCATCTGGTGCAGAGCTTACCCTTGAAGTCTTTAAACCTTGAGTCATATAAGAGAGCCCAATATCCTTTAGGGAACTTCTTCTTCTTTATAAATCTGCCATGCCACTTAGCTCTCTGCTATTGGATTATCTTCGTTTGCTAGATAGAAGCCAACCATTTCTTCTCCATTTAATTGAGCTGGTTCAATCTCTGCATTTGCGCTGTAGCCAAATCAAAATTGACCTGCAATGCTGTCCTTAGTGTCTTGATTTCAAATTCAATGGGGAATAAAGGGTTCTTACAATACAAAAGTTCATATGGTGAAAATCTAGTGGTATTCCTCCATGTAGTCCTGTATGCCCATAACACTTCTGGAAGTTTGTTAGCCCAATTTCTTCGATGACTGGACACAGTCTTAGTAAGGATCCCCTCAATGACTTTGTTAGTGCTTTCTACTTTGCCATTTTCTTGTGGATGATAACGTGTTGTGATTCTATGATGGATTTTATATTTCTCGACCAACTCCTAGATCTTATGAGATGTGAACTGGGGCCCTCCATCTGTGACTATCTCCTTGGGTATGCCAAACCGAACAAAGATGTCTTCAAACAAAAAGTCTGAGACAACTTGCTCTGTGGCTCTAGTTAGTGCCTTTGCCTCAACCCATTTTGTGACATAGTCAGTGCAGACCAAGATGTAGGATCTTTGTCTAGATGAAGGATTAATTGGTCCTAAAAAATCTAGAGCTCACTTCTCAAAAGGTTCTAGGACAATTTGGGGCTGTAATGGCATCTCATCTGATTACAGTGGTTGGCCCATCCTTTGACGACTATCACATCCCTTCACAAACTTCTTGGCATCCTGAAATATTGTCGGCTAGTAATACCCTACTGAAAGGACTTTGTATCCTGTCTGTTTGTTTGTGAAGTGTCCTCCATAGGGTTCCTCATGATAGGCTTTAAGGATATCAAAGACCTCATCTTCTCTAACACAACGTCTGATCTGGAAATATGGTCCAGTGTGGTAGATGTTCCCATATATCAAGGTATATGTAGCACTTTGTTGTATGATTTTTCTTTTCTCCTTGGAGGACAAATACTGTGGAAACTTCCCCGCAGCGAGATAATTGGCTATATCTGCATACCAAGGTGAGTAAGTAGAAATAGAAAAAAGATATTCATCAGGGAAAGAATCTTTAGTTGGAGCGCAACTGTCATCAATAGTTAGCCTAGAAAGAAGGTTAGCTACTACATTGTATTTTCTAGGCTTATCTACAGTAATGATATCAAATTCTTGTAACAACAATAACGAATGTGTAATCCTACCATTTGTAATTGGCTTATTCATTAAAAAACGAATGGCATAATGGTCAATATGTACAAATAATTGATATCCAGTGAAGTAATGTCAGAATTTATTTATGGCATGCATGACTGCTAAGAACTCCTTCTCGGTCACTGTGTAGTTGAGCTCAACCAAGGTTAAATTTTTTCTTATGTAGTAAATAACATAAGGTTTCTTATCCTCCAGTTGGCCCAAAACAACACCTACATCAATATTTGATGCATCCGTAGCTATGTGAAACGACAATTTTCAATTAGGTCCTCGAAAGACTGGAGCTATTGACATTTCAGTTTTAAGAAGGCCTGCTTACACTTCCCTGTCCACAAGAAATCAACATCCTTCATGAGCAAGGAAAATAATGGCGATGCAATTTTTGAAATTTTTTCTATAAATCTCCTATAGTACCTTGCGTGCCCCAAGAAACTACATACCTCTTTTTGCATTTTTGGGGTTGGAACGTTTAGAATTACCTCTATTTTTGTATGGTCTACCTTAATTCTGTCAGCAGAAATGTAGTGTCCAAGCACGATCCCTTCAGTCATCATCATGTGAAATTTCTCAGTGCTCAAGGCAACATTAGTCTGTACACACCGTTCTAATAATTTTTCCAAATTGACTAATGTTTTTTCAAAAGCATCTCCATAAGGTGTGAAATCATCCATGAAGATTTCTAGGCAGTCATTCAATAAGTCAGAGAAAATTCTCAGTATTTCCCTTTGAAAGTTTGCTGGTGCATTACAAATCCCAAAAGGAAGTACTCTATATGTGTAGGTTCCCCAAGGACAAGTAAAGGTCGTTTTATCCTGGTCTTCCAGGGCAATCTGTATCTGATTGTAGCCACTAAATCCATCCAAAAATGAAAAGAATTTCTTTCCGGAGAGAGTATCAAGGACCTGATCTATAAATGGTAAGGGAAAATGGTCCTTCTGAGTGGCCTTATTGAGTTCTTTGTAATCAACACAGACTCTCCACTTGCCATTCTTTTTAGGAACAATGACAAGTGGTGACACCCACTGACTGTCAAATATTGGATAAATAAAATTAGCACTCAGGATTTTTTGTAGTTCTTCTTTCACCACCTCCTTTAGTGCAGGGTTCATGCGACACTGTGGATGTCTCGCTAGTTTGCATCCATCCTTCAAATAAATATGGTGAGTGTAGAGGTTAGGGTGGATCCCTTTCCTATCCGTATAATCCCATGCAAAATCCTTTTTATACTTTTGTAATAGCCGTTGGTTTTATTTAGTAGTCAGGTTGGGATTAACATTAAAAAACTTTCTAGATTCAATCTCAATTGGACTGCTAGAAATATTTGGAGTGGTCCTCATTTGTTCAAAATATATATCTTCCACTTCTTCCTCATTTTCATTTTTAACAGAAGCAACATAAAGTGAATTACTAATAAAACCATTAATGACATCATCTTTTGTCTCATTTTTAAAATACTGGGCTTTCCCCAGAGTGAGGAGTGGTAGGGAAAGATCTGACTCAAGCTCAAACTCATCCCACCAAGGGTTGTACACATCCATATTTGGTTTTGGGGGATAAAGATTAAGGTTCTATGTTGCCTGGCCATCCGAGATCACCATGGATCCCATCCTGTAGCCTATAAATGCATCTGCAGTGGCTAGCCAAGGTCTCCGTAGGATCAAAGGATGCCCCCCCAAATTGGATTTGGGCTGTAAGATAAGAAAATCAGCCAGATATCTCCAGGAAGCTATCGTAATCACTATATCCTCTAGCATCCCCTCGGGTTTAACACGGGACTTGTCTGCTAATTCAAGCACAGTAGGAGTATGTTTAAGTCCCTGTAGCCTGAGAGTGATAAAGAGATCCTTCATCATTACATTAATGGCAGCCCCAAGATCGATCAATGTGTTGGCTATGGGCTGATCATTAATGTAGACAGTGACCGTAGGATTTCTTGGATCATTGTACTTAGTAAGGAGAGGCTGAGAAGACATTAATTCAGATAACTTTCCCATCACATGTATGGTGGTAGGGTCTTTAGGCTTCCTCCCAGGTTTCTTGATGCACAAATCTCTCATTGTCTTGGCATAGATGGGTACTTCTTTAAGGGCTTGTAGTAGAGGAATTCGTACATACAAAATTTTGCAACTCCCTAAGAAAATCAGATTTAGGTTGTGAAGTCATCCTAGGTTCGACCAATCTCTGAGGATACGGGGGGTCCTACGTTACAACAGTCGAATCTGTTGTTACAGTTGTATCAACCTTCCCCGAATCGGCTATTACAACTGTAACAGTTCTTCATGGGTTGGCTGTTACAGATGTAACAAATTCCACTATATCATCTATTGTAGGCATAGTAGCTGCCTCAGAGCCTCCAGCATCTCCTCTGGATGGTTCACAATACTCCTTTGTAATGATAGGGGAGTGACTAGGGTTAACTACTGTGCCCGATCGCAATTGTATTTCATTAAGCCCCACGGGGGTAATAAGGTAGGTCTATTTTAAGTTATGGTATGTTCTATGCTTATAACAGTTTACTTCTTTTTCTTATTATATTCCACCGATTAGCAATCACATGTACATAAAGTAAAGTGCAGATAGAACATTAAACGATCGACAGAAAACAAGCCAAGACAAGAGACACAAGATGTGGCGGCTAGCCAGGGACAAACCCCACAATGTGTGGGGAAACCCTTTGATCAAATCTTCTTTTATCTTCAATAATTCAGCAGAGAGAAATAGTACAATAAATCTGATTCATATCAGCAGTAGCAAACCCTAGATCAGTAGCATCAGCATTAGCGGCTTCATTATCAAACTAGGGCAAACCATATCTCACAAACCGACAGTCGGATTGACTTCATTCCACCACCAAAAGTTTCAGCTTCCAGAGGAGGTTCAGATGAACCTATATCGTAGTTCAGATGAGGATATCTTCTAGGCCACGCAAGTCAATCTTTACTTCTGCAGTTGCAGCTTCAGTTTCAACAGTTTCCGGCTTCAAACTAGGGCAGTCGATATCTTGCAAACCGTTTGTCGGATTGACTTCATTCCACCACCAAAAGTCACGGCTTTCAAAGGAGGTTCAGATGAACCTACAGCACAGTTCCAAAGAGGAGATATTCTAGGCCACGCAAGTCAACCTTTACTTCTGCAGTTGCAGCTTCAGTTTCAACAGTTTCTGGCTTCAAACTAGGGCAGTCGATATCTTGCAAACCGTTCGTCGGATTGACTTCATTCCACCACCAAAAGTTGCGGCTTTCAAAGGAGGTTCGGATGAACCTACAGTGCAGTTCCAAAGAGGAGATCTTCTAGGCCACGCAAGTCAATCTTTACTTCTGCTGTTGCAGCTTCAGATTCAACAGCTTCCGGCTTCACATGTGTGAGAGAGAGAGACCCATTTCAGCGCAGTAGAGAAGAGACTCATATCTGCGTAGTAGAGAGAGAGAGATGTGATGAGATGAGTGAGTCTAAATGAGGAAAAGTCCTATTATATTTATACACAACGTTGGTGGGTGAATAGATGCAACTGTTGGGCTTCTGAGCCTACATGAGTTGTAGGTCGGCTTGATAATAATTCCATAATCAAAATAAATTCATATCTCCATGAATACTTATCGGAATTGGATGATCTTTATATCAATCCTACACCTCTCGACGAGAGAAATCTAATAAAAATATTATTAGCCATGAATAAGATGACCCACATGAATTTTTTCCCTGGTTTCCAATTTTAACACTCCCTCTCAACCATGGAGAACTTCATCTGCAATCTGTCTATCGGTCGTTACTATTCATCCATCAAATGCACTGCCTTGTACAGCCTGACCCTTGCCCTACTCTACTCTATTTTTCCTGTTCTGCTTTGTCTTGTTCTGCCCTGCACTGATCTGTACTGTTTTGTTCTGTTCTGCTCTGCTCTTGCATTGTTCTGTTCTACTCTGCTTTTGTCCGAATTATGAAGAAGAAGAAATGATCGAGGATGTATCATACTGACTCAAAGTCAGTCTCAGAGTATGTACCACTGGTCCCAAACCAGTCTCAACCAACCCAAAGTCAGTGTCATAGTGAGTACAACTCCAATGGTCCCAAACCAATATCATCCTCCACTGACTCAAAGTCAGTCTCAGAGTATGTACCACTGATCCCAGACCAGTCTCAACCGACCCGAAGTCAGTGTCATAGTATGGTACAACTCCTACCACTGGTCCCAGACCAATATCATTGATCCCAGATCAATGGAGGTCATCCTAGCGTAGGGAGTACGGTAGTTACAACGATGCGTCCATCGGTACTACTATGGTCCCTAACTTCATTTCCCTGCTCATTGATCAAATGAGCGGTACTTCCCATGAGTCCCAGACTGCATGGGTAGGATGCCTCGACAGGAGAACTAATCAATCCTGTCCTCACAGGAGAACACATCAATCCTACTACAATTGCCATGGAGAACACATCAATCCAAGCCACCATGGAGAACACATCAATCCAGGCCTCATAGGAGAACACATCAATCCTGCTACAATCGCCATGGAGAACACATCAATCCAGGCCTCACAGGAGAACACATCAATCCTGCTACAATCGCCATGGAGAACACATCAATCCAGGCCTCACAGGAGAACACATCAATCCTGCTACAATCGCCATGGAGAACACATCAATCCAGGCCTCACAAGAGAAATAATCATCCTGCTACACAGGAGAGCGAATCATCCTGTTCCACAAGAGAGCGAATCATCTTGTCCCACTCGCTCATCCTATTCCACAAGAGAGCGAATCATCTTGTCCCACAAGAGAGGGAATCATCTTGTTCCAGTGTGCACCACCAGGGGAGGGTGAGTCACCTTGTGGTCGTATGTTGCTCCAGTAATAACCGCAAGCCCTCAGAGCTCCCAGAGCTCAATGTATGCAACATGCAGGACCCTTATACAAGGGTTTCTTATCGACTCCAAGTCGTTTGGGAAAATCACAGATTAGATCTTTCCTCGGGGCTTTGACAAGGTGTATCAACATGTACATCATCTTAATGCGATGGAGCCTCCTTGCTCATCAACTTACCATATCCAAGATGATGTCTATTTGCTGGAGCAATCGACGAATACGGGATTCCTCAATAATCGAATCCCACCTCTGGTTGTTATAGAGAATCACAGTGGTATCCAATGTAAATCCAAACAGCTCACTGAAGAGCTTTCGCAACCAGACTACCTCACATGAGGTTATGCTAGCAACAATATATCCTGCTTCGGCGGTGCTCAAAGCCACCGACTTCTGCTTCCTGCTCATCCAGGATATCGAAGCAGATCCCAAGGTGAAACAACACCTGGAAGTGCTCTTACGGTCCACCACACTGCCTGCCCAATCAACATCAGTATATCCAAGTAGTCTCACATCTCCGGCAACGTATCTTAATCCATGAGAGATTGTGTCCTGAAGACATCTCAGAAGATTCCTGGCATCAATCCAGTGAGGCTCAACCAAATATGAGCTCACAATGCTAACTGCAAAAAATATGTTCGGACGGAGGTTCACCAAGAACATCAATGTGAATGAGTTTATGAAACTCAGAGGCATTTCCCAAATTTGGTTCGACATCACTACCATATAGCTTCTAAAAGTTAATATCCTCAAGGTAGTCACAGGCTTGCAGTCCATCATACCAAATCTTTCCAATATCTTTACCACATATTTCCCTTGAGATAGGAAAGTTTCCCTTGGCTTCTGCCATACTTCAAGTCCTAGGAAGTAGTGCATCAGTCCTAGGTCTTTCATTTCAAATTCAGAGGCCAGCTCCCTCTTGCATTTGTGAATGAGAGGGTCTGCACCTGTTAGAAAGAGGTCATCCACATACAATACCAGTATGAGAGGCTTTTCATCTTCAACCTTAAAGTAAAGGTTAGGATCGGCTTCACTCCCAGTGAATCCCAGCTTCATCAAGTAGCTATCGATCCTCTCATACCATGCTCGGGGTGCTTGCTTCAGCCCATAGAGAGATTTCTTCAACCTGCATACATGAGATTTTCGATCATAAATCTCAAATCCTCCGGGTTGCTCCACGTAGACCTCTTCTTTGATCGAGCCATGCAAGAACGTAGTCTTGACATCCATCTGATGTAGGTTCCATCCTTGTGAAGCGGCAAGGGCTATGATCGAGCGGATGGTCGTATATCTGGCAACAGGTGCAAATATCTCATCAGAGTCTATACCTTCCTTTTGGGAGAAACCTCGAGCAACAAAACGAGCCTTATACTTTTCCGTGTTTCCATCTGCTGCATGCTTTATCTTGTAAAGCCCTTTTGAAGTAACAATTGTCTTGTCCAGGGTCTGGGAACTACTTCCCAGACATCATTCTCCATAATAGACTCATATTCTACGGTCATAGAATCCTTCCATACTTGATGCTTCATGGCATCTGAGAATGATGAAGGCTCATTTTGTATGATCGTGCTCATGATGGTCAGGTATCCTTGATACCTATTAAGTTTCTTACTTTGACGGAAGGTTCCTCAGGGTGCAGCATGTCCTTTAGCATCATCAAGTATCCCCCTAAGCCATGAAGGCCTCTTCCTAGAAGAGGAAGGTTCATGTGGATGAGAATCTATCAGATCCATGGGTTCTTCTACATCAGGCATTGATTCATCATCCTTTTCTTTCGGTTCCCTGGTGTTGGCTTCTTGAGAGCTCCTCAAAGTTGAAAGATTGTTCACCTTGCGGTGAACTTTTCTTTAGGAGTCTTGGAACCCAATGCTTGATGAGGGCATCAATTTTGTACATATACGACGGTGATTGTAGTTTCAGACCATAGAAACATCAGAAGTCTTTGATCATGTAGCATGGCCCAGACAACTTCCATCATCGTGCGGTTCTTCCTTCCCACCACACCATTCTGCTCAGGAGTATGTGGTGTAGTAGTCTCCCTCTTAATGCCAACCTCAGGTATGCCTGAGTGAACCAATTGTAATATATCAGAGGTCTTGCTTTGGCTTGAGGGGAATGGTCCCCTTTTGAGCTTTCCTTCAACACATCCTAGACATACACCTTCATTCTCTATTCAGAATTCGGGCATCCCTATCACCATTTGTCTTACACCGAGTATAGCTTTATAATGAAGGGGGGAAAACCTCTAATGCCAAAGTTCGGACTGAAGAGATGTGTCATAAGACATGACACCTAGCAGACTTCCATCGACCTGATATAATGAATCACTAAACCCAAGAGTAAAGGCATCTTTAACATTATTTTTCCATATACATACCTTGCCATCGCTGAAGGTTACCTTGTAGCCTTTGTCTTCCGTTCCTGAGATGGACACTAGGTTCTTTTTGAGGTCAGGTGCATTTAATACATCCTGGAATTTTTGGCCTTCTTGAATGCTTGTCCTCTTCCTTGATTCCCAGCTCTCCTCTTACCTTTGCTGTTGAATTTGTCATTCCTTTGATTGCCATCAGAGGGATTTTGATCATCGTCCTAGAGTGAGTCCTTTCTATCAGGGCACTCCCTTGCATAGTGACTTGCTTTATCGCAAATGTAACATTGTCATTTTCTTCTAGCCTTAGGTCCAGCCTTTCCTTTTGATTTAGTCCCGGAATTATTTCTTTTCTTTGCATGAAAAGAAAAGGCAGCAGGGGGACCTTTAGGCATGGGCATTTCTTACACTTCTTCCCTTGTTTCTTCTTGAATGCATCTAGCCATTAATTCCTTGAAACCAGGAATTACATTATAGTTCAGAAGAGTAGTCCTGAACACATACTATTCAGATGGTAATCCTTCAAGAGTTGTGAGTGCCATTTCTCTGTCAGTAATAGTTTCCCCAATAGATAGGAGATCGTTCTTGATCTCGGTAATTCTTAAGAAGTATGCTTGCATACTTTCATCTTTACCCTTCTTGATTTCCCTCAGCTTATTTCTAAGAAACAAAACTTGATTTGCATCATTAACTTTAAATAAACTCACCAGTCTGTCGTAGATTTCCTTGGAGGTGTCTAGATCAGAGATGTAGGCCACCAAGCGCTTGTCGATAGAGTCCTGGATGATCTTCTTTGTTTTGACTTCTCCATTTTTCCATTTGTTCCAGGCAGCAGCAGATGCATTTGATGAAGGCTCAACAATATTGCCTCTTACATGGTCCAGCACTCCTTGATCTTCAAGGGTTAGATCGATAGACATCTTTCATCCGTGATAATCAGCTTTCTCACCGAGCTTGTCTTCGGCAGGAAAGGGTGTTGAGGACCCCATAGTTCTTTTAGGATAGCCTTGCCAATCTTCTCTTCAATGATTGCCCTTGCTCTTGCTCGGGCTTTGTCTTCACCTCAGCTCCGATACCATGTTAAGTTATGGTATGTTCTATGCTTATAACAGTTTACTTCTTTTTCTTATTATATTCCACTGATTAGCAATCACATGTACATAAAGTAAAGTGCAAATAGAACATTAAACGATCGACAGAAAACAAGCCAAGACAAGAGACACAAGATGTGGCAGCTAGCCAGGGACAAACCCCACAATGTGTGGGGAAACCATTTGATCAAATCTTCTTTTATCTTCAATAATTCACCAGAGAGAAATAGTACAATAAATCTGATTCATATCAGCAGTAGCAAACCCTAGATCAGTAGCATCAGCATTAGCGGCTTCATTATCAAACTAGGGCAGACCATATCTCACAAACCGACAGTCGGATTGACTTCATTCCACCACCAAAAATTTCGGCTTCTAGAGGAGGTTCAGATGAACCTACAACGCAGTTCAGATGAGGAGATCTTCTAGGCCACGCAAGTCAATCTTTACTTCTGCAGTTGCAGCTTCAGTTTCAGCAGTTTCCGGCTTCAAACTAGGGCAGTCGATATCTTGCAAACCGTTTGTCGGATTGACTTCATTCCACCACCAAAAGTTGCGGCCTTCAAACGAGGTTCAGATGAACCTATAGCACAGTTCCAAAGAGGAGATCTTCTAGGCCACGCAAGTCAACTTTACTTCTGCAGTTGCAGCTTCAGTTTCAGCAGTTTCCGGCTTCAAACTAGGGCAGTCGATATCTTGCAAACCGTTCGTCGGATTGACTTCATTCCACCACCAAAAGTTGCGGCTTTCAAAGGAGGTTCAGATGAACCTACAATGCAGTTCCAAAGAGGAGATCTTCTAGGCCACGTAAGTCAATCTTTACTTCTGCAGTTGCAGCTTCAGATTCAACAACTTCCGGCTTCACATGTGTATGAGAGAGAGACCCATTTCAGTGCAGTAGAGAAGAGACTCATATCTGCGCTGTAGAGAGAGAGAGAGATGTGATGAGATGAGTGAGTCTAAATGAGGAAAAATCCTCTTATATTTATACACAACGTTGGTGGGTGAATAGATGCGACTGTTGGGCTTCTGAGCCTACATGAGTTGGTCGACTTGATAATAATTCCATAATCAAAATAAATTCATATCTCCATGAATACTTATCGGAATTGGATGATCTTTATATCAATCCTACACCTCTCGACAAGCGGAATCTAATAAAAATATTATTAGCCATGAATAAGATGACCCACATGAAGTTTTGCCCTGGTTGCCAATTTTAACAATCTAGAAGGTCGTCGGAGCGTCTATGCCCTGAGCTTATTTATTGTTTGCGTTTTGGTTAGGTTTCATAGGTAGTTGGGATCACACAGGTGGTGGAGGAGTAGGAGCTTGGAAAGGAGGAGATACAACTGTTGTTGCATGGATGGTCTAGTTAGAGATGAATTCTGGGCATTTCCTCTCTAGTTCTGGTTCCAAGGGTATGGTTGGGGTTGAAGATATTGAATAGGAGGAGATGGAGACCATTGGTTCCAGGGTGAAGGAAACTGTGCTGAAGGAGGGGAAAAATATTGCCATGGATATTGCTGGTTATTATATGCATTGTTCCATGTATTGAAAGAGGAAGAGTCTTGAGACATACCTAGAGGTCATGGTTGCCATGGCCTCCTCGATGCAATGAAGTAAGTGGAATTCACCTCTTTGCTTGACTCTTTGAGTACTCCCTTTAGTGTAGGAAGCTCCAGACTTTACTATGTTGAATGCTCCAGCTCACAGATATTACACAGGCTGATGCTGTTCAATTCACATTCCTTGAAAGGATGTTTCTTCTGGCAAGTCGGACAGAACACGACCAGGGGTGTGTCAGCTTCTGCTTGTGTCTTCTTAATCTGTGCTGTTGTTATCTGGGCTGAGAGAGTACTGAGGATATCGATCTTGAAATTTTAAAACAAATTCCCGATCTTCACTCTAGTTACTCCTCCGTCTGCAAATTTTTGTATGCGACAGAGGCATCTCGAATTGTACTCCTTCCTTTAGACGATCCTTGAGAGCATCTTAGGCAGAGATTTACGATTTCAGCAAATGGTTCTTGTGATATATCCCCTTTTCCCAATATATTCAAGATGTCAAGGTAGTCATCCCTCATTCCTATGATGAATATAGTCTTCAAAATTTCTTGGTCTAAATCATTGTGTTTAGACCTCTGCAGATTATAGTGGAACCATTCCACATAATCTTACAGGCTTTCATCCTCCTTCTATGTCATTCTAAATATCTCTTCCCTTAAGTCCCTGGTCTTTCAATAGTCTTAGTACTTTGACAACGACATCTCCTTCATATCATTCCATGTTCAAATAGAAGCGAAGCCCAATCCCATGAACCAACATAAGGTTGCCCCTTTTAAGGTAGCCTGAAATAGCTTTAATTTCTGAGCATCTATTGTATAATAATTTCTACATAAGACATCAAACTAAAATAGAAATGTATCTAGATCTTCCACAGTCATCCCCTAAAAGGATGGTAAGGATAATAGAGGAATATTTTTCATAGGAGCCTCACCTCCAATATTCCTGATTGGGAACTCAAAGGTGGTGATAGTGGCATCTATTTTAGCATTGTTATCATTGTTGTCCCCCATGACTAATTCTTCTAACCCTTGCTGTAGAAGATGTCCTTCAAGCTGTGTTTGTGATGGCCCTGTAGATGTGGTTAGTGCCTCAGATACCCCTGGGGCTAGCTATTTCACCGCACTACCTGTATTTGGATATTGATAAACCAACAGGTGATTTTCCATCTCAAGTGTCCAATGTTCCCCCTCAGTTTCCCCTTGCCCCTCGGTCCTCAAATTCTAGCTACTAGCTTCCCCTTCTTTCTCATGAATCGAATCCTTGGTCTTGGGGGTATGAGTGCTAGCTTTAGAATGATATGGTCCCGAGATGGAGGAATTATATGTTTCTTCTTTCACTATGGGAGTAACAACTTTCCGTAGCCCTGTTTTCCTTGCATTCCTTTGAGAGATAGACTGTTCTTTTCTGCCTTGGAGATTAGTTCCTGGATAAACGTCTTCCTTCATAAATCTTCACGCTTCCTTTCCTTTTTATGGCCCATTGTTACTGTGACTTATTAGAGTGGGGGTGATTTTAGTGTCTATGTAATTCCTACAAGTGCACAGAGGGACCCTATGTGTATTAAATCACACTCTAAATGTCTCAGTATTCAACAGTGGTGAGCCCACCTAGGTATGTTAGAGCGATGCATAGGTTCTTACCTCTCGTCTTACCGCCCAGTGACTGAAGAGTTGAAGACACACTAGAAAAACATCAAAATATCCTAAGTTTCCTAGTAATCACAATGGTGAGCCGCCTCAGGTATCTTCGAGTGATGCGCAGGTTCTTACCTCTCATCTTACCACCCAACAACTGTGGACTAGGAACACTCTATATCAAACAAACAACTTGGTTGACTATATCGTCAACTGCCATCCCCGATAATGACGTCAAAATGTAGTACTATTTTAATCAATCTTAATTGACTGAGATTGCAACATTCATTGTCAACCTAGGGTAGGTCTTGTTGTTTCAATGGAGTTCGCATTGTCTGTGCCAATACACTCCAACCAAGCATAAGAAAATGCAAAAAATTGTAAAAGATGTCGCTGATGTAAATTGCTGAATCAAATCATGTGTGTAGACATAAAAACACTCTAGAGAATTACATCACAACTCACAACTATCAATGTAAAGACGCGCCACGTAGGAACTAATATCTACTCCAGCGGGTTACTACCATTCTGTTGATTAACTCAGTGTAACAACATAATATAAATAGAAACAAAAACGAATGTAATCCACAACTTGTATATCACAACAAGAAACCATAAATCAATTAACTAAACTAGAATGTACACTACCTATATCACTACAATCCCTGCCAAAGAGGAGGGCCCTTCCTCCTCAGTAGGGCGCAGGAAGAACACAAAAGTGATTAATGAAACAGTGGAAGAACAGGAACATCATCACTGTGCTAATTGATATTAAAAATAAATTCAGAATTACAGAAGAAGAGTAACAATACTTCTCTATATGCCGTATCCTTTTACATGAAAAAACAAGTCTTTTATAGTTATTACAACTAGAAACAGACCAGTCATGAGAATCTCACGATTCTCATGCTAATAAAAAATAAAAGTAGTTACAGCCTATTGCTAAATACAAATATCCATCAGTTATGATTGCAACTACTTGAGTCTTGTTGCTTCAAAAATAAACAATCCCTACTACCATCAGCTGTTATGTGGAATAGTACCCACATTTCTCAGCTCTGGCACAATAATATTGAGTGAATGGCAGTTTGGGATGACACGGAATTACTGGCGACAATATTGTTGGTGTGATGACAGATTAGCACATGGTGTAACAACATCCAATGTGTAACATCAACCTGTAACAACATCTAATGTGTAACAACAACCTATAACAACATCTAATGTGTAGCAATAACATGTAACAATTGTTTGCTTCATAGCTTTTATCTCGCGAGCCATCACCTAAAAAGAAGGACTTCCCAAAATACTTCTTCAATACTCTCCCGGTTAGCCACAAAAGGAATAAAGCTTCGTATTATTCAGTAAAATACAACAAATTAACATGACAATATAATAGGTTAAAAAGGTAATAAAACAGGGAATTTGGTCATATAAAGTCATGGTCTCGGGGGACAGAAAGGTCAAAAATGACGAAAGAATGTACAAAAAATAGGTTAAAAAACCACACCCGACAGCTACTATGGTTGGATTCGACGTCCTATGTGGCCTTAAGGAAAGCGAATCAACATAAACACAACAAAAAAACCTTCCACATCATCTACAAGACCCTTGAGAACCATGCCAACACTTTAGGCACCTTTCCCCTGGGTCCCACTGAAACTTTTGATCACTTTCCCTCTTGACGCTCTCATGCTTTGGGCATGCCAGCATCTAATGACCTCTAGACACTCTCACAGGCCTGGATGTCCGTGTCCAGGGATGAATTTTTCTAGCTTTGTGCTAGCATCCCTGATATTTGAGCCACTTTTTCATCCCAGAGCACAAGTCACTTCCTAGAATGGAATGATACCTTAAGAGTAGTAAAATAACAGGGAAAAAATGAATTAGAAGTAATTAGTTAGAGAAGCCCTTAACCAGACCCCTACTAGCCATGAAAATCATTTCGTTAAACATATCGCAAACATGTAATCTACAGGTGTAAACAACGAAATTAAGCATAGGGATCTCATACTTATCTGAGAATCGCTAAGAACCATTATTCCCTCATGTCTTTTGCTGCATTATCATCTATTAGGTCATAGATACCTTGTCCATTCATTTACAAATAAAAACATACTAAGAGCCATACATAGATGTTGTCATAAAGAATTCATATAACCAACATAGTAACAACATAAATACCATAAATATATCAGCCATAAAATCCACATATAAACCAGTACATTTACACATGAAAACCAAGGTAATGAATTTCTTATTAATGAATGCAAAATCCAACCAGAGATGGGACTACCATGTTCCACTTGACCATAGATTGGCTAAGCGAAGTCTCTCTTCATCCAATCACCCCTGTGCCACATTCCAAGCATGAATGTGGGACTCATAACCAATCGAAAATAACCAAACAAGCATGGATGCTATTAGAGTTCTCCACCTACACCCTACGGAATACTTTATTATATTTATTGGGGAGGGAAAAGAAATTTAAAATCGTTAAATTCCTTTATTTAGAAATAATTAACAAATAAAATGGTTTATTAACTATTTTGCGAGAAACAAGAAAGGTGTGAAATCAAAATAGTTATTAAATAATGATTTAATAATTATTCTAATAGCGGAAATAAGGAAATTCAAATAAATAATGGTTTATTTAAATATTCCTAAGGGATTTAGTCAAATGTGACAAGGAATAATTATTAAATAACGATTTAATAATAATTCCTAGAGAAAATTAAATAAATAAGGATTTATTTAATTATTCTCATGGGTTTTTTTTGTTTTAAATCAGAAAATAATTTAATAAAGGTGGTTACTAAATTATTTTCCATAGTGAAAGTGATTCTACTATGGTAAAATTAAATCCACATGGTGTATTTCGATCCACCTAGTTAGAAATGGCCAGGTGATCATTTTTGGTGATAACACTAAGCTTTGATACCATGTTGAAGAATCTAGGGAAAATGTAGTTAATGTGATTCTTCTTTTCATGATAACTAATTGTGAGGTGTTTTTTCCATTTTCCTTCTTAGTCCAATCTTCACTTATTATTATTATAGTGTGTCTTCGTTAATTCACCAAATAGCTATCAAAACAAAGAGACAAGAACACAAGAGGTTAGCATTATGCTAGGGCTAAGACCTCTCCCTCTTGGAGAGGAAAAAATGCACACAAATTCTTCTTATAGAGATTCCAATTGACAAATACCTAGACCTTGACCCTTGATCTACTAGTCCACTCCAAGGCCAAGACATCAATCCTCTTCCTAATGTAGAGATCATCATCATCCTTATTGTTTCTTCACTGAGATCATCATCATAGTACCACAAAGGTTCTTGTAGTTGCACCATTGCTTGTACTTCCACCTAGATCATTGTTTTGTCAACATGTTAATGAGGTATTTTATACTTGCATGTGAGATGCACCGAAATAGTGATCATGACCGAGACCATCATTGCTACTTCACCAAGATATTGAATGTGTCTAGAATGCTAGAATGTATCACTGAGATCACTGGTAATTATGCTGAGACTATAATGACAAAGAGTGTCACTTTGAGATCCTTCCATCATCATTATGTTGAGACTATGATCATTCTTGTTACCAAGACTATTGAGATCTTTATCGAGAATATAACCACATTTTCTTTTCACCGAGATCATCCTTGTCACTGCCATCACTGCTCATTATTCCGAGACTGTGAGAGTTTTACCCTGTAATATCTATCCAAAAACATATAGACACCTTCTCCAACTAAAATACTGTATCCAATATTTCTGTTCCATTACTTGTTCGAGATATCACTTTAATTATTAGCAAGATTTCAGATATATCCAAAGTTATACGAAGTTATGTCCTCTTGATTCTAGCCACATATTTATAGGTGTTATGTATCAGTATTTAGCCAACATGTTAGGGTGAACTGATGTGTCCCTATTTCCATGACGACTTATCATTAATATTCTTTTTGAGGCTGACTTAACTGTTTTCTTCACCATTTTGTAGGCAGAATTATTTGTGCTTGTCTTGGAGGGTTATTCTAGACTTGTATACATCTCATATATGCTCAAGAAGATCTCTTTACACATGTCTTTGACTCTTTGACTTTCCTATACCTATGGAATGAGAAATAAACCCATTCTTATAATTTATAAAAATAATATTTCTTTTTCTTTACAAGTACAAAGATCAAAATTACATTTGTAAATACTGAACCTAGTTACGCTTTCTTCAAGAGGGGCATGGTTATATCATTGTCATTGTTGACTACTTTACTAAGTGGGCCAAGGCGATGCCTACATTTAACAACATGGAAAAATGTCTGCATACTTTTTCTTCAATCACATTATTGCTAGGTTTGGTGTTCCGCAATCAGTAGTTACGGATCACGAGAAACGTTTCTGAAATAATATGATGACAAAAATAACTGCTAAGTTGGGAATTTCACATGAAATTTCCACTCCCTACTATCCTCAGGCTAATGGATAGGTTGAGGCTATTAACAAATTTCTTAAGACTATGCTTCAACATATGGTAGGGGTCCACAAATCGGACTAGAACTTGCTTCTTTATGCTTCCTGGTGGGCATACTGAACCTTAGTTAGGACTGCTACTAGAATGACACCCTTTGAGTTGGTCTATGATCTAGAAGCTATCCTCCCCATCAAATGTGAAATTCCATTGTTAAAACTAGATGTCAAACTTATTCTTGTCACTTCTGTAGAGGAGGAGCGTATTTTAAATTTGACTCATTTGGAGACCTGGTTCTCTTATGTGACCAGGAGGCTGATAAGTTAGATCTAGGAAATTTCCAACCCATGTGGCTAGGTCCATACATTTTCAAGTGAGTCCTTGCAAAAGGGGCCTATGAGTTAGTAGAATTTGATGGAGTTCCAATGGCGTAGCCTCGGAATGGTTTGTACCTCAAAAAATACTATGCTTGATCCCATGCATAGTACACTAGGTACATACTATCTAAATGTGCTTTGAGTGTGTCTTTTTAGAGTTTCTTTAGGTTTTTATTAATCCCTTTTAGGTTTTGGATTGCGGATGTTGACTTATCTCGAACCGTATATTGGTTATGTCGGTGGTGCTAGTCGTAGTACTCAAAACCTATCCTCTGTAGCATGGGCTATATTTGCTCCAAATGGCAAGCTAGTGAGTATGTAAGGGATTTTCATTGGTCACTCTACTAACAACATTAGTGAGCATAATGCGGTGGTGGAGTTACTATCTGATGATTTTTTACGTGGTATCCGCTGTATAGTTATTAGGCTTGGCTCACAGCTTGTAGTACTACAACTTGCTAATGTTTATTCAGTGAGAAATCCTACCATCCTTCACATGGTTTTGAGAGTATGTATTTTGGAAAGATATTTCGATTTCATACAATATGAACATATTTCTAGAAATCTAAACACATTAGCATATTCCCTAGCTAATTACGTTTTAGATAGACATTTGCAATGAATGTAAATAAGTTTCAATTCACATCACATCATATTGAAAGCATGATAGGAACTAGGAAACACTGAAAATATGTATGTATATATATATATATATATATATATATATATATATATATATATATATATATATATATATATAGTTTGGTTTTACAAAATTTGTGCCCCAAGACACATATGGTTGCATCGCCCATATAAAAAACTACATGTAAATATTTAAGTAGACAAGTCAATGGTGCTCATGATAAAATGACACTAAATGAGATATCTTGTGTAGTAATTGACCAATACAACTAGGCACTTTGATAGTGTGTCATTGAAGTTGCATCAGAATATGGTTGACTTTGGTCCCATCAATCCCATGTCTTAACCCCTTCCATGTGGCACTCCACCTCTGATAGGATCTAAGATACCTCAAGATCCCGTAGTGCATCTCGTCCGACCACAACAACTTGTACTAGTTCTACTACCTCCTCATGTGGATTTCTCTTTGTACGACAGAGATATGAAGAACCCACTAGTCGAATGGATCCCACTTCTGCATGAAAACATCAATAGTTTAGTCTCAGGAAAAATAGAAAAACAGAAAAAATTATAAAACTTCCAAAAAACTTAAAATGGTTGAATTTTACCTATAGCATCCCATCACTTACCCTCAGGTAGCACGAGCTCAGGATCATCACAGAAATCCATCCTTGCGTAAGGATACTCATTAATCATGATGAAATGCCTACGGAGCCACCCAAAGAAGGCTGGTGAGAAGCTGATCGTTGAAGGACCTACATGTTAGGCCATATAATCTATCCACCTCTTCATCTGTGGTACCCTTGGATCAATAGGCTTGAGTATGATCTATAGAGGTTGAAGTAATAACACCTGTTCTAGAGCAAAAGAGACTAAGATCGAACCATAGCCAAAGTTCTTTAACTTCCTTTCTGTTGATTTAGTCATCTATTCTTTCATATTGACCATAACTCCCTCACTCGAGTTGAAGGTTGTTGGCTCTAAACACTCCATCCCATATTGCATGTACGATTTACTTGCCACATGTAGTGTTGAGATGCCTTCCAATCTTGCGATAATGAATAGGATCATTCTCAAGGGTAACTAGGTTACATATTTTATGTTGATCTTTCCATCCTTGGTTGGATGGGCTTGAGGTCTACAATAGGTGGTGATATAATCTTTCACTATCTACCCACCACTTCTCTCTCCTAGGAGAGAGATTAACCTGTCAGAAAGTATATATCCTCTACCTTTATCTCAAGCAGATGTTCCCAAAACTTGAATGTTTGTGCCTAAATGTCCCATGAACAAACAAGGTATTTCAACAACTCCATATGTTGCCTCATACTAGGAAGCCAAAATAATTTTAGCAATCAACAGTTTTTTAGCACTTGGATGGTAGCAAGATCATTTGCTACATTTAAATCTTGTTCCTCATGTTCTCTTTCTCTCCAAATGAATGCCATTTTGTGCTAATGAACACTTGGAACTTCAACAAGATATTCATTAGGTTCCTTTTCATGCAAAAAACTTAACAAAATTTGAGGGAAAACTGGTAAACAAGTTGGAATTTTGTGTCCAACGCACCCCAGTAGTGAAAGATAGAGCATTACACCTCTCCCAGCAGTGTTAGTATTGCTCGGTGCAACACATATTTCGATACTAGGGGGGTGCGTTGGTCCTAGGGAATATTCTCAGAACCTTAGGGCCCTCAAAACCTCAAAAAAATTGTACAAAATCATAAAATTGAACCATGAAAAGAAAGAGAAGGGTTTTAGCTCCTAGATGGAAGAGATGTTACTCAGAATGGTCCACGAGATTGGCCACAATTAGCTACAAAAGATCAAGGACAAAGAGGGTTCAAAACTCTCACTGATGAAGGTAAATGTGAAATGGTGAAAATGAATAGTCATTTTGAGTATTTATGGTCATTTATCGCATTAGTTTATTCATATTTAATATCTTGACCTAAATATACTTCATTTTTACTATGAAATAGGTATGTTTAATCCTTTTTTTGATGTTTTGAGCATGTCGATAGCTGTTAACAAGTTTTTATCATGCTTTAAACAGGTTATTTTAACCAAAGAGTATACTTTTATCTCTTTTTCGGGCTTTGTAAACCTACAAAAAAGGAACCCATTGGAGTCCTCTTTCAACTGTTTTCAAACTCAAAAAATATGAAAATATCGTCAAGTACTTTTCTTTTCAAACTCGTAAAAGTAAACGAAAAGACATCTACTAAGTTTAAGTTTAACCCTTTTCTGGACTGCGATAAACTATTTACGAAAAAACAATACCTTAGTTGAACATGGCTAAGGGGTTCTCTTGAGTATTTTTTTCTACCTTTTCAGACTTGAGAGATTATCTACGAAAATGAACATCTGGAGTTTTCTTTTTTGCTTCTATTTCAAACTCTATAAACATGAAAAACATGTTGAGTGTTACCTTCGCTGGATTCGTTAAAACATCAAACAACAATGGACTTATTAAACATGACAAGGCTGAACCAATCCTTCTCTAGGTTCATTAAACATACTTGGAGGGATTCATATAAAGGGTGAACTTACAGATCAAGCATATGTTATCCTCCTTAAGCTTGTTAAAAAATAAAGAGGTACTAACTAGTATGGTTGGGGAATTTGGGAAAATAGGGTATTCCATTTGCTAATGGTAGTGAGTTGCTCTTGAAAACGACACTCTTTGATGCAGGAGCATTTAGCTCAAAAATATCATTGTATTTTAGTAGACATAGGGGGTCTTGTGTTTTCAAGGAAGTTGGTTTCCTGAGTATTAAATTAATGTAAGTATTAAGGTTTTGAGTGATTTTAATGAGAGATATTAAGAATATGATTAATTAAGTATTGTGAGGCATATTTGTAAATGTTCTCGAATGTTGGAGAACATGAGAGATTTAGAATAGTTAAGATTCCATAGGGATTGAGAGATTTGAAAATTAATTGTAAAATCTTAGATTAGGAATTAGTTGATGATTTTGTGGATTATAGAGGATCCTTAGAGATAAAGAAGAGATTTTAGGATTTTGTTGAGAAGGTTATGGATCTAAACCAGGAATTGGTTATAGAATCCTTTTGTATAAATGTAAGCCTAAAAGGAATATAAGAAGGTTAGCTAGCTAGGAATTAGTTCAATATTTAGATAGGTTTGATTGTAAGCCTACGACAGGAAAGGGAAAAGGCCGCTAATAAGAAAATCAGGCTAGAGAGAGACAGAGACTCATGATGTAATTATTTGTTTATATATACACAGAGAATTCAATTCCTAAGTTGTGTGATGTGTATAATTAATGGAATTATAGTTGTGTGAATTAGAGTTATTCTGCATAGTATGTGTAGCAGGTGGAATTAAGTAGAATGCAGAGATAAAGTGTAGTGAAGAATGTATCGGGGTTACATGTAGACAGTGTTGGAGGAAACTTTAACATTACAGTGAAGGTATACTGTAAGGTTCTTTAAACCTAAGGAGTTATGCAACGAAAGTGTAAAAAAGTGAAGGAATAAAGAATGAAGCTGAAGATCGGATCAGAATAGTTGAAGGCCAGAAGGAGAAATCACATACATAGGAAGAAACCCGAAAAAATGGACTATTACACAATAAAGAATAGAAGAGCATAGCAGCAAAGCGCAATCATTGGATCAGACAGATCAACGAACAAGAGTGATGGAGATAGACGGCTAGGATTAAATCACGTAGAATAAAGTTAAGAAGTTGAGTGGCATAGATTAAGCCACATGTTAGCAGAAGGATGGAGTAGTTTCCGTAAGCGGGAAGTTGTTTCTCACGCGGCCTCAAAGCCGTACATGGTAATAACAAAAATGAACCTGAGAAAGTTATGAACTGTGACTAAATTCAGTTGAAGTCCGGATAGATCACAACCATCCATTGGGTGATTGATCAAACGGATAGCGCGTGCTAACACGTGCAGAGGTTAATTCCAAAATCAGACACGATAAGGGTTTATACAACAAGGTTAAGACCTCATTGAGTTTTGGAAATCCAAATTGTTCATCGGTTGATTGATCGGAGGGGTATCGCGCTCGAACGTGTGCATAGGTTAACACGCTAGGCGGCCCTGATGAATTATTCAAAGAAGTTTAACCTCTTTGAATTCTGGCAGGAAATGGATTAAAGTTGGAGATTGTATGATAGCCGTTGATCTAAAGGAGTGAAATCGATGGTGGAGGTTGAACGTGATAAGGAGAGCCTTGATATGTGTGCAAGGGTTTGTGGAGAGATGGAAAGGTAAGGTTAAGTGTGGTTTATGTGTATTTCTATTATATGAGGGTTATAATAGAAATAAAGCGGGATTAATGAATTTGGGTTAAGAAAAGTTTAACCAAAGTTCGAGGACCATGGTTGGTTGATAAGCCCGGGTAATAAAATCAACCGAAGGGTTGAGTATTAAAGATTAAGAATTAACCAAAGTTTCTGAAGGTTGTGTAAAGTTCCGCTAAAAGACTTAACCTTTGATAAAGAGGGTTTTCATTTGATGTTATGTTTCCACTTAAGAGTTTAATTAAGAGCTTAAACCTTTATTTGAGAAGGTTTCTTAAGTATGGAATTTTAGAAATCTGGGACATGTAATTGATTTTTCATAATGTGGGTATTGTCAGCTTAGGCTGGCATCATTTGGTATCAAAGCAGAACAAAGAAATTCTGCGTGAAAATTTCTTTGAGAAAATTTATAACAGAGTTATGTTTTGAAGGTGTGTATACAGGTGAATGGTGATGAAAGCAAGCAAGAGGAGATCAGATTTTAAATCTGACAAACAGTAGACATAGAGATATGTTGAGATTTGCAACAAGAAATGCTAAAAATAGAAAATGCTAAAAATAGCATTGTTATAAATAGTCAGGCTATAAATATCAGTTCAGCCATTGGAGATCTTAGCAACAATGGGTGAAAAGTGAAAGTGCTAAAAATATATTTTCTAAAAATAGCATTTCGGGATCCCTTCTTGTTTTAGTCAGTCCCTAAACTAAACATAGGAAGTAAAATTGGAATTTGATATCAATAGCAGTTTGGAAATTAATTAATTAATTCATCTTGAGTTAATTAGTTAAGGAAAATCAAACTTGAAGTCTATGTGAGGACATGCAACAGTTTCTCCTTTGATTGAGGAATTTAACATTCAGTTAAATAGATAAGGATGAGTTGTAATATTAAGTTGTAATTAGTTGGCTTAGTTTAACTTAGTGAAGTCCAGTTAGATTAATTTAACAGTTTGTTAAATTAATGAGAGTTCAGTTAGTTAATGCTTGCATGCATGTAACTACCGTAATTTAGATAACTGAAGATTCACTCATGGATAACTCATGGATGTTAGTTCAGTTAGAGACCCAGTTGAGATCAAATGGAGGGACAATGTACTATCAGTTGCTAGGATATTCCTTGGTGAATATTCCTTGCATGCAGAAGGAATATTATTCCTTATGGATTGCGCATTTGGACCTGAGGTTACAGTGAGTGTGATGAGGCCAATTCACACATGTGATATCATTGGACCCCAATCAAAACTGCGCAAGGAAATAGGAGGCTTGGAGGGCTTGAGGAAGATATATTATATGTCTATTGAGTCTGTGAGCTGTATTGTTTGAGTGCAGAGAGATCAGGATAGCTTGAGAGCTAATTCTTTTTGTAACTTGAATAAGATTTCTACTTGTATGATAATACAGAGTTGGGGTTTTAGGCTGGTGCTTTCCCCAGTGATATATCTTTTGTGTTATGGTTGATTACTTCTCATTCTCAGTTATATCTGTTCATTCTTGATGTTGCTCATGTTCGATTAAGCTTCCACTAAATTATTTGTAGAAGTAAATCAAGTGTTTTGCTTTAGTACATTGCATTACCAGGTGATCTACAGTGGGAAATTATACATGGTATTAGAGAAAAAGTGATCAAGGAAGAACAATATACAAGTAGGAGAAGTACGAAGTTTGGTTTCTGAATATTGAATTGATTTCTTATCACATCTATTTCACCGATGGCGTTCAATGGTTTAAGACTCGAATATGCCCTTGATGGCAATTCGAATTATATAGCCTGGAAGGATTGCATGGAGGTAGTATTAGAAGATAACAGTCTTAAGGACTTCATTGATCAAGAAGTCTAAAAACCGACTGATGCTACTCAACTGGCGGAATGGAAAAAGTGTGTGGCTAGAGCAAGGAGAATCCTCTTGCAGGGAGTTCGGGATCAAATTGTCTCGAGCCTCCATGGGAAGGAGATTCCATTTTCGATGTGGAAAACATTGAAAGATCTTTATCAGAATAGCAGCGATCAGAGGAAGTTGGCGCTGAAGGAAAAAATTCACAAGATCTAGTGCGAAAAGGGTGACACAATCTCTATGTTCTTGAACAAGATCACCACCTGCAAGGATGAGCTTGCAAGTTTAGGGGTCGTGACTGCTAATGAAGAAATGGTGAGTTTAGCACTCCTCGATCTTCCTAAGTGATGGCATAGCTACCAAGACTCGATTAATGGAAGAGAGAAACTGGCAGATTGGTAACAACTTTGGTCAGACTTGATGTAGGAGAAGATAAGGCAGAACACCAAGGATGGATCTTCATCAAAACAAGATGATGAAGAAAATCTAGATTTAGCGAGTAAAGCTAAGAAATGGAAAGGGAAGGCGTCCCAATCCAAATCTTGTCATGGTGGGAAGAAGGTTGACAAGTCGAAGGTGCGATGCTTTCACTGTCATGAAGTGGGCCATTATGCTATGAATTGTCCATTGAAGAAATCCAAGAAGGGTTCCTCAAACAGATCTGATGGTGATGCACTAGCTTCACAATTTGAGCTGGATTTCTCACTTATCACATGCATGGTTTCATCCATGGTGGGATGTGTTTGGTACCTAGACAGTGGATCTTCTTTCCACATGTCGGGTGACAAGAATCTTTTCAATACATTGGAGGAGAAGGATCTCCAGATGTAGATTGAGATGGGCGATGATGGAAAGTACTGTGTCTCAGGCAAAGGTACAGTTGTGTTTCAGAGGGAGCATGGTGCTCCTCTCACCCTATCTACTGTGAAATATGTACCAGGTTTGAAAAAGAATCTTGTGTCTGTTGCTATGCTAGAAGATAAAGGCTATGATGTAGTCTTTAGTAAAGGAAAAGTGTTCCTGAGGCATATCGGCACTGGACAGACCAAGCGAATAGTGATTCAAGTAAAGAATCTCTACAAGTTGGAGGTAGATGACTGTGATGCACTGAGTTCCAAACCAGAGTTGGTGCAAAGCCAAGACGTTGGCAAGCTATGGAATAGGAGACTGGGCCACTTGCATCGCGGGGCCTTGAAGATCATACAACAAATTTCTACTGGCTTACCCAAGGGAAAAATGGAGCAAATAGATACATGCAAAGGTTGCACCCTTGGTAAGTATGCAAAAGCTTCCTTTCAAGATCGGGATAGTAGAGCTGGAGCAATCCTGGAGTGAGTTCACTCAGATGTATGTGGACCATTCTCTATAGCCTCCACCACTAAACAAAGGTACTATGTTATTTTCATTGATGTTTTCTCTCGTAGATGTTGGATCTACTTTATGCAAAATAAGGATAAAACCTTCTTGAGGTTTTGTGAGTTTAAAGCCTCGGTAGAGAAAGAATCTAGGAAGAAAGTAAAAGCCTTGTGTAGCGACAATGGTGGAGAGTATATCTCCCAATAGTTTAAAGACTTCTATGCAGTAGAAGGAATTAAAAGGGAACTAACAACACCCCATAACCCACAACAGAATGGGGTGGCCGAAAGGAAGAATAGATCTATTGTGGAAGAAGCTCAAGCGATGTTGCATGACCAAGGCCTACCACTTCATCTGTGGGCGGAGGCATGCAATACAGTAGTGTACGTTCAAAATAGAAGTCCTCATCATGTTTTGGGGATGAAGACACCTATGGAGGCTTTTTCGGGGAAGCGACCAGATGTGAGTCACTTCCGCATCTTTGGATCACTAGTTTTCTGTCATGTGACCAAAGATGCTCGGAAGAAGCTAGACCTAACAACTGAGTTGGGGATACTTGTGGGGTACATATATACACCCCACAACTATTGTGTGTTTCTTCCTGCCAGTCAGAGGACCGTAGTGCACAAGGATCTGAAGTTTGACAAGTAGAGAGCCATGCGAGTGTCACTTGAGAGGGAGATCAAGTTGCATGATGAGGAGGAACTTTTAGTTCCAAACGAGGGGGAGCCTCCTGATGATGTGGATCAGCCACATGTAGAGGATCCAGTAGTGGAGACCATCACTCCTAGAGAGTCTTCCAGAGATGGGGGGAAACACTCGCGGGAAGCTGACAGATTGATGCAGGATGCGAGAGAGAATGTGGGGTAGCCATCCTCTCATCGTAGACAAAGGAGATCTCCTGAGAGATAGACTGGCTACATGGCCCTAGTTGGGGAGTGTGTAGCGACCGAACCTTCTTCTTTTCAGGAGGCAGTGCAGCAACTAGTCTGGGTTAATGCAATAGTAGAAGAGTACAATTCTATCACGTGGAACAGTGTGTGGGATGTTGTCCCTAGACCTGCAGAAAAATCAGTGGTTAGTTCTTGATGGCTTTACAAGGTAAAGCAGGCAGCTGATGGTAGTGTTGAGAAACAAAAGGCAAGGTTTGTTGCCTGAGGTTTCTCATAGGTTGAGGGGATCGACTACAATGAGACCTTTGCTCCCATAGCAAGGTACTCATCTATCAGATCGATGCTAGATCTAAAGCTCAGATGGGTTGGAAGATCCATCAGATGGATGTGAAGACGATGTTCCTCAATGGGAAGATTGAGGAAGAGGTATACATTGAGTAGCCCGAAGGATTTGAGACCTTTGATCATGAGTCGCATGTCTGCTGACTCAAGCGAGCACTGTATGGGTTGAAGCAAGCACCCCGTGCTTGGTATACCAGGATCGACAACTATTTCACCGGGTTGGGATTCACCAAGAGTGAAGAAGATGCGAACCTATACCACATCATGGTAGATGGTAAGCCCTTGATTATTGTACTTTATGTCGATGATCTGATTTTGATAGGTGATGAGCAGCTGATACAATCTTGCAAGGAGGACCTTGCAAGAGAGTTCGAGATGAAGGACATGGGCCTCATGCACTAATTTCTAGGCATGGAAGTGTGGCAGAAAGATGGGGAAGTATTTGTGTCTCAAGGCAAGTATGCCAATGAGATACTCATATGCTTTCACACGGAGAAGTGAAAACCCATGCAGACTCCTCTAGCTGGGAATTGGAGGAAGGAGGATACTACTTCAGGTGAGGTAGTAGCTGCTACTATTTATCGGCAGTTGGTGGGTTCACTCATGTATCTGGTGAACACATGACCCGACTTATGCTTTGCGATGAACCAGCTGAGTCAAGCTATGGTTTAGCCTACCAAGATGTTTTGGAAGGCAGCGAAGCATGTGCTGAGATATCTTAGAGGCACCACACAGTGAAGCTACAAGGCTTCACAGATGCAGATTGGGTTGGTATTCCATCAAACCAGAAGAGCACTTCTAGAGGAATATTTAACTTTGGTTCAGCTGCAGTTTCTTGGTATAGCGGGAAACAGAGATCAGTTGCACTTAGCTCAGCAAAGGCTGAATACATGGCTGCGATCCAGGCAGCATGTGAGGCCATTTGGATGCGGAATATTCTAGTGGGATTGTTTGGTTAGATGATGGATCCTACGGTGATATACTGTGATAATCAGAGTTGCATAAAACTCTCTGAGAATCTAGTGTTTCAGGAAAGGTCCAAGCATATAGATATCTGTTACCATCATCTATGGGACTGTGTGGTCAAGAGGATCATGATGTTGCAGTATGTTTCGACCAAGGAGCAGGATGCAGATATTTTGACAAAGGCATTGTCAAAATGCAAGTTCGAGTTCCATAGAGACAGGATTGAGGTTGTTGATAATCCCTTTCTTGTTGAGAGGGAGCGTTGAGATTTGCAACAAGAAATGCTAAAAATAGAAAATGCTAAAAATAGCACTGCTATAAATAGTCGGGCTATAAATAGCAGTTCAACCATTGGAGATCTTAGCAACAATGGGTGAAAAGTGAAAGTGCTAAAAATAGCTAAAAATAGCATTTCGGGATCCCTTCTTGTTTCAGTCAGTCCCTGGACTAAACATAGGAAGTAAAATTCGAATTTGATATCAACAATAGTTTGGAAATTAATTAATTAATTCATCTTGAGTTAATTAGTTAAGGAAAATCAAACTTGAAGACTATGTGAGGACATGCAATAGTTTCTCCTTTGATTTAGGAATTTAACCTTAAGTTAAAGAGATAAGGATGAGTTGTAATATTGAGTTGTAATTAGTTGACTTAATTTAACGTAGTCAAGTCCAGTTAGATTAATTTAACAATTTTTTAAATTAATGAGAGTTCAGTTAGTTAATTCTTGCATGCATGTAACTATTGTAATTTAGATAACTGAAGATTCACTCATGGATAACTCATGCATGTCAGTTTAGTCAGAGACCTAGTTGAGATCAGATGGAGAGACAATGTAATATCAGTTGCTAGGATATTCCTTGGTGAATATTCCTTGCATGCAGAAGGAATATTATTCCTTATGGATTGCGCAGTTGGACCTGAGGTTACAGTGAGTGTGATGAGGGAAATTCACACATGTGATATCATTGGACCCTAATCAAAACCGCGCAAGGAAATAGGAGGTTTGGAGGGCTTTAGGAAGATATATTCTATGTCTATTGAGTCTGCGAGCTGTATTGTTTGAGTGCAGAGAGATCAGGATAGCTTGAGAGCTAATTATTTTTGTAACTTGAACAAGATTTCCACTTGTATGATAATACAGAGTTGGGGTTTTAGGCTGGTGCTTTCCCCAGTGATATATCTTTTGTGTTATGGTTGATTACTTCTCATTCTCAGTTATATCTGTTCATGCTTGATGTTGCTCATGTTCGATAAAGCTTCCGCTAATTTTTTTGTAGAAGTAGATCAAGTGTTTTTCTTTAGTACATTGCATTACTAGGTGATCTACAGTGGGAAATTCTACAAGATAAAGCGTAGCAGAATATTGGGAGAATTTGCAGATGCAAAGGAAACAGAGAACAATACATTCAAAGTGCAAGTGAATGATAGAACAAGATCATGTAGAGATCTTGAAGGTGAGATGATATGTTCTTGTTTTAATTTTGTTTGAAGATTGAAGCGTTTTTGGTCTTTATATTGTCACATAGGTAGTGGCATAAGAAGGTGAGAAGATTGTCGCAACCTAGAACAATGAGTAATCAATTGGTTCTAAAGGAAAGAACTAGAGAGATGCCAAAAGACTGAGCTCAGAGGAGAGAAGCTTAGTGACGTATCATGTAGCAAGAGGGACTTGTTACTATAGAGGTATTGTTGCATCTCACAGGAATACCATAAAGGCAATTCCACAGAGGATGTGGGTAGAATTGCTAAGAGATGAAGGAAGCTAGTAAGAGTTTCTGAATGAAAGCAGAATATGGTAGAACCTTGAAGAATTCCAATAGAGATTGGATAAAGAGGACAATTGTGTTCTTAAAAGGTGTAGATGAGTTGAAGCATAGAAGGAGCAGAGAGAAGTGCTCAAAGAGGTTCCAAAGATAGAGAACCAAGTTCTTTCCAAAAGACCAAGTATAGAGGAAAGCTTGGTGAGGTAAGTGGCAGTAGGGAGGACTTGCTGTTGCAGAGGCTTTAGTATAACTCATAGTGAATGAGTGAGGAGCTCATGAAGATAGAGATGACTACTAATAGTCATAACGGAGGTAGCAGGGGTTCAGAGAGAAGCCACAACAGAAGAAAGAAATTCACCAAGGAAAATGGCAAAAGAGAGGAGATGAGTCAAGAGATATTTGACAGATACATTGTAGAATTGAAAGCAAGTGTGGATGCCATAATAATGCTTCTAGAAAAATGTGAAAAGGACCAAATTTATGGTTGGACTATGAAAAGAAAGAAGATAAAGTGGAAGTTGTTGCAGAAACAGATAAAGAGGAGAATGTATATCAAATTAAGAGAAGAACTCAGAGCAGCTGAGTTAGAGATGAAAGATGACTATTATAGACCCGAGCAAGAAGATTACCTTGATGAAGAAGGAATCATTGATGATTTTCTGAATTGATGGACAAATTTGGATCAGCAGGAGGATGCGAGACCTTATATATTTGAATCTAATAATTTTGATGTGATTACAGGTTTTGCAAAGGATGAGCCATCTGTTGAAGATGTGAAAAGTATGGAAGAGTATCTTTTAGAAGATAAATACTTTGAAGTAAAGAAGGATGGAGAATGTCTCTTAAATGAGAGAAGGAGTGAATTATTGTAGCAAAAATAATTTAGCAAAACATTGATGTTTGAAGCTATTACAATCCAGGAACAATTTCTTGTGAAAGAAGGAGATGCAATTGAGTCTGAAGAGCTAATATGTGAAGCAACAATTGAGACTATTGAACTTTGTAATTTTCAAACTGATAATTTGTGTATAAATGCAAGAATTATAAGTAATGATGAAGTGCTTATGAAGTGTCACAAAGAAATTGAATTGCTGGAGAAATTAGAGCATGACAGTGTGATTGCAAAAGAAGGAGTTCACTACAATGGATAAGAGAAGAAAGACATCATTGAAGGAGATGGTGTGGAAAAGAGATTTGTTGATAGTTTCGGGAGTCCTTTGGAGGATTCTTTAGAGAGGTTGAATTAGCATACTGATGTGCTGATAAAGGAGGAAAAATCAGAGCAGCATATTGAGATGTTTCCAAAGGAAGAAGAGGCACTTAGGCCTCATGTTTTTAATTTTAATAATTATTTTGTGAGTGCAGGTTTTGTTGTAGATGCTGGAGAAAATTTGGCACATATGAGGAGCCAAGTAAAAATGGAAGAGGTAGATTCTATGGAATTATTTAATCCATGGAACAAAGATATTATGTTGCTGGAAAGAATGATAGAGAATCAGGATTTGATGTAGAAATTAAATGTTGCAGAGGGAAATATCTTTAAGGATATTCAGGAAATTTGGGTGGAAGCAATATCTACAGCAGTACCTGGAGCAATCTCATGAGTAATAGCAGAAGCTGAAGTAGAAAAAGCTGAAGAAAGTAATCAATAGTTTGAAGATGAGTGGACAGAGAACAACAACAAATGGCAGAGTATGTACTAACTCAAGGATGTGCTAGAGATAGAGATTGAAGAATTATGGTAGTTAATGATGAAGCAGTCCAGATGGAGGAGATTGAAAACAACAGGAAGAATGATCAGCCAGAATTTGAAACTGATTGACAAGGAGAGGAAGATGAAACAGAAGACAACAAACATACATCATGAATAAAGGAACAGAGCATTCAGACAACTACAAACTAAAGTTTTGGACCCTAGAGGTTTTCTATCAACATATGAGAACACATGATCAGGAGATCATGAATGTTTTCAACCTTGAGAGTCTGATGTAGGAGCATTCAACTCAGAAATATCATTGTATTTTAGTAGACATAGGGGGTTTTGTGTTTTCAAGGAAGTTGGTTTCCTAAGTATTAAATTAATGTAATTATTATGGTTTTGAGTGATTTTAATGAGAGATATTAAGAATTGGATTAATTAAGTATTGTGAGGCATATTTGTAAATGTTCTCAAATGTTGGAGAACAAGAGAGATTTAGACTAGTTAAGATTACATAGGGATTGAGAGATTTTAAAATTAATTGTACAAGCTTAGATTAGTAATTAGTTGATGATTTTGTGGATTATATAGGATCCTTAGAGATAAAGAAGACATTTTAGGATTTTGTTGAGAAGATTACGGATCTAAACCAGGAATTGGTTATAGAATCCTATTGTATAAATGTAAGCCTAAAAGGCATAGAAGAAGGTTAGCCAGTTAGGAATTAGTTCGAGAGTTAGATAGGTTTGATTGTAAGCCTACAGCAAGAAAGGGAAAAGGCCACTGATAAGAAAATCAGGCCAGAGAGAGATAGAGACTCATGATGTAATTATTTATTTATATATACACAGAGAATTTAATTCCTAAGTTGTGTGATGTGTATAATTAATGGAATTATAGTTGTGTGTGAATTGGAGTCATTATGCATAGTTTGTGTAGCAGGTGGAATAAGCAGAACACAAAGATCAAGTGCATGGAAGAATGTATCGAGGTTACATGCAGACAGTGTTGGAGGAACTTTAACATTATAGTGAAGGTATACTATAAGGTTCTTAAAACCTAAGGAGTTATGCAGCGAAAGTGTAAAATAGTGAAACAATAAAGAACAAAGCTGAGGATCGAATCAGAATAGTTGAATATCGAAAGGTGAAATCACATACATAGGCAGAAACCTAAAAAAATGGACTATTACATAGTAAAGAATAGAAGAGCGTAGCAGAAAAGCGCAGTCGTTGGATCAAATAGATCAACGAACGAGAGTGATGGAGATAGATGACCATGTTAAATCTCATAGAATGAGGTTAAGAAGTTGAGCAGTGGAGATTAAGCCACGTATTAGTAGAAGGAAAGAGTGGTTTCCATAAGCGAGAAGTTGTTTCTCGCGCGACCTCAAAGCTGTAAGAGGTAACTAAGAAAATAGAACCGAGAAAGTTATGAACTGTGACTAAATCTAGTTGAAGTCTGAATGGATCACGACCGTCCTTTGGGTGATTGATCAGACGGATATCGTGTGCTAACACGTGTGGAGTTTAATTCCAAAATCGGACGCGATGAGGGTCTATACAACAAGGTTAAGACTTCGTTGAGTTTCGGCAATCCAGACCGTTCATCGGTTGATTGATCGAATGGGTATCGCAACGTGCGCATAGGTTAACACGTCGGGCGGACCCAATGAATTATTCAAAGAAGTTTAACCTCTTTGAATTTTGGCAGGAAATGGATTAAAGTTAGAGATTGTGTGATAGTCATTGATCTGAAGGAGTGAAATCGATGGTGGAGGTTGAACGCAATAAGGAGAGCCTCGATATGTGTGCAAAGGTTTGTGGAGAGACGGAAAGGTAAGGTTAACTGCGGTTTATGTGTATTTCTATTATATGAGGGTTATAATAGAAATAAAGTGGTATTAATGAATTTGGGTTAAGTCTAGTTTAACCAAAGTTGGAGGACCATGGTTGGTTGATAAGCACGGGTAATAAAATCAACCGAAGGGTTGAGTATTAAAGATTAAGAATTAACCAAAGTTTATGAAGGTTGTGTAAAGTTCTACTAAAAGACTTAACCTTTGATAAAGAGGGTTTTCGTTCGATGTTATGTTTTTGCTTAAGAGTTTAATTAAGAGCTTAGACCTTTATTTGAGAAGGTTTCTTAAGTATGGAATTTTAGAACTCCTGGGACATGCAATTGATGTTTCATAATGTGGGTATTGTTAGCTTAGGCTGGCATCATTTTGTATCATAGCAAAACAAGGAAATTATGCATGAAAATTTATTTGAGAAAATTTATAATAGAATTATGTTTTGAAGGTGTGTATACAAGTGAATGGTGATGAAAGCAGGCAAGAGGAGATCAGATTTTAAATATGACAAACAGTAGACACACAGAGATGAAGTGTAGAAGAATATTGGGAGAATTTGTTGATGCAAAGGAAACAGAGAATAATCCATTCAAAGTGCAGGTGAATGATAGAACAAAATCATGTAGAGATCTTGAAGGTGAGATGATATGTTCTTGTTTTAATTTTGTTTGAAGATTGACGAGTTTGTGGTCTTTATATTTTCACACAAGTAGTGGCATAAGAAGGTGAGAAGATTGCAACAACCTAGAGAAAGGAGTTCTCAATTGGTTCCAAAGGAAAGAACCAGAGAGATGCCAAAAGACTGAGCTCAGAGGAGAGAAGCTTAGTGAGGTGTCATGTAGCAAGAGGGAATTGTTACTACAGAGGTATTGTTGTAGCTCACGGGAAGATCATAAATGAAATTCCATAGAGGATGTGGGTAGAATTTCTAAGAGATGAAGGAAGCTGGTAAGAGTTTCTGAATAAAAGAAGAATGTGGCAGAACCTTGAAGAATTCCAACAGAGATTGGATAAAGAGGAAAGTTGTGTTCTTAAAAGGTGTAGATGAGTTGAAGCCTAGAAGGAGCAGAGGGAAGTGCTCAAAGAGGTTCCAAAGATAGAGAACCAAGTGCTTGCCAAAATACCAAGTACAGAGGAAAGCTTGGTGAGGTAAGTGGTAGCAGGGAGGACTTGTTGTTGCAGAGGCTTTTGTATAACTCATAGTGAATAAGTGAGGAGCTCATGAAGATAGAGATGACTACTAATAGTCATAACAGAGGTAGCAGGGGTTTAGAGAGAAGCCACAATAGAAGAAAGAAAGATGCCAAGGAAAATGGCAAAAGAGAGGAGATGAGTCAAGAGATAATTGACAGATACATTGCAGAATTGAAAGAAAGTGTGGATGCCATAATAATACTGATAGAAAAATGTGAAAAGGACAAAAGTTATGGTTGGACTATGAAAAGACAACAGATAAAGTGGAAGCTGTTGCAGAAAAAGATAAAGAGGAGAATGTATATCAAATTAAGAGAAGAACTCAGAGCAGCTGAGTTAGAGATGAAAGATGACTATTATAGACTTGAGCAAGAAGATTACCTTGCTGAAGAAGGAATCATTGATGATTTTCTGAACTGTTGGACAAATTCGGATTAGAAGGAGTATGTGAAACCTTATATATTTGAATCTAATAATTTTGATGTGATTACAGGTTTTGCAAAGGATGAGCAGTCTGTTGAAGATGTCAAAAGTATACAAGGGTATCTTTTAGAAGATAAATACTCTGAAGTAAAGAAGGACAGAGAATGTCTCTTAAATGAGAGAAGCAATGAATTATTGTAGCAGAAATAATTTAGCAAAGCATTGATGTTTGAAGCTATTACAATCTAGGAACAATTTCTTGTGAAATAAGGAGATGCAATTGAGTCTGAAGAGCTGATATGTGAAGCAACAATTGAGACTGTTGAACTTTGTATTTTTCAAACTGATAATTTGAGTATAAATGTAGGAATTATAAGTAATGATGAAGTACTTATGAAGTGTCACAAAGAAATTGAATTACTGGAGAACTCAGAGTATGAAAATGTGATTGCAGAAGAAGGAGTTCACTACAGTGGACAAGAGAAGAAAGACATCATTGAAGCAGATGGTGTGAAAAAGAGATTTTCTAATAGTTTCGGGAGTCCTTTGGAGGATTCTTTAGAGAGGTTGAATCAACATATTGATGTGCTAATAGAGGAGGAAAAATCAGAGAAGGATACTAAGATGTTGCCAAAGGAAGAAGAGGTACTGAGGCCTTATGTTTTTAATTTTAATAATTGTTTTGTGAGTGCAAGTTTTGTTGCAGATGCTGGAGAAAATTTGGCACATGTGAGCAGCCAAGTAAAAATGGAAGAGGTAGATTTTGTGGAAGTATTTAATCCATGGAACAGAGATATTATGTTGCTGGAAGGAATGCCAGAGAATCAAGATTTGATGTAGAAATTGGATGTTGCAGAGGGAGATATCTTTAAGGATATTCAGGAAGTTTAGGTGGAAGCAATATCTATAGCAGTACCTGGAGCAATCTGAAGAGTAATAGCAGAAGCTGAAGTAGAAAAAGCTGAAGAAAGTAATCAGTAGTTTGAAGGTGAGTGGAAAAAGAACATCAAAAAATGGTAGAGTATGTACCAACTCAAGGATGTGCTAGAGATAAAGATTGAAGAATTATGGCAATTAATGATGAAGTAGTCCAAATGGAGGAGATTGACAACAATAGGAAGAATGATCAATCAGAATTTGAAACTGATTGACAAGGAGAGGAAGATGAAACAGAAGACAACAAAAATACAGTAGTAACAAAGGAACAGAGCATTCAGACAACTACAAACTAAATTTTGGGACCCTAGAGGTTTTCTATCAACATATGAGAACACATGATCAGGAGATCATGAATATTTTCAACCTTAAAATTCTAATGTAGGAGCATTCGAATTAGAAATATCATTGTATTTTAGAGACTCATGATGTAATTATTTATTTATATATGCACAGAGAATTCAATTCCTGAGTTGTGTGATGTGTATAATTAATGGAATTATAGTTGTGTGTGAATTAGAGTGATTCTGCATAGTATGTGTAGCAGGTGGAATTAAGCAGAACGCAGAGATCAAGTGCAGGGAAGAATGTATCGGGGTTACACACAAACAGTGTTGGAGGAAACTTTAACGTTACAGTGAAGGTATATTGTAAGGTTCTTAAAAAGAAGTTACACAGTGAAAGCATAAAAGAGTGAAGGAATAAAGAATGAAGCAGAAGATCATATCAGAATAGTTGAAGACCGAAAGGGGAAATCACATACACAGCGAGAAACCCGAACAAATGGACTATTACATAGTAAATAATAGAAGAGTGTAGCAGCAAATCACAGTCGTTGGATCAAATAGATCAACGAAAAAGAGTGATAGAGATAGATGGCCAGGATTAAATTACATAGAATAAAGTTAAGAAGTTGAGCGGCAGAGATTAAGCCACGTGTTAGTAGAAGGATGGAGCGGTTTTTGTAAGCGGGAAGCTGTTTCTCGCGTGGCCTCAAAGCTGTAAGTGGTAATAAAAAGATTGACCCGAGAAAGTTATGAACTGTGACTAAATCCAGTTGAAGCTTGGATAGATCACAACCATCCATTGGGTGATTGATCAAACGGATATCGTGTGCTAACACACGTGGAGGTTAATTCCAAAATCAGACGCGATGAGGATTTATACAACAAGGTTAAGAACTCGTTGAGTTTTGAAAATCCAAACCGTTCATCGGTTGATTGATCGGATGGGTATCGTGCTCGAACGTGCACGTAGGTTAACACGCAGGGCGGACCCGATGAATTAGTCAAAGAAGTTTAAACTCTTTGAATTCTGGCAAGAAATGGATTAAAGTTGGAGATTGCGTGATAGCCGTTGATTTGAAGTAGTGAAATCGACGGTGGAGGTTGAACGCGATAAGGAGAGCCTTGATATGTCAAAGGTTTGTGGAGAGACGGAAAGGTAAGGTTAAGTGAGGTTTATGTGTATTTCTATTATATGAGGGTTATAATAGAAATAAAGCAGGATTAATGAATTTGGGTTAAGTAGAGTTTAACCAAATTCGGAGGACCATGGTTGGTTAATAAGCATGGGTAATAAAATCAACCGAAGGGTTGAGTATTAAAGATTAAGAATTAACCAAAGTTTATGAAGGTTGTGTAAAGTTCCGCTAAAAGACTTAACCTTTGATAAAGAGGTTTTTCGTTCCATGTTACGTTTCCGCTTAAGAGTTTAATTAACAGCTTAAAACTTTATTTGAGAATGTTTCTTAAGTATGGAATTTTAGAATTCCTAGGGCATGCAATTGATTTTTCATAATGCGAGTATTCTCAACTTAGGCTGGCATCACTCTTCCACTTCATCTCCATGACTGTTGGGTTCGGTAATCTGCTTGTCTTTTGGTTATCATACTATTTTCAAAACCTCCATTTTGTTTTTGGGTCAATGTTGCCAACTCCATTCAGTGTCACCGTTGTGTTCAAGAGAAGTCATTCAGTTGATATCCATTGCAATACTCTTAAGCCTTCATTCCATTTTTTCCTTTCCTGATCTAGTTCCATATCAACATCATTCTAATCATTTTGTCTCAATCATGATAGCTGTTTCATGTCATTGATGAGGGATACATCAAGTCCCTCTTATGATGGGTCACTTCCTGTCAACATCAGCACATTGTCCAGGAAGTTGACTTAGAAACACCCTTTGGTACCTTGGTTCTTGCATATATCAATGGAAATTTTCCTTGCTCTCGGTGACAGGTTTACATCAATTTCCTTCAACCGAAATATTTTGTGTGGTGCTCGACATCAACTAATTTATTCACACCATACAGATTGTACTGTAGTACCTTGAGAGCCATTAACATCATTAGTGGTTTCTCTCGCTTCTATTAACGACTTACATCATCAGCTGGTAATCAAATGGTGTATACCATGTTCAACCTCATCTCATTGATTCACATGGTTAGACTCGTACGTTGGTTGGTTGCATGAACGAGATAGAAGACCCCAGATCTAGTTTCATCCATCAGGGCTGTGATTTCAGGATTATACAAAGATCACAATGTATGATGGCCATGAAAATATAGACTATCATCTAGTAATGGGTCCACCACTTGTCATCTGTGGATGCGTCTTTTGATCATTGTACATGTTATGTTAGATTATGTGTTGAGTATGGGTATGCATCCCTTAGCAACAAAGATGTCATGATGAAAATGTATTGTAACATATGAAGCTTGTAAGTTACTCTTGATCTTGACTTGTCACAAGGTAAAGCACTTCAGTCATCAATCTCCATTTCTGAATTTGTCCCTTAGGGGGCATTCTGTTATAGGACACTTTGTCAAATCCATTCAATGGACATCCTAATGGGATCAATCAACATCCTATTTCCCCTTTTCATCATCATTGCACAAATCCCTAATCATATACCTCTCATTCCCCAGAGTTTCTGCGTGAAACTGCATCATATGAGCCCTTTTTAGGACCAACGAACACAGGCCTCTTGTTGGATAATGTTCACCTACAAGTTTCTCCACCATGGCCTTTGTTTATCACCTACATATTGCTCCCCTTTACACCTGTGTTGGTTCTAGAAATTCAGGAAGAAGAGATAAATTCTGAAAGCCTCCTATTCCAAAAGCTTCTAGAATTTGTTACAACCATTTACCTCAGATAAAACATTTGGGTCCTATCCTACCCTACTTTGGAGTTTCCATCCCTTATCCTTTAATCCCATCCTCCCATCAAAGGTGGATCTAAAACCTTAGATTAGTAATTGGATAAGAACTCCCAACTTACCCCACTCCTCTATATATTTACAACCTTCCATATGTAAGTGGTTGGATTTTGGAGAGTGATGTGACCATTATGCTACTATGGTGAGAGGTTTCATTTCATGCTTTTAGGGTGATTAGAGGTGCACATTGTGACAAGGAAAGGATAAGTCAGCCTTGGAGGAGCTCTTCTACAATATCAACACCTATTTATGGTTGTAAACTCCTTCCATTTATATTAATGCAAAGAATTATTTGTTTTCCTGTATTTTATGTTGTTATTTCATATATTTAAATACCATGTTTATCTATTGAATATATTATATGGATGATACTGCATAGATCTCACAGTTTCTTGGCTTGTGTAATCTGACTATGTAGGTTCTAATTTTGGCAATTAGAGATGGAATTGGAGCATTCAAGCTAAAGAAGGAGCGAAGATCGAGACACATTCCAGGTAGGCTTCATTTTATCATCTATTTACTTTAAGGAAAACATTGGGTTCCTTGTTTCTCTATTGTTCTAGGTTAGCCACCGAACCTAGGGGAGATAATTTTGTCTGTAATCGTAAATCTCCTATAACACAAAGGTTAAAAACACAAGTGAGAAGGACTTCATGCATGAGCAAGAGAGCTAAGAAAGAGGAGTTATAGCCTTGAGAGGGAGGTTTGAGTTGAGGATTTATGTTCAAGGTGTCAATTTTTTTTGTTAGTATGGATGACAATAAGAGGAACATAGACCTAGAACTAAGGGCTGAAGACTATGGAAAGGAGGTTGCTGGAATGGTCAAGTACTTAGAAAAGAGAGAAAGACCGAGTTTAGTGCTACCTATAGCTAAGAAGGGTAGGCCAAGTTGAAAAGGAGACTGATTAGGGCTATTTTAGTGGAAACAAGGGCTAAATAAGGCCTGTTAGGGCATGTCGCAACTGAAAACCCTAGGCAAAGGACAAATCAGAGGAGACCAAGGCTTGTTGGGAAGGTTGCAAGCCATGAAGAGTAAGCCAAGGTCTGGACAAAGCTGACAAAGGTTGGAATAGACCTAGCTGAGGTTTTTTAGGGCTTCCAAGACTTGTTAAAGAGGTCATCAAAGTGAAGAAGGAAGGCTTTTTTTGGAAAAAAGAGGGATTGCTAACCTCGGAGGGCTAAAGAAGTCTAGATAGTACTGGCTGTGGGGAAAATTATGGTACAATAGAATATGAGGGCTAAAGGGAAAAACCTAGGCTTGAGAAGTTGATTGTGGAACAATAAATGGAATGAAGGTCTAAGGAGTAGACTTTGTGGACCAAAGAGGACTGAAAGGACTGGTTTCCTAGGACAACAACAACAAGTAAGCATGATTATATTTTCATTGTTTTTATGGAAAGATGAGGACTCAAAGGAGTTTTCCTTAGCCCTGGTTGTATCGGTCAATGGAGGTTGTGAAATATCTATTTCAGAACGAGAACGAGAATCAGAAGATGGTTTTGGGATATAAGCTCAAGCACATCAAGAGACAAATGGAGAGAACATAACTTCATATCTAACAAGGGTTCAACAAGTTCATGACGGGCTTAGTTCCATTGATGATGATGTTCCTAAACCTAAGTTAGTGAGGACTACCTTAAAGGGATTTTCAGAGTAGTGGAAGCCATTTATTAAAATAATAATACCACTAGAGAATATTTTAGATTCGAATAGGTTATGGGATTATTTAATCTAGGAGGAGCTTCAAGATAGGGGTCTTTAGAAGAATAATATTTATGAAGAGAATATTTCTCTCACTAGTAAGTTGAAGAATGATAAGGGGAAGTTTGGTGATGGTAAGAAGAAGAAGGGCCTGAGTAAATTGAAATGATTTATATGTGGTGAGTTTGGTCATTATGTGAGTAAGTTCCCATGCATGAATAAAGGAGGGAATGAGAAAAAGAAAGAGATGGAAATGGTTTCCCCAAATACAATCGAATAGGATGATTTCTTGAAAATGTTCGATGAGGATTTTTCTTTTATCTCTCATTTCTCAGGGAGCACCATTCATGAGGGTTCTTGATTCATAGATAATGGAGTTATGAAGAATATGACAAGATCAAGAGAAGGATTTGAGAGATTGACCAAATGGGAGTCTAATCTATACGCGCATATTGGTAATAAGAGTTAAAATATAGTCAAAGGGGTAGGAACTATACCATTTAGGATGGATTCAATAGGATTGATGTGAGTCTATGATGTATTTTGGATAGCTAATTTTAGGTGCAACATGTTGTTTGTCTTAGTAATTGAGGCAAAGGGATTTGAAGTAATGTCCTGGGATGGAAAGGTGATGCTCAAACCTAGTGGATCTAACTCGAGTTCAAGAGCATTCTTAGAGTCAAAGAGAATGGCTTGTATAGGTTGAAGGTGTTAGAGTCAGTATTTGCATACTGCTATCAGTGATAAAAAAAAATCCTCTTTTCATATCATTTTAAGGGTCCCACTCAGAATTTTTTTATCATTCCACTAGGTCATGCAAAAAATTAGTCACTGATGGTACTCCTAGTTCAAAAACATCACTCTTCCTTAAATGTGATTACTTGCTGGCATAGTTTCATATCTTGTTGACTGTACATCATTCATAAAGTTATCTTTATCATGCCATTTGTATCAATCATGACAGTCATTTTCATCATGGTCACAACCATTCAAAGTTGCCATTTGGTCTTAGGGTTTCCAAGGTCCACTAAAACACCATCTCTTGCATAAAATACCAACAAGTGAGGGAGTAAGAAAAAACAAGATTTCATCAGCAAAATAGTTTGTAATTTGAATATTCAAGCAAAAATGTAATTTATGGTCTTAATATGTAATAATTCTCATGGTTACAAGTGTTGTAAGTTTAAAGTTCCATCATCCAAAAGAAAGAGTTTCAAAGTAATTATGTTTCCAAACCCACCAAGAAGATCAAATCAGAAGATCAAGTCGAAAGGTAAATTGTAAAAGACAAGTTAAGTTTGAGAAAGAAAAAGTGGGTCCCAAGACTAATTTTGAAAATCTAAACAAGGTATAAAGGCCATCAAAGACCAAGGGAAGGCTCATTTTCACTCTTATCCATCGATATCTCACTCACCTACACTCCATCTACCTTCCTTGAACTTTTCCCATGCCCATTTCTCTCATTTCCCTTTCCTAGGGTTTTGAGGGCATTTTTCTTGGTTTCATGACCTTCATGGTTAAATCATAAAAAAAAATTGTATCCTGATTCTTTTACACCTTCCCCTATCCTTAATATACCTTCCTAAAAACTTTCCATCACTCATATCCCTCAAAATCATCATTTTTCTACAAACCCTAGCCTATTGCTACGCTTTTGACACTTTTCTAGACTAGGCCTGTGTTTTTCCCTTTTGGACCCATTCCCCTCACTCAATCCTTGAAATTATAGTTTCCCCTACTTCCTAACACCCCTCCCTACCTCCCAAAATTTTCCTAAGAATTTAGAAGCCCCATATCCCCTTTATTTCCCTTCATTTCCCTTCATTCCTATAAATTTCCCAAATCCCCTGTTTTGCCTACACTAAGCCCTAATTTCCTCTGCCACTGAGCTAGGGTTGGCTATGGAATCAAAGACATCTGAGTAGAGGAGGCATAATAGAGGTCAATTAAACAAGTATGAGTCCATTCCAAACTCATAGTCATCATGTCTCCATCATTTTTCAACAAGTCATTCCAAAGGACAAATCATTTGCCACACATAGGGCCGGTTTTTCTTCAAACTATGTTTTAGACCAAACAAGGATGAATTTGGAAAAAGTGAGAGAGGTTTTTGTACATCATAGACCAAGGATGAAAAATATCCTTCAATTTTTACATAGGTGTTATTTTTTTTTAGAGAAATTTCAAAAATATAGTTGCTACAAGAGAGTTGCCGCACTTCTAGAGTGACTTTGGAAAAATCACCTTTTCTTCTATCTGGAGTATCCAAATGACTTTCTTGATGCATCAAATGATAACTAGACAAAACTATATTTCAAATGATCTATCATGCACTAAATTTGGAGTTAAGTAAGACCTTCAAAGGTTTCTTGCAAGAGAATGCTTGATTTTTGCACCCAGGTCGTTGCGTGTTTACCAGTCTTGGGAGATGGGCAGTTTGATAGGGTAAATGACCTTCAAATGAAAAAATAAAGGTATATCTAGAAATTAGACTCAAAAAAATTTCCAATGAGCTAACTTGGAGAAAATTTGGACACTGGGAAGGCCTCCAAAAGCAACCTTGAAGAGGTCACTGTGTGTTTGACACTATGAGGGCACTGTTAACAGTGAAATGGTCAAACACGCAACACCTTGGGTGTTGCACTTTTTTTGAGACATATAATCAGCAATAAGTCAGAATTTTTGGATTTCTAGTGATGAGTACATACACCCTGTACATTTTCTAAGAATTTGGAGGAAAATTGGTTGGTTAAGAGGTCAAAAAGCACCAAAAAAATGACCTTTCTGCCCTCTTTTTGGCTTGGGCGCTATGCGCTGAGCAGTTTTGGGAGATTTGGTTTTTGACTGGTCAAATGAAATCCAAATTCAGAAATTCAAGTTGTGATGGAAAGTAGACGGGCATAAATTTCCAACAAGCTATTGTGAGCCCAATTTGGACATCGCGAAAGCCTCCAAGAGTGCGACTGAAGTTGAAGGGCGCGCTTGCACTTGGTGCTACGAGCTGGCACTTGGCACTATGCGTTTGACACTTTGCCCAAGATTTTGCAGATTCAACCCAGTTTTCACTTCTACCATGACAAATGATGTTTACACTTGTAATTGATTAGTTGAATGTAAGTATGATTCTTGTAGAGCTTACTAGGGTAGATTCATTAGGTAAAACAAATTTATGAGGTGTAATGTATCAGTTTGTTTGGATTAGGGATAAGTCACTTTGATCACCCTATTTTCTTGTTAGTAGTTCAGATTTTGTTGGAAACAAATCCTCCTCTCATGGATTTGACTCCATGAGCTTAGGATGAGTTGTTTGGGGTCTATATGATGCTTTTCCTCAGTCATTGTAATGGTTGGACTCAGTGGGATGCTTATGTTTTGATTAGATATCATTTTGTATTAGTTACAATAGGAGATTAATGAAAGATTGCAGATATTTCTTTGGGATCCATGTGGTATGATTCTTATTTCAGTTATTATTTTGTTTCATGTGTTATAATGTATTGTTGATTCCATTTCATCATTTCGTTGCCTTTATGTGAATGTATACAAGTTTGAGAGGTAGAATCCATATCTTTTATGCTCTGCTTTGGGTAGACATTTCACAGTCTGTGTTTTCTTCAGTTTAGGAAGAATCCATGTGGTTTACATGCTCTTTCTATCTCCTCATCTGTCTTTTCACCTCATCCATCAATGCCTAAGGTTTTGATCATTGTGCCTACCTTGGCCCATCGAACACCCTGTAGTTTTAACCTAATTTCCTTGCCCTAACTGTTTGGCTCTTTCTGATCCAACAAAACCCTTCAAAAAAATCAAATCAAAACCCTGTGCTACTATACCTAGCCTAATATCAGTTTCTTGATCCAGTCATTTTGGCTGAGATCCTTACAGAGAGAGCCCTCTCCTAGCCTAGTAGGGCTAGCTACTTGGCTAAGCGTGGTTTGTGGTTACCCCAGAATTGCCTTATTCAGCCTGAGGTTCAATCCAGGTGCTAACAGAAGGGAAAGTCTACTGACCAAGGAAATAAGAAGGATTCAGAGACTTAGAGGGATTCAATTTGAGAGGGAGTTCACAGATTCAGAGAGAGATTTTGCAGTCCAAGAAGAGTGCATTGTTAGAGGGAAGAAAGGAGACTTCCACAATTGAAAAGGAGGATCCACAAAATGTCTTAAAGACCATTCGATAAAAGAAGAGGCAGGAGGATTCTAGTAGTAGGGATACTTCTAAGAAGAGTATTGTTCATACTAAAAGTTTTTCTTCTGTGATGGGTAATTAAGCATATGATACATGGTGGAGAGAAGTCGTGGAAAAGGGTCATGTTCTAGTATGGGAAGAAAATATACTTTGGAGGAATCGAAATAGCTTCCCCACTAAGAGGGAGTGTTGAAATTGGGTAGCTTATGGAGGTACTCCCACAAGTACTTGGTACTAGGTTTGTGAGGAGAAAACCTACAAAATGATGAGTTTGTGGGAAAAGTACCCAAGTTGGGGTTTTGACCCAAAGGAGTGGGCATAGAACCCAATGAAAATAATTTTATATTTTAATTAGTTTTTGACTGGTGTAGAGGCATGTCTTGAAGGACAAATAGGACTCCTAAGTCACCTAAAGATCAAATATAAATATAGGCCAATATATAGGTTAGAAGACACAACTGAGAAGGACTTAATTTGTGAGTAAGAGAGTCACGAAAGAGGATTCACGACCTAGAGAGGGAGGTTGAGTTGAAGAGTTTTGTTCAAGGATCTGATTTTTGTTTTTGATTTCGACAACAATAAGAGGGATGTAGATTTGGAATCGATGGATGAATACTATGGAAAGGAGGCCACAGAAAAGGCCAATGTTATCGCCCAAAAAATGATCACCTAGTCATTTCCTACTAGGTTGATCGAAATGCACCATGTAGGATGGGTTTTTACATATTAAAACCCACTTTCACCTTAGGAAATAATTTAGTGAACCATTTTCCTAAATTATTTCTCATTAAAACCCAAAAAACTTCATGAGAATAATTAAACAAATAATTATTTATTTATTATTCTCTTGAAATAATTATTAAATAATTATTTAATGATTATTTCTAACAATTTTTTACTTAACCACTTAGGAATAATTAAATAAATCATTATTTATTTATTACTCACCTATTTCTCTCCTAAGATAATTATTAAATCATTATTTAATAATTATTTCTAATTCATCTTTGACTTTATCCCCATAAAGTAATTAATAAATCATTTTTATTTGTTAATTACTTTAACCATTTTCTAAATAAAGATATTTGATCATTTCAAATAATATTTCCCTCTCTAAAAATATAATAAAATATTCCTAACAGCTAGATCTTGATTTGGTCTAGTATTTTTTTATTATTATTCTAAATCTAGATGTATCCTAATATTTTGTTATAAATAGAGAGGTTTTCTCCTCATTCTTCAACATGACCATTCTCATTGTCCTCATTACTGTCCCATGATATTTGAGCTCCCATTTTCAAGTTCAAGGCATCATTAACACCATTTTTCCACTGCAACCATCAGGAGAGAGAGAGCTAAAGCTGAAGTGTAGGGTATCAAAGGACCCATCCCATAGAGGGGGATTTGTAGACCCAAGTATGCATATTCTCCTCATTAGCTGTAAACAATTTCAATATCAATAAAATAAAATAGATTCTATTTTCCATTGGGTTGTTGGTATATTATTTGTTGTTATATGTTTCTATATATTTGCATGCCATATTTTTGCAGGTTTTCTTACCTTTTTTTGCAGATTTGAAGAACATTGATAACCATCTTTTGGTGATTGGTCTATTTGGCACGAACAACTTAAGTGAAGGATTTTTGGTACACTTTCTATAAAACTTCATACTAACAACCAAGTTCCTAGGAAGGAGGTTGAGATTGATTTTGGTGTTGGTGCAACTAGCAAAGGTAGGCCAAGTTGAAAAGGAGGATGATTAAGGCTACTGTAGTAGAAGAAAGGGCTAAGGAAGGATTGTTAGGTCAGGCAAAATCCCATAACACTAGACTGAGGATAGATAAGAGGAGATCAAGGTTTGCTGTGAAGGCTGTAAGCTAGGAAGGGTAAGTGAAGGTTTGGATATAGCTACCAGAGGTTGGAACAAGCCTAACCAAGTTTTTCTAGGGCTTTTGAGACTTATTAAGGAGGATGTCGATGTGAAGAAGGAGGGCATATGTTGGAGAACAAAGGGATTTCTAGCCTATGAGGGCTAAATAATTATGGACAGGGCTAGTTTTGGAGAAAATTAAGGTACAACAAAACAATAACGGCTAAAGGGATGAGCCTAGGCTTGGGGAGGTGACTGTGGAACAAGTGGAACATGGGTCTAAAGGAGTAGACCTTGTGGACAAAAGAGGACTGAAAGGATTGGTTTCCAAGGAAATGAACAACAAGTAAGTAGAGTTGTATATTCTTTGCTTTTATGGGAAGATGGGGATTTAAACGAATTGGCCTCAACCTTGGTTGTATCAGTCAAAGGACAAACTTGTATTTTGTATTATATTTAGAATTTGTATAGGAATTGTAAAGGGTGATGATCCATATTACAAGAACCATATGGTTTTCTTTTTAATGGACAATTAAGGAACATGTTTGGGCCATAAATTCTTGTGTATTGTTATTGATTCCTTTTTTTTAATACCCCACTTTGCAAAGCTATTTAAAGTCTGGCATATCTAGTGTGTTTATGTTCTTAGCTAATACATAGACCAAACCTAGGATGCATGGATTTCCAATGTACTCCTTAAGTATCTAGGGGGTATGCATAACCATATGCTAAAGAAAGTGATGGTGTTTAAGCATGTAATGATGGAATAGGTTTATGTGTAGGTGAAATAATTGTAAAACATAATCTATAAGAAAGGGAAATTAAGTGGTTCAAAGAAGAAGGAACACTAGAAAGTTTCTAGGGAGGGTAAGAAGAAGTGGAAAGCAGTGAAGGAAAAGAAGAAAAAAGCCATAACACACTAAATCAAAGATCCTAGCAACCACTGGAGCTAATATAACATCGATGGTAAGAGAGGGGATAAGTACTAAGAATTTTATCAAAAACTCAAATCGATGAACCATAAGAAGGATGGAAAGAATAACAATATCATATCCATAGATTAAAGTAGATAAGCATGAAAGTAGCTTGAACATGGATGAGAATATTTTCTATACATTGGTGTAGAAGGGGGCGAATCAGAGTATCCTTTAGTAATGGGAAGAGAAGGAGATGGCCAAACTCTTCCATGTAAAAATATAGGTCAAGAAGACAAAAAATTATGCTTTGTTTGACTCAGGATTATAAGAGAATCTCATTGTAGCAGAGATGGTCAACAAACTAGGATTGGAGGTTTGAGATCCTATTAACCCATATCCATTGGAATGGGTAGATAAGGATGCAAAATCAAGATAACAAAACAATGTAAAATAAAATTTGATATCAATTTTTATTTTATTGATGAGGTAAAATTGGATGTAGTTCCACTTGGTGTATGTGGAGTTGTGTTTGGAAGTCCATATATTAACATGAAAGATGCAATATTCATGTAGAGAGATAAACAATACCACGTCATCAAGGACAAAAATTGCTTGATCATCAACATGCCCAAGGACAAGTCTAAATTGTTTTTGGTAAGTTCCAACCAAGCCAAGAAATTGATCAGTTCTAGCAAGAAGTATGTTTTAATGTTTTTAAGAGAAACTCATTTTATAGAAGATTCAATTAGAGCAAATGAATCCTTGGAGAGGTGTACTATGGAACAAAAAAAATAACTAAACGAGTCACTACATGTATATAGGGGAGTGTTCCAAGAGCCTAAAGGCTACCACCCAATAGGAAAGTGAAGCATGAGATCCAATTGTTGTCGAAATATTCATTGCCAAACATTGGGTTGTTTAGACAGTTTGTTTTAGAAGCAAATGAGATGAAGACACAATTATAGTAGTTGTAGAGTGGGGTGTTATTCAACCAAGTACCTCACCATGTGGGTGACCCATAATAATTTTGCTTAAGAAAGATGGGATTTGGTGATTGTGCATTGATTATAGGGTGTTAAAAACCAAATTACACTTAAGAATAGGTATCTAAAAAAAATAACAAATCCAAAAATCTAAGGAAAATTAACCCTCATAGTATAGATTTCATATTTTAGTATACTATTATTAGATTTGTTGCAATGAATTGTGTAATGAAATATCCATGGCAGTTTACATATCGTATTGGTATCAAAGTAGGTTTCTTTAGGTTTTGTGGGAAGTTGTAGGGGATCATGTTGATTGAATTAAAAAGTCATAAAGCATTAGCCATGATTCATTTATAAATTTATGATAGACCTCGATATTTGGAAGAGGAGATGTTTGCATGATTGGAATTGCAAGTTGCAGATATAAACCATAATTTGAGCCTCCTCATGGTAGCCCTAACCAATAAGCACTAGTTGTTTGGAGAATATGGAGGTTCCAATGTAGAGGTTAGATCAGAGGGGAAATTGGGGGATCAGGAAGAACTTGAGAATGAGTCAAAGAAACTCGAGAAGGATAATTCGATTTTGAACACCATAAACCATTCAAAATTGCTCTTCAATATGGAAGCAAGGGTGGACATCTAGTTGTATCAAGGTGAGATCAATGCTTTCAAATTAAATCACTAGTTGCAACTGTTATATTTTTACTTTAGTTTTCACCACATAAATGAGGAACATAAAATTTAAGTTGCTCATTTGAAATTAAAAGGCCATTCCCTAAATTGGTGGGAAAGCCATACAAAAACCATTGGCCTAGAGGGGATCCTCCAATAACTAAACGAAAAAAATTTAAAAATCCCAGAAAGTCTCAATTCTAATTTATTGGCTATGTAGAGGACCAATGGTTCTAATGGTATTAATCCATGCAGAGATAGGGGTAGTGATCTAGGGGATTAAAATTTTCTCAAAAATAAAAGTGCTAGGAATCGCCTGAAACTGGTGCCAAATAATATATCTTGTCGTTCTGATTCCAACGATGCTTGAATTGTGTCAATCTGACATTGTAAGCGAAAGTTATCACATTCTAAAGTTTTTGGCAAACAACTAAAAAGTCAACTTTTAGGGTTGACTAAGCTGCTGACTAGGTAGACCGTACAGTGACATTATGTTGACATCAACAAGTGACTATGTAGGGTATGGTGTGTGGTGAACCAATCACATGTTGCCACATGGCAGCATCATACAGGTTGAGGTGTCACATTTTTATTAGTTGGTGGGTTTGAAATGGACCAATGATGAGGCGCCACGTGACCAAATGGGAGGGCTCCACATGGCCCTCGATTTTCATGCCAAAATGTTATTTGGTTAGCTAACTAACCTAGCAGGATTCAGCCCTGGGACCTCTAACATATAAAATATCCGCCATACCATTGGACCGCAAAGTGGTTCTTAAAAAACATTATGGGTTGTTTATAATTACATTAATGTGGCATGAGAGTTGGGCAAAGGGGGTGAGGAACTTGATTCCAACCCTTCATTTATCAGTGGCACATGACCAGAGACTATGACAAAGGGGGTAGGGCTGTTAAGGTCTAGAATCCAGCCCTATTAATGGCCACATGACCACGAAGGAGGCAAAGTAGTGTGGGGCATGGGAGGGTGCCACGTGGCCTTCAATTTTCGTGCCAAAATATTATTTGGTCTGCTGAATGACCCTGCAGGATTTAACACCAAGACCTATAATATACAAACTCTCTGCCAAACCATTAGACCACATAGTGGTTCTTAACAAATATTATGGGTTGTTTATAATTACATTAATGTGGTGTAGTAGTTGGGGTAGAGGGGGCGGGGCACTTGGCCCCAACCCTTGGTTTCTCGGTGGCACACTACCAAAGGATGCGACAAAGGGGACGAGGTTGTTAAGCCTCGACCCCTTGTCCCATTAAGGGCCATACAACCACGAAGGAGGAAGATTAGGGTGGGGTGGGCACGTGGCCCTAACCCCAAGCCACATGACCATATCATATGTTATGCAACCAACTCACAAAATAGAAGAAAGAGACAGATCAACGACTTCAAAAGTAGCCTCTTCGAAGGGGAAACATCCTTTACAATACACAAATGAACAATTCTTGAATGATACAAATGACAAGACCTCCCTTCTATATATAGGATTCTAAGGGGTGACAATATAATCAGAGCCGACATAACAATAATAATGTAATGGAACAACAATAACGATAAGGGGATACAATGAAAATAATAATAAGGGAATACACTAGTATTATAGGGACCTAACATGCCCCTCCAAAAAAGTGTTCTAGTCAATGCTTGAGTAGTTCTGGATGCTTCTGTATAAAATTCTCATCCTCCCATGTGGAATCTTCAGCGGGTAACTTCTTCCACTTGATGAGATACTCTAAAATTGATCGATTTCGTAGCTGTTGAGTTCTTGTTTCTCTGATGGCTTCAGGTTCCAATATGATTTTTCCTTCCTCGTCAAGTTTTGGCAATATTATTTGAACTTGGAGCTTGTCACCTATAACCTTATTTAAGCATGAAACATGGAAAACTGGGTGCACTCGGGAAGATGCAGGAAGTTCCAATTTGTATGCTATAGTACCAATCTTTTGCAACACCTTGTACGGACCACAATACTTTGGTGATCATTTATTATCCTTCTTATCTTGCTTGAGGGACATTTGTTTGTATGATTGTAGTCGTAGAAATACCCAGTCACCTACATCAAAAATTCTTTCGCTGTGATGTTTATCTACTTGTTATTTCATTCTATTCTGCACCAAAGTGAGGTTATCCTTTAATAGTTGGAGAAATTTTTGTTGATGCTCGATGTGATCTTTCGCTGCTTGAACCTTAGAATTTTCTCTTAAATATGATGTGATGGACGGTGGATGATATCCATTAAGTGCCATAAATGGGGTCATTTTTGCTGCAGTATGGAAGGAAGTGTTATACCACCATTCACCCAGAGGTAACCATTTGACCCATTATGTTTTTTTATTAGATACAAAGAAACAAAGATATCCTTCCAAACATTTGTCCACTATCTCAGTTTTCCCATCAGATTGAGGATGATAAGATGAGCTATGAGCTAACTGAGTACCTAGACAAGAAAATAATTCTGTCAAAAAATTTGCAGTGAAAATAGGATCTCTATCACATACAATAACCTTTGGGTTTCCATGTAGCTTTTGAATTGTTTCCATAAATGCAGTAGCAACTGTACTGGATTTAAATGGATGAGATAATGCACAAAAGTGTGCATACTTAGTAAGTTTATCAACTACCACCATGATGACACTCTTTCCTTTGAACTTGTGTACAACTGTGATAAAATCCATTGAGACCTCCTCCTAACATTGACTTGGAATGGATAAAGGTTGTAATAGACCTATGGTCTTAATTGTCTCAACTTTATTTTGTTGGAAAAACAAACATTCCACCACAATCTTTTGAATATCAGGTTTAAGGCCATCCCAAAAAAATTCCTTCTTAACCCTATGGTAAGTTTTTAAAAATCTTGAATGCCCTCATAAGGGAGAGGTGTGCAATTCTAGAAGAATTTTTTTTTGAGTTGGAATTCTTACATAGGTATAAGCAATCTTTGTACCATAACAAATCATTTTTCCAGCTAAATGTATCAGATGTACTAGGATCTTACTGCAACTTTTGAATGAATTTCCACACTTCTTCATCATTTTTCTATTCATCCCTTGCTTCGTTTATCCAATATGGTTGGATAATAGAAATGGCACAAAGCAATGCTTCCACATCCTCATCCTTTCTTGAGAGTGCATATGAAACAACACTTTTCTTCCCTTTTTTATAGATGATTTCAAAGTCATAACCCAAGATCTTTGTGACGCATTTTTGCTTCTCTTTTGAAGATAATCTTTGTTCTAAAAAGAATTTAAGACTATCATGATCTGTTTTTACCTTGAAGTGTCTTCCTATTAGGTAAGGTCACCATTTCTTAAGTGCATCTAGTATTTCCAATATTTCCTTCTCATAAATAGCTTTGTGTAAATACTCTCCTTTGATTGGACGAATTTCGAAAGCAATGGGTCTTTCTTCTTGCATTAAAACAACACCAATTCCATTCCTTAAGGCATCACAATCCAAAATAAAGGTTTTTGTGAAGTCTTGCGTAGATAAGACCGATGCTTTGCACATTGCCTCTTTAAGATGTTCAAAGGCCTTCATTGCTCCTGGAGTCCAAGAAAATGCATCTCTCTTCAGTAATGTTGTTAGAGGTGCTTATATTCTCCCATAATTCTTAACAAACTTGAGATAATACCCTGTTAACTTGAGAAATGTTCGTAGATGCTTTATGGATGTGGGGATTTTCCATTCCTTAATGGATTTAATTTTGCTAGGGTCTACCTTAACACCTTCATGAGATACAATATGACCCAAATATTCCACCTCTTGTATTCCAAAGAAACATTTAGAGGTTTTTGCATATAATTATTTCCCATTCAATAGTTTGAGCACTTTTTTAACATGTTGAATATGATCCTTCCAAGACATGTTGTAGATTAGTATATCAGCAAAAAATACTAACACAAATTTTCTAAGGAAGGGTTTGAAAATTGAATTCATCAAACCTTGAAATGTAGAAGGTGCATTGGTAAGGCCAAAAAGCATGACCAAGATTCATAGTGACTCTCATGAGTTCTAAATGTTGTTTTCAGAATGTCTTCAGTCTTCATTATGATTTGATGATATCCTGAACGGAGGTCCAACTTGGTGAAGTAAATTTCTCTATGCAATTCATCTAATAATTCATCAATGATAGGAATGGGAAATTTATCTTTAATAGTGAGCTTGTTGAGCTCCCTATAATTTGGACACATGCGCCATGATCCATCATTCATGTGCATCAATACTAATGGAGCAGAGAAAGAACTTTGACTAGGTTGAATTATACTAGCCTCGAACATTTCTGCAACCATATGTTCAATTTCACTCTTTTGGGCATAGGGATATCTGTAAGGCTTGATGTTTGGAGGAACACTTCCTAGAATCAAATGAATAGCATGATCATGATCACGAATAAGTGGGAGGCCTTTGGGAGTCTCAAATACCTTGGAATGATTGTCTAAGACTTTTTGGATATCTAGAGAAATAGATGATTTTGATGTGGGAACCTCTAGCGAACATAATTGTGTAATTATGACTCATTGTTCTTTCTTTAGAAACCTTTTCATGTCATTAGAGATGATTATCTTTCTTAGTTTCCCTGCGATACCCCTTAATTCAACTTCCTTTCCTTCTAAATTATTTTTCAAGAAAACTTCTTGAAAATTAAAAGCTATCGTACCCAAAGATTGTTATATACCTAGGGGGGATAATATGGGGTACCAAGGGAGGTACCCAAGGTAATAATGTAATAATGGGATGGGCCATAGTAATAAATAAGGTGGTTAACCCATGTCATGTAAGGGACCACAAGTAGTTAATAATAATGTAATGGGCCCATGGTATTAGTTGATGGTATGAGGGAACCATGGTAATGACCCATGGTATTGTATGTATGAGGCCTATATAGAGGCTTGAGACTCCACTTGGGAGATAGTGAAGGACTATTGTATGAACAGGCATATGGCTTGTGGAGTGTTCTCCTTCCTTAAGGAGTGAATGTATGGTGTTGCCCTACCTTAAGGGTTTGATATCAATAAAGAATCATTTCCAATTATTTCTGGGTTTATTTGTATTCTCTTATATTATCATATCAGATCTATAGTATTCTTGGGTTAAATCTACAAAAATTTGTATCAGAGCTATATTTTCATATCAGATCTACAACAATTGGTATCAAAGCACTTTCTTGGGCACAAAAGTGGAGATTTTTTTTTTTTTTTTTTTTTTTTTTTTTTATTTTTATTTTTTGCAGGGTTTCGGGGGCGGCGACTTTGCAGGTCAGATCTGTACATTTTGGTGCAATATCTATAAAATATAATTACAGATCTGGATTCTTTGTGCAAAAATAGTCGAATTAAAAAAAAAAAAATCAGTTGAATCGGAGTCCGGATGAAGGAGATATCACTGATCTAAAAATTAGTGGGGTTGCAGACAATTTTCAGGGCAGCGATTTTGCGGCGTAGATCTAGACGTCCTGGTACAAGATCTGCAAAGTCTAATTGCAGATCTAGATTCTTTGGGAAAAAATACCCAATTTCAAAAAAAAAAAATCAGTCGAATTGGAGTCCGGATGAGGGAGATATCGCTGATTTAAAATCAGCTATTTTTGCAGAAATTTTGGTGATGGCGGGAGAGTAGCAGCACAGATCTGAAATTTCAAGTGCTTGGATCAAGATTTCTACCACATGGATAGATGCAGAATGATTGTTCCATTTCTAAAAACAGGTTATAATAGAGATTCTGAGCAATATTGAAGGAATTGTGGCCATTTCAAATTTTCGCCAAGTAAGTGAATTTTTTTCAAACCCTCTTCATGGAAAATTTTACTGGAAAAGATGATAGCCCTACTATTGAAGAATTCATACAAAACCTAAAGAAAATATTTGAGGAGAGATGGAAGTTTATGGTACCACTTTTTTTGAAAGAAGAGGCCGCCATATGGTGGAACTCACTGGGCATTATAGCCTTGTCCAAATTCTCGAATGAAGAAATGGAAAAACTCCTTATGGACAAATGGTCTCAGACTAGAAAACAAGATAAGGGGAAACATGTGGGGTTATTTCCTACTGGTATATCCTTATTGCAGGTTCATGGACTGATTCAGAAAGAAAAGATCATTGTTTCTATAAATCCTAGTTGCAAGCATAATCTCATAAATGTCAACTTGGCAAAAAAATTGCAAGTTCCAGTGAAACAAATTGAAAGTACATAGGTTGATGATGAGGTTGTTCAAATTTATAAGGATTTGAAACTTTCTATGGATAAGTATGTGTTTCATGGTGATTTTTATGCTTCAGATATGGGTAACATGGATGTTGTTTTGGGATACCCTTGGATGGAATTAGTGGGTACTATAAATATTAATGTGCAGAAGAAATTCCTGAAGCTCTGGTATAAAAAGAAGAAAATTACATTACAGGATATTTCCATTAATAAGCAGGTAGAGTCCAAGGAGGTTGAAGCAGAAGATGTTACAGGGACTAACATATCAGATGATGAGCAGTTGATGGTCGACAATCAAACACAAACAGAGGCTGAAGCCGAAAAGGTAACAGGTGCTGACACATCTGATGAGGGTTCAGTGGTTGAAGTCATATTGGAAAAGAAGACACCACAACAGGCACCACAGCAGGGTGAATTAAAGAAAAAGACATCGTGGGTTAAAACTTCAACATATCATCACCCACATCACCCCGCAAGACAACCATCAAGATGTAAAGCAAGTAGTCACATGACAGATAGCGAGGAGAGAAGATCCACCCACTACACATCAACACAGAAGAGCTGCCACGGTCAACTTCCATCTCAAGCGAGCGAGGCACTAGCGAGATTGAGGGTTCACCTTTCTCTTGGATGGCTAGATGCACGTGCATGGTACCAATGGACTACTCTTTTGAGTAGATCTTATTATTTATGTTCTTCCCATGTTTCGGGGACGAAACATGCTTAGGGGGGTGGAATGTTATATACCTAGGGGGGATAATATGGGGTACCAAGGGAGGTACCCAAGGTAATAATGTAATAATGGGATGGGCCATAGTAATAAATAAGGTGGTTAACCCATGTCATGTAAGGGACCACAAGTAGTTAATAATAATGTAATGGGCCCATGGTATTAGTTGATGGTATGAGGGAACCATGGTAATGACCCATGGTATTGTATGTATGAGGCCTATATAGAGGCTAGAGACTCCACTTGGGAGATAGTGAAGGATTATTGTATGAACAGGCATATGGCTTGTGGAGTGTTCTCCTTCCTTAAGGAGTGAATGTATGGTGTTGCCCTACCTTAAGGGTTTGATATCAATAAAGAACCATTTCATATTATTTCTGGGTTTATTTGTATTCTCTTATATTATCATATCAGATCTATAGTATTCTTGGGTTAGATCTACAACAAAGATTGTAGCCATTAGAATCCTAGTACAACATCAACAACACCCATTGGAATGGAAAGCACTGGTCTATTAAACACATATTCTCCCATGGATAGCTTGAGATTATGGCACTTTCAAGAGCAATTTATGGTTCCTCCATTTGCAACCATCACTTGACACTCTAGTGTTGGATATAGGAAGTAATTCATTTCTTTGCCTATCTTATAATGAATAAAATTATGGGTACTGGAATCAATAAACACTATTACCTTTTTCCTGTTGATGTGTCCTTCTATCTTGATAGTTTGAGGAGTGGTAATTCCAGCCAATGCATTACAATATATGGTCAGGTTCATTTCTTATTTCTCTAGGGTTTTTTCCTGGTGTGTATCCTCTTCTTTTGATGTTTCTTGTTCCTTTTCTTCCTCCTCTTCACAATCTATGTAAAATAATTTCTTCTCAACACACTTATGACCTTTAGTGTATTTGATATCACAAATGTAACAAAGCCCTTTTTCTCCTTTTTCTTCCAATTATTGTGGTTTCAACCTTGTAGGTTGTGGAAGGCTAGGGGTAACAACACTTCCGTCTTTATAGTTGTGAGTGGTATGCTTCCTTGTTGCCATAATTTTGATTTCAATTTTTATTGCCAACCTGAATGCCTTCTCCAATGAATTAGGTTCCCAAAGCAGAACCTCATGTTGGATCTTATCCTTTAAAGTCCATATGTACACATCAATCCTATATCTTTTACCCTTATATTCAACTTTCAGAAGTCCTCAATGTGCTCCACCATTAAACCATTTTGTTCGAGATTTATCAATTGGCTAAAAAAAGTGTTGCTTTTTGTATCCTCATAATGTGCTATCATTTCTTCCGTAAAAATTGCCCAAGTGGAAATTTGTTTACGAGAGAAAAGACATCGATACCATACAAACTAATTGGGTTCCAAATATAAAGTTGCAATGCATACCTTTTGTGTGTTTTGCACATTATAGAGATTGAAATATTGCTCCATCTGTAGTATCCATGTTACAGGATCCTTGCCTTCAAACTTCCTCATATAGATCTTTGGAACATGGTGGGTATTCAATCCAATGTTGGAGTCTATGAAATCATAACTAACATTTCTTTTGTTCTCATCATGAGTTTCCTTAACTACCCTTTCGCCGTTAGTAAGAATTTCTTGTAGCAACTTTGTTAAATCTATCTTCAAATTTTTCATGTTGCCTTTAAGTTTTTCTTCTATACCATCCATATTAGCTTGCATGTCATTCTTTAAACCATCCATCTTGGCTTTAGTTACTTTTTGTGAGAGAGAAATTTGTCGCACTTGGTCTCGTAATTTTGATATATCATGTTGCATTTCTCCCTCTTCTTCATGTGTCATAGTAGATATTTTAGGTCGCTTACTAGGTGTTCCATTTTCTTTCTTAGCATCATCAATGAATGATAATATTGCTTCACAATTCCCTTTGAATCAATTCAAACTACTTTCTCAAACAAAAATTATGCAAATTTAAAAAAAACTACACACCTTTGGCTTTCCGCTTTGTATGAGCTCGATTTTGAAACGTCTGTAACTCTATAATTTCGGTTCTCCAAGTTCTGAAATTTCATCCTGCAATATCCCCCTGAGCCTTATTTCCAACCTCACAAGTCTGATTGTGATTTGATTCTCCAAGAAAGCATTATGCCAAATCTCCCGTGATGACCTAATTATAGAATAGTTCAGTAGAGTGAACTTGTACGATGTGCCACGTGTCATTATTTTGATATTCATCTCTAAACATGATACCCAACAAACTACAGTCGATCCTCTTTCTGTCACTTTTTATGAAATTAGAATCTGATGCTTAGAGAGAAATTTATGATGATTTTCCCAAGGTGACTTGTTTGAGATTGAATTCGGAAGCCTGTAAAAACCTTAACTTCCTCAGTTCATATATCCGAAAATACAGTAAGACAAGCTCTACAATTTAGTGTCAAGGTTCGCCATGATTTTTCCTCAAGTGGGTTTAAAATTCAGCTTTTGAAACTTCTTAGAAAAAAGTTATAGATAAAATTCCACGATGACCTGTTTGAAGCAGTGAAACCCTAAAATCCAAAGCTCTGATACCAATTGTTATGCAACCAACTCACAAAATAGAAGAAAGAGATAGATCAACAACTTCAAAGGTAGCCTCTTTGAGGGGGAAACTTCCTTTACATTACAAAAATGAACAATTCTTGAATGATACAAATGACAAGACTTGATTTCTATATATAGGAGTCTAAGAGGTCACAATGTAATCAGAGTCGACATAACAATAATAATGTAAGGGCACAACAATAACAATAGTGTGCTTCTATGGGGAACAATAATAACAGTATGGAGACAACATGGGCACAACAGTAACAATAAGGGGCTACAATGACAATAATAATAAGGGAATACACTAGTATTATAGGGACCTAACATCATATGATGGTGGCAACGACAGAGGGAGTAGAGCTAGTGGGGGAGGGCGGTTAGCCCTGGCCCCCGACCATATGTGGTAATATGACCACCCTTAGGGGCTAGAAAATAAGATCTTAAGGCCTTATGGTGCATTTAAATGAGGTAACAAATTGCACCTTTTATGTTGGAATTAGCACCGGTCCTAGGCAAAATTATCGCTCGATAGGTAATGAAAAGGTGGATTTCGTCGCACTGTTAGCCAATTTTACCAATGTGCAGGGAAGATAGTAGGGAAATGGAGAAAAAGGCCTAACTTGGTCATTCTTCAGCCTTTTTAAGCCCAATAAGAGCCTAGACAGGGTTTTTTTGGTGTTATGAACTTAATGGAAGTGTTAGTTTTGTGAATTTAATACTTTATGCTAGACTTTTTGCAGAGCCAAGTCCTTTAGTGTTGCAGACAAAGACTATTTTTAGGTCATTTGGAGACCTTTTTGAGCATGGATAGAGACTAGACAATGGTTTTCTAGCCTTCCAGACACATCTACAATAGTTGTTTCTTCAATAGAGCGACCTTTTTCAATCCATTCTCATTATGTTTGTGGAGAAAGACCATTTCAACACTTCATTGTAAAGCAATTTTTTTTGTGCTTGTTGATCTCAGATTGAGTACAATAACCTATTGCGAGAGAGTCCTTTTTTCTTTGACATTATCATTGTTTGATGAAGGGAGTCATCTTGTGAGTGAGAGTTCTTTTAAGGAGAACATTTCTTTGCAGGAGAAACAATGCCACTCTAGAAATATATTTACCTTATGGGTGAAAGACTTGTAATGTACTATTTTTGCTGCTGATATCAATAAAGCAGCCTAGCCATTGGAGTAGGGCCTGGAGACATAGCACAGGAGGGGTGAAATCCATTATCACATGGTTGTTCATTTTCATCATGTTATGTTTCACATGATTTTGTTTCATCTTTAAGTTCTTGAAAAAATTAGTGATTCATGGTTGAATAAATTATGAACTAAGTTAACTTTTGAAGACCCAAATTTAACTTACAAGGTGTCAGAGGACGATCAAGTTCCATTTGTATATCATGTAGAATGTATAAGAGTATGCCACATAATTCAGGAATCAGGGCATAATGTTGGCATCTCTCCAAAGAAACTAGACACACTTTTCAAGTATATGATGATGATGATGGTTAATGTCCGCTGAGACCAAGTCTATCGGACCTAAAGAAACAAATTATTTATTTTGATTTAAGATTTTATTCCTATGCTCAAAAAGCTTGGAGAGAAGCCTCCCGAGATCACTATAATTTTGATATTGTAAAAGGCTAGGAAGGTCAGTATTGTAACAAAAGATTGTGAAAATGAGATCTAATGTGGTTGTATGCGGGGCAATCTAAGAGGAAGTGGTTTTCATCCTCAATGTTCCTTTTCTCACATATATGGCAGATCCTTTCCATCCATGGTGTTTTAGGAATTTCCCAACGACCTGTTTCACTATGGAGCTCATGAGAATTCGTTCTAATCTTTGCTATATTAATTTTCTTCTTTGAGCTAGTTAAAATAGAGAGATACTTTTGATCTTCTAGGGTGGGGTTGATGACCTTCTTATAACAACTTAATTTTCTTTTAGCTGCTAAATCTTTCTCACACCACATTTTTTCTTTGAACTTAGAAGTAAAAATATCTTTAATGTTATTTATGTTTTGCAATGCATCATTCTCATTGATCTCCTAATAGTTTAACCAGGCCCTTGTGTCTTTATGCCACCCCCGATTGAGCCTTAGGTGGTTTTGGCTGGAGTTTAAAGCTAGCTTAGGAAGTCTATGATCGTCTATGTTATTGAGTTTGTGCTTGTATAACAGAAACCTAATCATAGCTAGGCTCTCAATAGGGGAAAGACCTGCTTCTATAAGGAGAATAGGATAGGGTGTATTACTTTTGTCGTATGTAAACGAAAGTATTGGTTTTCAAGATCATAATGGTGGAAGAGGCTTGTGTGTAGGTGCAATACTCATAAAACATAGGCTAAAATAAAGGGAAGCTAATCGATTCAAAGAAGAAAGAACAATAGTAAGTTTCCAAGGAGGGTAATAAGAAGTAGAAAGTGAAGAAGGAAAAGAAGATGAAAGCCACAACAAACTAACACAAATATCTTACCAACCATTGCAACTACTATAACATTATTGGTCATAGAGGGCAGAAGTGCTAGAAATTATATCCAAAACTCAAATAGATGAACCAAAAGAAGGATGGAAAGAATACAAATATCATAGCCATAAATTCAAGTAATCATGCAGAAAGTAGCTTGGACATGGATGATAAGATGTCTTCACATTGGTGCAGAAAGGGGTGAATTGGAGTAACCTTTAGCAACGGGAAGAGAAGAAGATGACCAAACTCTTCCATGTAAAAATACATGTCAAGAAGAAAAAAATGATTCTTTGTTCGACTCAAGATCATAAGTGAATCTCACATAATAGATATTGCCAAAAAATTCAGATTGGAGGTTTAAGATCATCCAAACCCATATCCATTGGGATGGGTAGATAAGGATGCAAAATAAAGGTTAAAAAACAATGTAAAATAAAATTTGCTATCAATTTTGATTTTATTGATGAAGTATAATTGGATGTATTTCCACTTGGTGTATGTGGAGTTGTGTTTGGGAGTCCATATATGAACATTCAAGATGCAATATTCATGCAGAGAGCCAAATGATACCACCTCATCAAGGAAAAAAAGTACTTTATCATCAACATGCACAAGGAAAAGTATAAAATTTTGTTGGTAAGTTCCAACCAAGCCAAGGAATTGATTAGTTCTAGCAAGAAGTATGTTTTACTATTTTTAAGAGAAACTTAGTTTGTAGAAGAGTCAATGAGAGTAAAGGAATCCTTGGAGAAGTACATTAAAGAACAAAAAAAACAACTAAAATAGTTGCTATATGCATATAGGGGAGTGTTCGAAGATCCTAAAGGCTACCACCCAATAGGAAAGAGAAGCATGCAATCCAATTTCTTTTGGAATCTTCATTGCCAAACATTGGGTTGTATAGGAAGTTTTTTTCTAGAAGCAAATGAAGTGAATAAGAATTTATAATAGTTGTTGAAGTGGGGTGTTATTTGACTAAGTATCTCACCATGTGGGTGACCCATCATAATTATGCTTAATAAGGATGGTATTTGGTGAATGTGCTTTGATTACAGGGCATTAAAAACAAAATTACACTTAATAACATGTATCCCCCACTGTTGACGGTATTGGAAATCTGTCAACCAAGGGGGTCTCCCCAATGTGGAGTCTCAGTTAGACCTCACACCATTTTTAATAGGAGCCCCATTGGAGTATCAACCTAGTTTCCATATATTCTTATAGATTTTCCTTGGATCTAACTGTCAGCAAGAGAGAGGAACGCGTGTGCCTTTGAAAAGAAAGTGAATGTGCCTGGTGCGTGTTTGGTTGTAGGTGTGTCAAGTTGTTTATACTATTGATGGAAAAGGAAGTGAGCCTCTAAGAGAGAGATAATAGTACCACTCTAGTAGAAACACATGCAAATAGGAAGAATCCGTCTAACATTCAATGGAATAGTCCACAAATATACGATGGTCATTGTAACCAATACAAACAAGAAGGATATGTCTAACATCTAGAATATTAGTCCACAAAGACATGACAGTCACAGCAACCATTACAACACATTCTCAATATGATAAGCACTAAAATAACCAAAATAGTTCAAATACTTTATTATACGTGAAAGTAAACATGAATTATAAACATTCACATAGTTGTCTTGCAAATATTTATAATCCATGCATGAATAATGCATTGACCATCAGGCTTCATAGATTAAGTAAAAGTTCCCAGACAAATGTATACAGTGAAAACCATTGGCCCCAATAGTGGAGCATTGGAGCCATTACTTTCTCCCCAAAAGAACTAGCTTGTCTATTTAATGCCTTGCGGGAGGAGCCAAGTTGAAAAGTCCTTTGCTCATATGATGAGGGTGTATATATAACCAATGGGGTGATGCTTCACGTCCCTTTATGACTCTTTGACTAACCCCATGACTATTTAACTTCCTATGAATTTTCAACTTTACGTGACTCTTCATATTCTAAGTGTGTCCTTTGGACTTCCACTTTATAGTACATTTTGAACAGATAATTACATGATCCACAATAATGATGTGGCATATGCTGACTCATGACATGATATGACATGACACTGTTGATATGGACTACATGATGACATGGACATTTTAGGACATTCTTTGTTGATGCTTGTTTTCTGTCTTCTGACAGATGGATCATGACCTTCTTCTTTATCCTCCAAAATGGATTAGAGATGAGGAGTCTTCAGTGTAACTTGATCTCCAGCTGTTGTCTCAATTCGATGTCCATTTTCTTCCACTTGATTGATCAGCGTGTCTTTGTAGCTAATGAAGTGTCTTCTGGCATGGTCTCCTTCTCAATCACCTTCATCATCATCTTTTCATGGTATGATAGAGTACCTACATCTGCAATTCACTCATGACAAGATGTGATCCGGATTTAAATAGGAACACAATAAAATACAGATATAACCATAAAGACAAATATTCTGCGGAAATAATACTTCATTTCATTACTGTAAAATACTAAAATATGCTTACAAATAGAAATGGAAATAACCCAGCTAGGGCGATGGTAGCTTATCTCTAAGAAGAGATGTGTCAGCTACATGCCTCTGAACTGTTCTCCAAAAAACTGTGTTACAATGAGGCTCGAGGGCCTATTTATTTTTGAGAAACAATGGAAAACCCTTCACATTCCAAAACCTAACCCTAGAAGATGAAACGCCAAATTGTGGGCCCCGTTTTTGGGTATGTTGGTACATCAACTTCCCACGGTCACGAATTAGACGTACTATCTCCGTTTGACGCGCATGATAGCCCGTTGGAAAGATCTCTCCGAGTACTATGAAGGAAAAGATGATTTTTAGTCAGAAAAATTGCTGGCGGTGGATTTCCCAAGAAACGTCATTTAGGGCCTCAAAACGGCTCCGGAAGTTTAGGAGCCGAAAAACTGCTAAAAATAGTAAACTGTGCTATAATTAAGGAAACAGAAAAACTGAAAGAGACAGTTGTGAGGGTCCAAATGGGATAGGTGGGTGGCCACCAACATCCACCTGGATCATTCCTCCCCCCTTAGGAAGCAATGGTCCCCATTGCATTGAGTTCCTCCCTGAGATGAGGAAGCTTCTGCTGAGCTGGGTCTCTGGTGAGTTGTTCTGCAATCTCTGATGTGTCCAGAAATGGTGGGGAGCATGGTCGGCGACGGTCCACATTGAACACTCGGTGCAGGCGAAGGAATGGAGGAATGCTATGCTTCAAAGCATTGTTTCCCGTAGCCTTGTTACTAGTGTAAGGACCTTGTCGAAGTGGTCTGAGTTTCTGATGGGTTTTGGTAAGGCGCTCCCTCTGCAAATATAACCAAACTTTGTCACCCACCTGAAACTTGTGTGGTACCCCTCCGGGTAAGGAGAAGTTGTTCCTGTGTTCTGTCACGACTGTATCCCTCTGTTGCTGCTGCTGTGTGGAGGAACCCTTCGCGGGGGTCATGGATGTAGCAACGATCTTCCCCTTACTTTGGGAGCGAACCAGACATAAAATAAATTTCCTAGTCTGTGAGATGAGCTTGCTGCCTTTCTTCGAAGTGATCAAAGAGGTGGCGGTAGGTGGGGCTACCTCCACTATCCTGTATAATGAATTATCCAAAGAAATGATGACAGCGCAAGGCCTTGACTCATACACAGCATGTCGCCACCACAAGTATGGCTGGCCTAATAGTACATCACAAATATCCAAAGGTGTAACATCACACAATACCTCGTCTGTGAAGGGCTTGATGCTGTAGGGAAGGCGGCACTGCTGGCGAACTTTGAGATCTCGTCCTTCGTGAAGCCAACCGATACTGTACGGCTGTGGGTGTGGTGTAGTTGGTAGGCCCAACCGCTTCACGACCTCTACTGAAATGAGGTTCTTTTGGCTGCCATTGTCAACAATGAATTGCAGCGGCGAACCCTTCACCCACATCTGTGAGTGGAAAAGACGTTCCCCCTCCTCTGGATCTTCGGGATCATTTTTCTGGATCTTGGCAGTAGCAACAGTGGCGCTAGGATCCGCATCAATGATCTGCTTCCCTTTTTCATTCCCCTTGTCGGGTTCTGACTCAGAGTCAGAACATGCATCTGATTCGGAAGCCTTCAACTTGGCCACCAATGACTGCTTGGTCCGACACTCACTTGTGTTATGAGTGGGACTCTTGTGGAACTCACACCACTTTCCTGTGTCCTTCTTCGGCTTCGTGGTGTTATTCTTTTCTTGCGACTTCGACGGGTTGTCTTGAGTCACCCCGCTTTGGCTTTGTCCTTTGGGCTTTGGATTTGCAGATCCAAAGTCTCGCTTCTTCTGTTTGAACTTTTGCTCGATTTTAACAGCGTATCAGTATGCTGTGCCGAGTGAGGAGATGTTCAAGAACTCCATCTCTTCCTGGATGTATCTGTGTAGGCAGCCGCGGTATTTGAGTACCAGATGCAGCTCAGAATCTTTGATACCCAATTGTGTGTGAAGGGTATGAAAAATGTTTGTGAACTCCGGCACATCTTGGTCTCGTCCCTGCCACAGTGTGGTCCATTTGATGTATTTGTCCTCATAGCTTTTGACAGGGTAGTACTGCTCTTTGATGGCATCCCGGAAGTCATTCCAAGTCAGTGTGGCTGAAAACAGTGAGCCTGTACTTTCATCCTTCTGTTCGCAGTAGGTTTCCCACCAGTCCTTGACGTGGGAAGCTGCTTTGAGAAGAGCGAAAACAATCTTTTCCCGACTTGAAAATTCATGAACAGAAAAATACCCATCGAGCAGATTTAACCATTTATCTACGACATCTGTGTCTATTTGACCCTCGAAGATGGGGATTTCAAAATTAACTTGTACCTTAAACGGTGTGGCATTTCCAGAGTAGCTGTTGGAAGCCGATGCGTCGCCTCTGGGTAGCCACTGAAGGATTTGGGCAAAGCTGTCCATCATCACATTCCTTTGTCGCTCAAGGGCTTCTTCGAGCAAGATTTTGATAGGATCTCCTGCCCCCTCATTTTTCTTCTCATCCGCCATGGGAGGTCATCGAGATTTACGAGGCTGGTCTTGCAAAGGTTTGACCAGTTCCAGACCTAAGTCCTTATATCCTGACCTCGTTGGGGACATGCAAAGAAAAACAGAGAAAAAGCAGATCGCTCTGATACCACTGATCCGGATTTAAACAGGAACACAATAAAATACATATATAACCATAAAGACAAATACGCAGTGGAAATAAGACTTCATTTCATTACTGTAAAATACTGAAATATGCTTACAAATAGAAATGGAAATAACCCAGCTAGGGTGATGGTAGCTTATCTCTAAGAAGAGATGTGTCAGCTACATGCCTCTGGACTGTTCTCCAAAAAACTGTGTTACAATGAGGCTCGAGGGCCTATTTATTGTTGAGAAACAATGGAAAACCCTTCACATTCCAAAACCTAACCCTAGAAGATGAAACGCCAAATTGTGGGCCCCGTTTTTGGGTATGTTGGTACATCAACTTCCCGGGGTCGCGAATTGGTCGTACTATCTCCGTTTAACGTGCATGATAGCCCGTTGGAAAGATCTCTCCGAGGACTATGAAGGAAAAGACAATTTTTAGACAGAAAAATCGCTGGCAGTGGATTTCCAAAAAAACGTCGTTTAGGGCCTCAAAACGGCTCCGGAAGTTTAGGACCCGAAAAACTGCTAAAAATAGTAAACTGTGCTATAATTAAGGAAACATAAAAACTGAAAGAGACAGTTGTGGGGGTCCAAATGGGATAGGTGGGTGGCCACCAACATCCACCTGGATCAAGATGACATCGGTCTAATAAACCCCTAGTATTGGATGTTGCATGATGATCCATTAACTAAGCCAGAACTGGGTGACAGCCTGAGGGAGAGGCTCAGTGACTGCAAAGTTGCATAGCTTAGGCAATCAGGGGTGAAGCTTGAGCCTTAAGACTGCACAATGCATAGTTCAGGCTATATTGGGTGAGAAAATTACACAATTTTGGGATTTTGTGAGCCAAGTTGAGGGGTTTTATATTGTTTCAATCAACTGCATAGTTTTATAAGGTAGAGGAGGCCATGTGAATGCATATTTGCACAAATCAGGAGCTTGAGGGTGTTATAGACATTTTTGGGCACTGCAACCCCAATCAAACATGTCCATAAACCAAGGTCTCCTAGGTCCCTAAAAGTGTTGTTCCATACCCTAAAAGAACAAGGTCAGCGGATTACATCATCTCCCAGAAGTTCTCCATGAGAAACTGCTCAGAACTAGTCAAAACTGGACCATCTCACCTACTCCATGGTCAAAGTACGATGCATCCCACCTAATGCACATGGGAGGTGCGATGCATATTGAAAAGCCCTTCTATGGGGTGCGATGGGCGAGAGAGGACAAATGGCAGAGACAGTTTGCGAGGTGGATGATCATGGAATCTTCCAAAAACTTCTCTTGTGACACTTGCCTATCTGAATTCACCCAGGGATGAGTAAGAAATCATCAATATCCAAGTGGAATCAAGAACTATTAGAGAGAGGACACTAATCAGAATCCCAGAAGCCGACTCACCCCCCTGCAATCATCTATATATGGATCCCTCATCCCAGAGATCCAGAGGTTGGAATTTTGTATCTTGTAAGGAAGTGCTGTTGTTTTCTTATTGGAATATCATAGTGTTGGGTGATCTAAGCTTTTCATGAGGTGAAAGAAGGGCTTTCATGCTGGAGGATGACGCTGGGTCAGAACAATTGATTGTAATCCTCTTTGCTTATTCTTGATATTAATAAAGCTATTCAAGTTTTCCTCCACATTCTTGTATGTTTGATGATTTATGCATTTGTGTGGTCAATATATATCTGGTCCTATATTGTTTATGATTGTAGATCTTTGTTCTTCGATAGTATTATGCTGATTTGATTCCACATGTGCTCTTTGAAGCTGGGTAGACGAGGGAGAAGCGGTAAGGATTTGTCAGAAAGGAGAGGAATCAAGCAAGGAACCAAGGCAAGACTGAGGTTGGTGTCCTTCATTCCACTCTTATCTGTTACTCATAAAGGAAAACGAAAGTGGTTTTAGTTTGTTTGTTTCTAAGATAGCTACCAGTCTTAGTGGGACTAGCAGATCTGAGTGGACACTAGATTTCGCGATAACAAAATGGCGACTCCATTGGGGAGCGAATAGATTGTTTGTTTTTCTATATTTGTTTGTTTTATAAACTTACAGACGGAGCCTTCGAACTGCATTTTCTATGCAAGTGTAAAGTAGATCAATGCTGCTTCAGTCTATCTCCGGGTTTTGTTTATAAACTGAACAATTGATTTGCAAACCTTCTAATTGCCCTAGTGGTGGCTCTAGTAACCTCATTAGATCAGCCCCTGTGATTTCTATTTACTGTACATCATTTGCTTGGCCTGAATCCCTGAACTGAGCTGCAAATTGTGACCAAGAGCCAAGTAAAGTCTTGTCCTCGTATGTTGGGTCCCTATAATACTAGTGATTACCCCATTACTATTGTAGTTGTACCCCTTATTAATATTATTGTGCCCCTATTATCCCCATATTGTTATTATTGTGCCCCATAGAATCCCTCTATTGTTATTTTTGTGGCTTTATATTATTATTGTTAGGTCAGCTGGGTTATATTGTGACTCCTTAGACTCCTATATATAGAAAGGAGGTTTTTTCATTTGAATCATCCAAGAATTGTTCATTTATGTAGTGTAAAGGAGGTTGCCCCCTCGAAGAGGCTGAATTCTAAGGCGTTGATCTATCTTTTCTATCTTTTTGTGAGCTGGTTTCATAACATTTGGTATCAGAGCTTTGGATTCTAGGGTTTCGCTGCTCTAAACAGGTCATCGTGGCATTTACACTATAACTTTTTTTCTGCGATGTTTCAGAAGTTGCAAAAAAAAACCCATTTGAGAAGAAATAGCGCTGAACCTTGGGTTTGAATTTTAGAGCTGTTCGCCCTATATTTGAGGAGATATGATATGAGGAAGTTGGTCTTTTTGCAGACTCCTGAATTACATTCCAAACAGGTGACCTGGGGAAAAGCATCATAACTTTCTCTCTGGGGATCGGATTGAAATTTCGTAAGAAGGTACAAAAAGAGGATAGACTTTAGTTTCTTGTATGCATTTTTTAGGTCCAAAGGTCAAAACAGTGACTCGTGGCAAATCGTACAAATTCGCTCTACTGAACTAGTCTATAATCAAGTCACTGTGGGAGATTTTGCATAACTCTTCCTTGGAGAATCAAATTTGGGTCAGACTTGTGGCATTGGAAAGAGGACACAAAGGGATTCTGCAGGTCATAAATTCAGATCTAGATGATTGGAAAGTACAGAGATACCTCAGAGGCAATATCGAGCTCCTACAAAGTGAAAAAAGGTGTGTAGATTTTCTTAAATTTTTGCTTAAGCTTGGTTTGAAAATTTATTTTGAAGGAATTCAAAGGGCATAGTAGAGCATTATTATTGGAAACTGATGCCCCGAGGAAAGAAAATGCAAACACCTAGTAAGGAACCTGAAATCTCTAGCATGACTCATGAAGAAGAGGAAGAAATGCAACATGATATATCAAAATTACAAGACCAAGTGCAACAACTATCTCTTGCACAAAAAGGAACAGAATCTAAGATGGATGGTTTAAAGAAAGGCGTGGAAGCTAAAATGGATTGTTTAAAGAAAGTTGTAGAAGCTAAGATGAATGACGTGGAAGCTAATATGGATGATTTGAAGATAGATTTGAAGACAGACATGGAAGAATTGAAGATAAATATGAATAAGTTGCTACAAGAAAGGGTCACTAATGGTGAAAGGGTAGTAAAGGAAACTCATGATGAGAACAAAGAAATGTTAATCATGATTCCATAGACTCTAATGTTGGATCAAAGACTCACCATATTCCAAAAATCGATATGAGGAAGTTTGATGGCAAGGATCCCGCAACATGGATATTACAGATGGATCAATTTTTTGATCTCAATAATGTGCAAAACACACAAAAGGTACGAATTGCAACTTTATATTTGGAACCAAATCAGTTTGTATGGTATCAATGGCTTTGCTCTCGTAAACAATTTATCACTTGGGAAATTTTTACAAAAGAATTGATAGCACATTATGAGGATGCAAAAAACAACACTTTTTTTAGCCAATTGATAAGTCTCAAACAAAGGGTTCAATAATGGAGCACATTGAGGAGTTCCAAAAATTGAAGATAAGGGTAAAAGATATTCCAGAGGAGAATATGATTGATGTGTTCATAGGGTCTTTAAAGGATAATATCCAACATGATGTTCGCCTTTGGGAACCTGATTCATTAGAGAAGGCATTCAGGTTAGCAAGAAAAATGGAAAGCAAAATTATGGCAACCAGGAAGCATACCGCTCACAACTATAAAGAAGGAAGTGTTGTTGCCGCTAGTCTTCCACAACCTATAAGGTTGACACCACAACAATTGGAAGAAAAAATAGCAAAAGGGATTTGTTACAGTTGTGATAGAAAATACACTAAAGGTCATAAGTGTGCTGAGAAGAAATTATTCTTCATAGATTGTGAAGAGGAAGAAGAAAAGGAGCAAGAAAGGTCAAAAGAAGAGGATATACTCCAGGAACAAAGCTTAGATATAGAAGAAATGAATCCGACCATATATTGTAATGCATTGGCGGGAATTACCACTCCTCAAACCATCAAGATAGAAGGACAAATCAAGAACAAAAAGGTAATAATGTTGATTGATTCAGGAAGTACCCACAATATTATTCATTGTAAGGTGGCAATAGAATTGAATTGCTTCTTATATCCAGCACCAGAGTGTCAAGTGATGGTTGCAAATGGAGGAACAATAAATTGCTCGGGAAAGTGCCATAATATCAAGCTATCCATGGGAGAATATGTATTGACTAGCCCAATGCTTTCCATTCCAATGGGAGGTGTTGATGTTGTACTAGGAGTCCAATGGCTATAATCCTTGGTTACAATAGCTTTTAAATTATTAAGAACTTTTCATGAAATTTTCTGTGGAAGGAAAGGAAGTTGAATTAAGGGGTACTGCAGGGAAACCGGAAAAGATAATTAGCTCTAACGGCATGACAAAGCTTCTAAAAAAGGAACAAAGAGGTGTAATTGCACAATTATGTTCGCTAGATGTGTCCACTGTGGAATCATCTATTTCTCCAGATCTCCAAAAAGTCTTGGACAATCATTCCAAGGTATTTGAGACTCCCAAAGGTCTCCCACCTATTCGTCATCATGATCATGCTATTCACCTGATTCCAGGACGTGTTCCTCCAAACATCAGGCCGTACAGATATCCCTATGCCCAAAAGAGTGAAATTGAACGTATGGTTGCAGAAATGCTAGAGGCTGGTATAATTCAACCAAGTCAAAGTTCTTTCTCTGCTCCAGTCGTATTGGTGCACAAGAAGGATGGATCATGGCTCATGTGTCTAGATTATAGGGAGCTCAACAAGCTCACTATTAAAGATAAGTTTCCCATTCCTGTCATTGATGAATTACTAGATGAATTGCATGGATCAATTTACTTCACCAAGTTGGATCTTCATTCAGGATATCATCAAATCGAAATGAAGATTGAAGACATTCCGAAAACAACATTTAGAACTCATGAGGGTCATTATGAATTTTTGGTCGTGCCTTTTGGCCTTACCAATTCACCTTCAACATTTCAAGGTTTGATGAATTCAATTTTCAAACCATTCCTTAGAAAATTTGTGTTAGTATTTTTTGATGATATACTAATCTACAACAAGTCTTGAAAGGATCATGTTGAACATGTTGACAGGGTGCTACAAATATTGGAGGAGAAACAATTATATGCAAAAAGATCCAAATGTTTCTTTGGAGTACAAGAGGTGGAATATCTGGGTCATATTGTATCTCATGAAGGAGTTAAGGTAGACCCTAACAAAATTAAAGCCATTAAGTAATGGAAAATTCCCACATCCATAAAGCATCTGCGAGGATTTCTCGGGTTGACAGGGTATTATCGCAAGTTTGTTAAGAATTATGGGAGAATAGCAGCACCTCTAACAACATTATTGAAGAAAGATGCATTTTCATGGACTCCAGAAGCAACAAAGGCATTCGAACATCTTAAAGAGGAAATGTGCCAAGCACCCGTCTTAGCTACACCAGACTTCACAAAAACCTTTATTGTGGAATGTGATGCTTCAGGAAATGGAATTGGTGCTATTTTAATGCAAGATGAAAGACCCATTGCTTTTGAAAGTCATCCAATCAAGGGAAATTTTTTACACAAAGCTATTTATGAGAAGGAAATGTTGGCAATAATCCATGCACTTAAGAAATGGTGACCCTACCTAATGGGAAGACAATTCAAGGTAAAAACGAATCATGATAGCCTTAAATACTTTTTAGAACAAAGATTATCCTCTGAAGAGCAACAAAAGTGGGTCACAAAGATGTTGGGTTATGACTTTAAAATCATATACAAAAAAGGGAAGAAAAATGTGGTGGCAGATGCACTCTCAAGAAAGGATGAGGATGTGGAAGCATTGTTGTGCGCCATTTCTATTACTCAACCAGATTGGATAAATGAAGCAAGGGAGGAATGGAAGAATGACGAAGAAGTGTGGGCACTTATTCGAAAGTTACAACAAGATTCTAGTATGTCTGATACATTTAGCTGGAAAAATGATTCGTTATGGTACAAAGATCGCTTATACCTCTGTAAGAATTCCCAGCTAAAACAAAATATTCTTATGGAATTGCACACTTCTCCCTTAGGAGGGCACTCAGGATTTTTAAAAACTTACCATAGGGTTAAGAAGGAATTTTTTTGGGATGGCCTTAAAGCAAATATTCAAAAGTTTGTGGCCGAATGTTTGGTTTTCCAACAAAATAAAGTTGAAACAATTAAGACACCGGGTCTATTACAACCTTTATCCATTCCAAGCCAACGTTGGGAGGAGGTTTCAATGGATTTTATCACAGGTTTACCCAAGTCTGAGGGAAAGAGTGTCATCATGGTGGTAGTTGACAGAATTACCAAGTATGCACACTTTTGTGCATTATCACATCCATTTAAAGCCAATACAGTTTCTACTACATTTATGGAAACAATTCAAAAGCTACATGGAAACCCAAAGATTATTGTAAGTGACAGAGATCCCATTTTAACTGGAAATTTTTGGACAGAATTATTTTCTTGTCTTGTTACTCAGTTAGCTCATAGCTCATCTTATCATCCTCAATCTGATGGGCAAACTGAGATAGTAAACAAATGTTTGGAAGGATATCTTTGTTGCTTTGTATCTGATAAACAGACACAATGGGTCAAATGGTTGCCTCTGGATGAATGGTGGTATAACACTTCCTTCCATACAGCAACAAAAATGACCCCATTTATGGCACTTTATGGGTATCAGCCACCATCCATCACATCATATTTAAGAGAAAAGTCTAAGGTTCAAGCAGTGGAAAATCACATTGAACATCAACAACAAGTCCTCCAACTCTTAAAGGATAACCTCGTGTTGGCACAAAATAGAATGTAACAACGGGAAGATCAACATCGTAGCGAAAGAAGTTTTGATGTAGGTGATTGGGTATTCCTACGGCTACAACCATATAAGCAAATGTCCCTCAAGAAAGCTAAGAAGAATAATAAATTATCACCAAAGTAATATGGTCCATACAAGGTGTTGCAAAAGATTGGTACTATGACATACAAATTAGAGCTTCCTGCAACTTCTCGATTGCACCCAGTTTTCCATGTTTCATGTTTAAAGAAGGTTATAGGCGACAAGCTCCTAGTTCAAACAATATTGCCAGAACTTGATGAGGAAGGAAAAATTATATTGGAACCGGAAGTAGTCACAGAAACAAGAACTCGACAGCTACGAAATTGATCAATTTTGAAGTATCTTATCAAGTGGAAGAACTTATCCGCTAAAGATTCCACATGGGAGGATGAGAATTTTATACAGAAGCATCCAGAACTTCTCAAGCGTTGAGGACAACACTTTTTTGAAGGAGAGGAGCATGTTGGGTCCCTATAATACTAGTGATTACCCCATTACTATTGTAGTTGTACCCCTTATTAATATTGTTGTGCCCCTATTATCTCCATATTGTTATTACTGTGCCCCATAGAATCCCTCTATTGTTATTTTTGTGGCTTTATATTATTATTGTTAGGTCAGCTGGGTTATATTGTGACTCCTTAGACTCCTATATATAGAAAGGAGGTTTTGTCATTTGAATCATCCAAGAATTGTTGATTTATGTAGTGTAAAGGAGGTTGCCCCCTCGAAGAGGCTGAATTCTAAGGCGTTGATCTATCTTTTCTATATTTTTGTGAGTTGGTTTCATAACATGGTACCATCGCACCTTCTTGTTAGTGTCAGTCTTTGCATCCTTCCTCTAGTGATCAAACATGCTCTTACAAAGTGATTTTAAAGTGTCGAGGTCAAATTTTGTCATTTCAGTGAGTCTTCAAGCAAAATTTGGTCACTAGGTACTAGGTCTAGGGTTTGCTTTTACTCCTGTCAAATTTGTCCAAATGTTAGTCCCTGTCACCGTTTAGCTGAGTGTACCATCATTCAGAGGGTTTTCATTATCATGTCAAGTTCCACTGGGTCATTTTACACCTTGTTCATGCTTCAGTTGCGCCTAGGTAAGGTCATTTCCCTCTCCTAGGGTTTTGAAGGCAATTTCTCTTGGACGGTCAAATCATCAGCAAAACTTGTATCCTGATGTTCATACACCTTCCCCTATCCTTAAAGTACCTTATCAAACACTTCCCATCACTGAGATCCCCCAAATTCCTCATTTTTGCACAAACCCTAGTTTCTTGCTACAACTTGGCAATTTTCTAGGTTGGACCTGTGTTTTGCCTTTTTTGACCCCTTCCCCTCACTCAATATTTGAAATTCCACTTTACCCTACTTCTTAACATCTCTCCCTACTTCCCAAAATTTTCTCAAGAATTTAGAAGCCCCCTATCCCCTTCATTTCGCTTCATTTCGACAAATCCCTTGTTCTACACATCGGGATAGGTTTCACTCAAATGATGTTTCTGAGTAACAAGAGATGAATTTTTGAAAACTGAGAGACATTTTTGTCCCAAATCTTCCACAGAAGAAAAACCTCCTTCACTGTTTACACAGGTTTCATGGTTTTGGAGAAATATCAAAAATACAGTCGCCTTGGGAGAATTGATGCACCTCTGAAGTGACCTTGGGAAAATCAAATTTTCTCCTAGCTCAGTTTGCCAAATGACTTGGTTGATGAGCCAAATGATAACTAGAAACAAATATATTTCAAATGAGCTATCATGAGCTCAATTTGGAGTTGAGGAAGACATTCAAAAGTTGACTGTAACAGCACTCTGCCTTTAGGCAGCCTCATTTGGCACATTTTGACCAGTCTTGGGAGGTTTTCATTTGTGACAGGGCAAATAAACTCCAAATTGAAAACTTCTGGATGGGTTGGAAAGTAGACTCAAATACCTTTCCAATGATCTATCTTACGCCCAATTTGGACACCGGGAAGGCCTCCAAAAGTCACCTGGAAAAGGGCACGATGCACATAGAGAGCGCGACGCACTGGGAGAAATTTTCCAGTGTAAATTTACACTGGCGCGACGCACATGGGAGGCGCGGCACACAGGGCTAAAAGGGCTGAATTTCATTGAAATTTGCCTCCAAATTTCTAGGTAGGGTCTAAATCATGGCTTGCTCATCAAATTTTATGGATGATATGGTGGTTCTTGGCTATGTTCAATTGCCACAAAACTCATAAGACCAACCTCTCAAAAAAAAACATCAAAACCATGGTGGCTAGGTTTGCATAATTGTGGTGTTAGTGCCAAGGTTCCATTTCACCCCTCATTTTCCCCTCACCTACCATTTTTTCCTACCCCCCTTTTCTCATTTTTCCTACTATCACTACCCTAACACTACCAAACTCATTTTCCCTTACCCCTCCTCCCATTACTCAATAAAAACCCAAACCCAAACCCTACCCTATCAAAAACACCCAAACCCCCTTCATGTCCCTAAACAAAATTCTCCCTATAACCTTTGTTCCTATAATATTATTCCCCTCCTATATTCCCTTGTTTCATTGTCCCCTTGGTGGCAGATTATCAAAACAACCTAGCTTTCACCATCATCAAAGGGGTAGCCTAAATTCAGTTTATAAAAAAGCAGTCATGGCATCCGAGGTTCCATCAGAGTATGAGGAGAAAACCCACAGTGATACAATTTCAGGAGAACAGGCCCTCAGGAGACATCACAAGAGTGGAAAACATGTTAGGGATGAGCGCACTACCCTCACTGAATTACAAGCATACCCTCTTGACATGTCATGTTTCCAGCACCTAGCATGTTTTGAATTTTGTCAAAGGGTGGCTAATGTTAGAGTTCATCATGAGTTGGCTCATCTTTTTGTGCTTCACCTACATGGAGGTTAGTCTATCTTGGCCGGGGTCACCTTCACATTGACACCCGAAACTATCTCAGTGGCAACAGGCATACCAAATGTTGGAGAACAGTGGCATAAGAAGAAGAAGGTGGATAGGCAACACTATGAGCCTTACATTAAGGCCAGATTCTTGAGTCAGCTCACAAGAGTCTTTCCATTCAAATATTTGAAAGATGAGTATGCTTTACCCATGAAATTGATCATGAAGTACTTCAGTTGTGAGGTATGAGTGCAAAGGCCCGGTAAGGAGCTTGAAGGCAAAATTGAGCAAAGCAACAAAAGAGGAAAAAGACACAAAAGAGAAAGATTGGCTTCGAATCTTGGCTGAAGCTTCCTTGGCACAGCATAGCACTTCATAGAGGACCTCTAGCCCAAATTTCAAGAAATTTGGGGAAATTTTGGTCACATGACAAATTTTTGGGCAAAACACAGGGTTTTTCGCTAAAAATTGGGAGCTCCAAATGAAGAATGGTTTGAATTTTTGGATTCAGCATGGAAAATCATGACTACTGGTGCTTGGACAAGAAATTTGGGCAAGATATGAGTCTCCAGGAGGTCAAAAACATCGAAAAAATGGCCTCTCTGCCCCTTTTTTGACACATAGGAAGCAGTCTTGGGAGAATGAAGATTTGGAGGGGCAAATGAGCACCAAATTCAGAAATTCCAGTTGGGTTAGAAAGTAGACAGGACAGGATTTCCAGAAAGCCCACTTTGACACATTTTGGACACATTCAAGTGCCCCAAAATAGGCCCCAAAGTAGCGCGGCATACAGAGGAAAATTTGCCAAATTTGCTTCTGTTTCGCGAAATTTCGATTCGCGACTTCTCCAAGTGGGCCCGCTCATCTACAGTTCGGTTTTTTGGCACCTAAGGCGGCATTGAAATTATTTTTTCCCCATATTGGCTTCTATCCAAGTGGCGAAGGAAGGCAAACGGTCACCCAAGCCATTTTTCATGTTTGTAACGCTGCACCTGTAGCTGATGGTTGGCTCTTCATCTCCATTTTGTAATGATTCTAGTAACTCCCCAACCCTTGGGCCTTCTATCTCTTCATGGCACATTCTATATATTGTATGTAAACCATTTGCAAAGGGTTGGTTGGCTTGTAACTTTTGGGGGACTATGGGAAAGAAACTCTGTTTCTTCACTGTATATTTTTGACAGAGAAGTAATGAAAAGCATCGGCTCTGTTTCATGAGATTCTTGTGGTTGCGAGTGTAGCAAATGTGTCTCTTATGTTTTCATATGTATTTCGTTATGTCTCATAATTCAATTCATGTTCATTTCCAGTGAAATTTTCTGAGTGAGATTAGGTAGAATTCAATTTTATTGCTTTGCTTGTGGGAAAATTTCATGTTCAGTGTTCTTCTTCTGTTGAAAAGGATTCATGTTCCTATGCCCATTTCACACTCCTCAGCAATCTGTCTATTCCGCGTTATTCCAAATGAAATTGCTACACTTTCCGCCTGCCTTGCGTCACAAAGAATCTGTGCCTTTGTATTAAATTCTCTGTTCTTTGTTGACCATTGGTCCCATACCATCCCAAAAGCTCGGTCATTCATAAAAATTGTTTCTTGTATCCCTATTCACTTACTAGCCTAAGATCAATATTTCACTGTAAGTCATCTCAGACCGTTTTGCTTATCTATTCATTGAGTGTGACTCGGAGAGAGCCCTCTCCTGTTCTGGTAGGGCTAGCTACCAGATTGAGCGTGGTTTGTGGTTACCCTGAATTTTGCCTTCCTTTAGCCTATGGAAGATTTAGGTGCTAACATAGTGGCGACTCCATTGGGGACCAAAATGGTTTGCTTGAATATTGTTTTGCCCTAGTACGTATCTCAAGTTTAAAGCTGATTGTTGATGGTGAACAACGATCAGACATAATAAGACGACTGAAATCATTCACCTGGTGACTCCTTTCACTGAAGAATCCAACAACTGGTGCTTCATGGTGACTCCACTGCAGAGGGATCAGTAGCTTTGAGTTTTTTTATTTTTAAATGGAGTGATTGCAAGAAGATATGCTCCCATGAGCCGAGATCACATTCCAAGCTTTCCAAATAAGATTCCGAAAGTAGATTGGTCAAGGAATCTGCCAACATTTAAAGATGATGGTAAGAAGGACACTGCTTTACATCTAGTTCGATTTCACATGCATATTCGCAAGTTGAAGGTTGATTTTCCTGAAGATTGCTTAATGAAGATATTCATGGCCACTCTAGAAGGTGAAGCCCAATCTTGGTATGAAAGTTTGCCGCCTGCTTGTATTTACTGTTTAAAGGATTTTCATTGCATGTTCATTGAAAGATATAGAGACTCTTATCCATCATTAAATCTACTCCATGACTGTTGCAAACATGCTTCTACTTTTATTGAAAGCCTTGAAAAATACTATGAGGATGATAATTTTATGGATGATGAGATCATGGAAGCCCTGGATGAAAGTCCCTTTCAACAGCATAAAGATGATCATGAAAATTTGCAGCATGAGCAAGATTGTAGTATGGTGGAAGAGGAAAGAATTTTGCATCTTGACAGTCAACAGGAATTACATGAAATGGATCAGCGGTATGAGGAAAATTTGTACACTCCTTCACTGGAAATTAATGAAGACAATCGCTACTTAAGCAGGAGAAAACAAAAAGTTTTATCTCCTCTATCAGAAGACGAGATAGATCAACTCTTGCACGGTCATGTTCCAGCTCAAGCTAAAGTAGATTTGCAGTGCACACATGGTCAAGAAAGTGTTGGTGAAACTTCTTCCTCTTTTGAAAAGGATGGCAGTCCTGTGAGCAGCTTTATAGATCAGCAGGCTGAAGATTTCCATATGGCTGGAAATGATGAAAGAAGAATTTTTGTTTCAGGTTTAGTGGAAATAAAGATGATATGCAAGAAAATGATGTTCCAATCTCAGATAATGGGGATGATAAATCAGATCAAGAGACAGATCGTGAGGAGGAAAAAGAGAGTTGCATGGTTGAGGCTGCCTCAAATGGAGAAAACAGAGGTACATACCTAACTGACCTTATCTCACCAGAACTAGACCTTTATGAGGAGGTAGCTCATTCCCTCAATGAACAACGAGATGAGATCTTTGTTCAAATAAGTGAAAAAGTTCTGGGTGAATTTATGGTAGATGATATAAATGATTGTGTTGGGTTTCAAGAATCATTTGAGGTTTCTTTTCTCATGATTGATGAATGCAAAGACAATCTGGCTGTCATATCATATGAAGGTGACCTACAATACATTCAGGCTACTGAAGAGCAGAACATTCAGGATTGTCTTTCAGAGTCTTTCTCATATGTTTCATGTTTTGAAATGTTCGTTGAAGAGGAAATCCGCTTATCTACTTATTCAGAATTTTTTGAGGACCAGGAACATACTTTTTCTGAAGTACATTATGAAGGAAGATCAGAATCAAAAGAAAAAGACATCTTGTTTCCTAAGCAGGAGGTAAATCTTCATGTTTTTCAGGATCCTATGGCAGATTTGTTGCAGTTAGCAGTGAAGGTGATTATTACAGTATTCAGTGATGAAGGGGATCATGGTCAATTATGTTTTTGGAGGCCCAGTTACCAGTATCTGTTGTTGACCAGAAGATTTGATCTGGAGAATCAATCAAGGAGGCATCTACTTGATTGGTTACATTGGAAGACACATTACACATGATTGTACATATTGCATTAGTACACAGGTGACTGTCATCATGATTTGAAACCCTCGAATCTTGATGGACTGCTGCCATTGAATAAGTTTTGTTAGTTCTTGTTTTAGTTAAGTCAGTCATGAGTCATTTCCTTTTGCATTGAGTCGGTTTTTTCAGCCATGCTGGTTTCATAATTAAGTCAGTTTAAGTCAAGTTTTAGTCAATAAATGAGTCGAATTCTTGTGTTGTTTGTTGGAATAATGGACTCCATAGCCCAATGGACGAAGACACTATCTAGCTCTTCCAGAGATCTGCTATTCTTGGCACCTCCAAGTAGCTACCATCCCCCATTGGAGCCAATGTTAGTGTCAGTCTTTACAGCCTTCCTCCAGTGATCAAACATGCTCTTACAAAGTGATTTTAAAGTGTCGAGGTCAAATTTTGTCATTTCAGTGAGTCTTCAAGCAAAATTTGGTCACTAGGTACTAGGTCTAGGGTTTGCTTTTACTCCTGTCAAATTTGTCCAAATGTCAGTCCCTGTCATCGTTCAGCTGAGTGTACCATCATTCAAAGGGTTTTCATTATCATGTCAAGTTCCACTGGGTCATTTTACACCTTGTTCATGCTTCAGTTGCGCCTAGGTAAGGTCATTTCCCTCTCCTAGGGTTTTGAAGGCAATTTCTCTTGGACAGTCAAATCATCGGCAAAACTTGTATCCTGATGTTCATACACCTTCCACTATCCTTAAAGTACCTTATCAAACACTTCCCATCACTGAGATCCCCAAAATTCCTCATTTTCGCACAAACCCTAGTTTCTTGCTACAACCTGGCAATTTTCTAGGTTGGACCTGTGTTTTGCCTTTTTTGACCCCTTCCCCTCACTCAATATTTGAAATTCCACTTTCCCCTACTTCTTAACATCTCCCCCTACTTCCCAAAATTTTCTTAAGAATTTATAAGCCCCCTATCTCCTTCATTTCGCTTCATTTCGACAAATCTCTTGTTCCACACATCGGGATAGGTTTCACTCAAATGATGTTTCTGAGCAATAAAAGATGAATTTTTGAAAACTGAGAGAGGTTTTTGTCCAAAACATGCCAAGGAAGAAAAAACTCCTTCACTTTTTACACAGGTGTCATGGTTTTGGAGAAATTTCAAACATACAATCTCCTCTGGAGAATTGATGCACCTCTGAAGTGACCTTGGGAAAATCAAGTTTTATCCTGGCTCAGTTAGCCAAATGACTTGGTTGATGAGCCAAATGATAACTAGACACAAATAGCTTTCCAATGAGCTATTATGATCTCACTTTGGAGTTGATGAAGGCATTCAAAAGTTGACTGTAACAGCACTCTGCCTTTAGGCAGCCTCATTTGGCACATTTTGACCAGTCTTGGGAGATTTGATTTTTGACAAGGAAGATGAATTCCAAATTGAAAAATTCTAGTTGGATTGGAATGTAGACTCAAATACCTTTCCAACAAGCTATCTTGCGCCCAATTGGGACACCGAGAAGGCCTCCAAAAGTCACCTAGAAAAGGGCGGGATGCACATAGAGAGCGCGGCACATTGGGAGAAATTTTCCAGTGTAAATTTACACTGGCGCGACGCACATGGGAGGCGTGGCGCACAGGGCTAAAAGGCCTGAATTTCATTGAAATTTGCCTCCAAAGTTCCAGGTAGGCTCTAAATCATGGCTTTCTCATCAAATTTTATGGATGATATGGTGGTTCTTGGCTATGTTCAATTGCCACAAAACTCATAAGACCAACCACTCAAAAAAACATCAAAACCATGGTGGCTAGGGTTGCATAATTGTGGTGTTAGTGCCAAGGTTCCATTTCACCCCTCATTTTTCCCTCGCCTACCATTTTTTCCTACCCCCCTTTTCTCATTTTTCCTACTATCACTACCCTAACACTACCAAACTCATATTCCCTTACCCCTCCTCCCATTAGTCAATAAAAACCGAAACCCTACCCTATCAAAAATACCCAAACCCCCTACATGTCCCTAAAAAAAATTCTCCCTATAACCCTTGTTCCCATTATATTATTCCCCTCCTAATATTCCCTTGTTTCATTGTCCCCTTGGTGGCAGATTATCAAAACAACCTAGCTTTCACCATCATCAAAGGGGAAACCTAAATTCAGTTTATAAAACAGCAGTCATGGCATCCGAGGTTCCATCAGAGTATGAGGAGGAAACCCACAGTGATACAGCTTCAAGAGAACAGGCCCCCAGGAGACATCACAAGAGTGGCAAACATGTTAGGGATGAGCCCACTACCCTCACTGAATTACAAGCATGACCTCTTGCCATGTCATGTTTCCAGCACCTAGCATGTTTTGAATTTTGTCAAAGGGTGGCTAATGTTAGAGTTCATCATGAGTTCGCTCATCTTTTTGTGCTTCACCTACATGGAGGTCAGTCTATCTTGGCCGGGGTCACCTTCACATTGACACCCGCAACTATCTCAGTGGCAACAGGCATACCAAATGTTGGAGAACAGTGGCATAAGAAGAAGAAGGTGGATAGGCAACATTATGAGCCTTACATTAAGGCCAAATTCTTGAGTCAGCTCACAAGAGTCTTTCCATTCAGATATTTGAAAGATGAGTATGCTCCACCCATGAAATTGATCATGAAGTACTTCAGTTGTGAGGTATGAGTGCAAAGGCCCGGATAAGGAGCTTGAAGGCAAAATTGAGCAAACCAAAAAAAAGGAAAAAGAGGAAAACGAGCAAGATCGGCTTCGAATCTTGGTTGAAGCTTCCTTGGCACAACATAGCACTTCATAGAGGACCTCCAGCCCAAATTTTAAGAAATTTGGGGAAATTTTGGTCACATGACAAATTTTTGGGCAAAACACAAGCGCTAAAAATTGGGAGCTCCAAATGAAGAATGGTTTGTATTTTTGGATTCAGCATGGAAAATCACGACTACTGGTGCCTTGACAAGAAATTTGGGCAAGATCTGAGTCTCCAGGAGGTCAAAAACACCCAAAAAATGGCCTCTCTGCCCCTTTTTTGACACACAGGAAGCAGTCTTTGGAGAATGAAGATTTGGAGGGGCAAATGAGCACCAAATTTAGAAATTCTAGTTGGGTTAGAAAGTAGTCAGGACAGACTTTCCAACAAGCCCACTTGGGCACATTTTAGACACCTGAAAGTACCCCAAAACAGGCCCCAAAGTAGCGCGGCGCACAGAGAAAATGGCGCGACGCACAGAGGGAAATTTGCCAAATTTGCTTCCGTTTCGCGAAATTTCGATTCGCGACTTCTCGAAGTGGCCCCCCTCATCTACAGTTCGGTTTTTTGGCACCTAAGGTGGCATTTAAAGTATTTTTTCCCCAGATTGGCATCTATCCATGTGGCGAAGGAAGGCAAACGGTCACCCAAGCCATTTGTAATTTTTGTAACGCTGCACCTGTAGCTGACGGTTGGCTCTTCATCTCCATTTTGTAATGATTCGAGCAACTCCCCAACGCTTGGGCATTCTATCTCTTCATGGCACATTCTATATATTGTATGTAAACCATTTGCAAAGGGTTGGTTGGCTTGTAACTTCTGGGGGACTGTGGGAAAGAAACTCTGTTTCTTCACTGTATATTTTTGATAGAGAATTAATGAAAGGCAGCGGCTTTGTTTCATGAGATTCTTCTGGTTGTGAGTGTAGCAAATGTGTCTCTTATGTTTTCATATGTATTTCTTTATGTTTCATAATTCAATTCATGTTCATTTCCAGTGAAATTTTCTGAGTGAGATTAGGTAGAATTCAATTTTATTGCTCTGCCTGTGGGAAAATTTCATGTTCAGTGTTCTTCTTCTGTTGAAAAGGATTCATGTTCCTATGCCCTTTTCACACTCCTCAGCAATCTCTCCATTCCACATTATTCCAAACGAAATTGCTACACTTTCCGCCTGCCTTGCCCCACAAAGTAATCTGTGACTTTGTATTAAATTCTCTGTTCTTTGTTGACCGTTGGTCCCATACCATCCCAGAAGCTCGGTCATTCATAAAAATTGTTTCTTGTATCCCTATTCACTTACTAGTCTAAGATCAATATTTCACTGTAAGTCATCTCAGACCGTTTTGCTTATCTATTCACTAAGCGTGACTCGGAGAGAGCCCTCTCCTGTTCTGGTAGGGCTAGCTACCAGATTGAGCATGGTTTGTGGTTACCCTAAATTTTGCCTTCCTTCAACCTAGGGCAGATTTAGGTGCTAACACCTCTCTTCAAGGAAACTAGTATGCATTGCACTTCCCATGTGCAGTAGGTGGGATGCATCCCTATTTCCCTATGTTACAAGTGTGATGATTAGAAAAGGTTAATTTTTTGCCTCCAGGTCTTGGTTTTTCTTCACTCTTTTTAGCTCTATTATGGAATTTTGCTATTTGTGATCAGTATACCATTGTGGAAACCCCCTTCCTTTCCATCATTCCGCCTCCACTATGCAAAGAACTATGAATGTTTTTGTGTATTTTTCCGCGATTTTCAGTTCTCTTTTACAAAGTAGTAGCATAGTCGAACTGTCGCCTTTTGATTTGAGAGTGTCGCAAGTGTCGTTTTCAGTCAAAGAAAATAATTCCATTGTTCTTGATGGTCGATTATACGGTTACTCTTGTACTTGATTTGAATTAGTAGTTTTTCAAGTGTCGAAAGCAGTTTTCAATTCAAAATAGTAAAGTGTCGTCATTATCTTCCTTTCGTTTTGAAGAGAAATTTGTTAGTACTGTCGCTTTGAAAAGATAATTCAGATTTGTACTTAGCATTCCTCTTGTCATTCACACATTAAGAAAGCTGAAAACAAATACATGCATGTGCATTTGCATTTAGACTGCTTGTTGGTTTGATTTAGGACAATGCATCTAGTGTGTGCTCTCTACTCTATGTTGAAAGAATACTGTCTCTCTTTCTTTAGTAGCTAGGATTTTCACTGCAAAAAGAAGATTAAACGATTGTTTATCATATTACATTGCATTTTAGGAATTGTACATCTACATCATGCAGTGAACCTAAAAGGAAAATTTCTTAAGAAAGATCAACTGTAAAATAAATTTAATGAACCTAAAAATGCTTTGGAACCTAATGCACAACATCTAGAAGTCTAGGCTAGAGACGTATTCTGGCATCGTAAAGCCTGGTAACTGCCGCTTTCACTGTTGGTTGGGTGATTCCTCCTCTTTGAGATGACAAGTGCCAGTACGGACTTGTGCTCCCATGTACCGTCGAGTATATATTGGGAGACCACAATAGGCTATATCCTTTATCCATAGGAAGCTGTGTCTGCCGCCCTATCGATCACAATGCATTGAACACAGCATTCGGGAAGATTGATTGCCATACCGTAAAAAGTATTCTGCAGTTTTACGATTGGTTTGGTAATACCTCTGTCTAGATTTCCAGAGTAGTCTCTTTCGTTCCTTTTCAGACTCCTTAAAGGAAAAGGTCCATTTGAGCACTTGTTACTTCAGGCTCATTAAAAATCAAAGGTGACTAGATTCATCTTTTGTTTTTTCTCAACTCTTAAAAATTGAAAAAACAAGTTGTGTCAAAGCGTCTAAAATTTATTTTAATTGGAATAATATCACCATTCCCGCATTGGTCTTAGGTTGAGGAAAATGGAGTCCACCAACCAAGGAGTTCCCCTTGGAGGAAATCCTAGTCCTTTCTCCTCTTGGGGAGATGTTGGTGCACCTCATATGGCCACATTGTCACTTCCAGGATTGACGATTGGCTTGCCAATATGGCTCTTCTCGACCTCCGTCGTTTAGAACAACATAATTCCTGAACAATCAAGTTAGCAACTAGATGATACTAAAGTTACCCCCCAACCTTCTACTTCATCCAATTCTCCCTCTCCTCCTTCCTCTTCGCTTGATAAAGCCAGTAAGGCCCAAAACCAAGTAACTAAGAAGAAGAAGGAGCCAAAGGCGAAAGGGGGCAACCATGCATCGTCTAGCAAAAATCCACACACTGCACCGTCTAGGCCTAAATCGCCATGTTTCATTTGCAAAGGAGACCATTACCACCAAGATTGCCCCTACATCCCTCGGATATTAAGGGACTGGTCTCCTCGTTTGCACAACCCGGTGTTATCAATCTCTGAGGAGCATGTTGAAAGTACACCATCAACTAGTGAAAGCGAAGCATTTGGACAAAAAAGGAAATGCAAGTTTCCTTGTAACTTGTGTGAAGGCAATCACGTTGTCCATTGTTGTCCCTTCCTAGACGAAGCTAAAAGAGTTTTGGATGACCGTCTGGCTTCACCGTTACGGCTTCCTCCTGGATATAAGAAACTCTTGCCAAGTCCATCACTGGTTGAAAATCTGACTGACACGCCATTGTGTTTGGTCAAAGCATCTGTCATTGAAGATAAACCCGCTAAACCCATACTAGACGGAAGTCAAAAGGTTGAGGTAGCAGTCGACCTGGTCTTGTCTTCAGAAGGTCCATCTTCAGATGACACAATCACCGAAGAGAATGAGAACGACACCGTCCAAATTCTTTTCATAAACACAGACTCCAATGAACATGGGGGCAGTATACCTGTTCCTTTACCGCAGGAAGGAAGTTCGTCATAGTCATATCCGGCCGTCTATTCGATCCCACCTCCAAGCAACCTAATTGTTTCTTTTGATTGGAATCTACTAGGCAGACCCCGGGTACCGGCCAATGTACCATTCCAAATCATTTTACAAGTATACAGAATGATCATGGCCGGCACCATCATAGATGAAGGAGCTTCTGTGAGTGTCCTTTCCTCAACTGCTTGGAAAGCGCTTGGTTCACCTTCGCTTCTGCTTGAGATGAGAAATCTGACAGGCTTTGACAAAGGAACCAGTCGACCGTTAGGGATCCTGCCCAATGTGCCGATAACATTGAGAAGGAAAACCGTTCACATGAATGTAATGGTAGTCCAAGGACCTATGGATTATAATCTACTCCTTGGGCGTGACTATATTTATTGCATGGGAGCCATTGTCTCCTCACTCTTTAGAGTAATGTGTTTTCCGCATGAAGGACGAGTGGTCAAGTTCGTAGACCAGCTTTCGTTCCCTAGCTCACACATAGAAAATAGTCAAATACCATCCCTAAATGGTCTTTTCACGCAAGGAATGTCTCATCAATCTCTAGTTCGTCCACCTAATGAGCGTGAGTGATTTGAGAGGACATGACTGAAACCCAGGGGGCATGCACCCTGGTCTGTTTCAGCAGGAAAACCTTGGGTATAGGGTAGGTTTCCGCGGAGGATATATGACTAGTCTGACACACCCGTCCGTTTAGGAAAATGGGATTAGACTGGAATAAGATTCCCTCGTCAAAGTTATGTGAGTGGAGGTGACTGCGCCACTCGCCTTTGTCTATTTCGGTAGACATCGCTAAGGAAGCATTTTGTCTGCAACATGGATGGAGAGCTTTCATATGGTAACCTGGGAATTTTTCTCTATACCTAGGGGCATGCAAACCTTTCGGCATGCAAGCGAAGAGCGACCATTTATTTTCTTAGTTTGTAGTTTTCTCAACCCTTTAAACTCATAGGATTGGTCGTTCCTAACTTGCATAAAGAAAGGATCTGGGGCAAAGCTTTGAAAGGTGCAAGCTCCATAAAAAATGGCATCTTAGATGAGATATCCTTATTATACGACTGGCACGAGTAGTTTTTATGTGGAGTTCAAGCTCGTTAAAAATTAAACATAAGCAATGAGAAAACGTTCCCCCATAGTTTAAGCTCACTAAAAAATGAACCAATTTCTGGTAAATAACCATTGTGAATGAATTATCATTAGCTTTTCAACCCTGGTCATGTTCTCATCATCACCTCCACTCTGTTTTAGTTGATCATTCACCTCCATTTGATTGTTTACCCCTTTTGAGGAACAGCTGCGAAGAGTGATCCTGTTAGCCATCCTTGTGACACTCCCGTGATTGGAAAATTCCAAACCTTACCTGGAATTAGTTGCTACATGAAATTATCACTCGTTACTCAAAAACGAGTCTCCTTTAAGCTCTTTTCACCTGACTCGTAAAACATGAAAATATTTCCGAGCGATTGGCCTCTCCAGCTTGTTAAAACGACCGGAAGTGCTATCCCTCCTCTAGATTTTAATCTTTTTGGACCTGAGGGATTATTACACAAAAAGATCTAGCGCTTGTCTTGTTCGGCTTGTTAAAATTATCGAAAATTCATCCTTTTCGTATTATTTTATACATTTTCAGACTTAAGGGATTACATGAAGAAAAAGGATCATTGGATTTTCCTTTATGTCCCTTTCAGACTCTCTAAAATTGAAAAGGACCGAGTTATCTTTGTCGTTAAACTCGTTAAAACCAAATAGCGACAAACTTGTCCATACAGACAAGAACGAGTTTCACTATCGCTAGGCTCGGTAAAATATAGCGACGGGTTGCCTGAAGGGAAAATTATAGAACAAGCATATGTTATCCTCCTTAAGCTTGACAAAAATAAAGAGGTACTGGTTAGCAATGACTAGGAAAAATTGGGAAGAAAACTTGAAGAAAATTTATTGGTAGCAAGTCGCTCTTGAACATGACACTTTCACTCCGCATCCGAGTCGGGTTGGGTTGTTCTGTTCACTGGTCATATCACAATTGGTCCATCACACCATCCACATTTGGGGTTAACGCTACCAATCCATCATGTCAGTGTCACCGGTATGTTCAAGAGAAGTCGCTCAGAGAATTCACCTGTGTCTCATTCGCTGCAATACATTCATGCTCCATTCTTTCATGACTGCCACCCTGAACCCTGTATCATCAGATCGTTTTCACCTCCAAAATCATTTACTCCGTTCCATGTCATAGATACGGGATTCATTAAGGCCCTCCTACGGCGAGTCACTTCTTGTCGACATCAGCTCATTATCCAAGAATTCGACTTAGGAACAACCCTTTTAGTACTTTGAAGCTTGCATGCCTCAATGGCAAGTTTCTCACTTCTGGCGACAGGTTTACATCAATGGCCTTTGACCGAAAGATTTTGCGTGGTGTTCGACGCCAAGTCCCTTATTCACACCACGCGAATTGTACTGTAGTACCTTGAGGGTCATCATCATTATCGGTGATTCCTCTCGTGCCTGTTAACATCTTACATCATTGGCTGGTAATCAGGCGATGTATTTCCATGTTTGACTCCAGAACATCTTTCACATGGATCGACTTGTACTCCGAGTGAAGATTGAACGAGTTTGAAGACCCCAGATCTAGTTTCATCCATCCGGGTTGCGATATATTTAGGAAAATAAAGACATCAAATGTACATTGCTACTGCACAGATGATCATCTGAATCAAAGGATGATGACTCTATTATAATCATCAGTCTCCCGCACAGATGGTTGTCTGTCTTATGTACATGAAAATGAATTTATAAAGCTGAGCATGGGAATGCCCACCTCAGCTAGATCATGAAAAATATTATGAAGATAATGTATTGTATTGTATCTTGTTATGGGTCGCCTTCCAGCTCGAAAAAACTTCAGATCCTCATGATAAATCATTTCACCCGACATCAAAATATTAACGACGTCATGCTTTAGGGGGCAACCATTATAGACATTTTTGGGCACTGCAACCCCAATCAAACATGTCCATAAACCAAGGGCTCCTAAGTCCCTAAAAGTGTTGTTCCATACCCTAAAAGAACAAGGTCAGCTGATTACATCATCTCCCAGAAGTTCTCCATGAAAAACTGCTCAGAACTGGTCAAAACTGGACCATCTCACCTACTCCATGGTCAAAGTACGATGCATCCCACCTAATGCACACGGGAGGTGCGATGCATACTGAAAAGCCCTTCTATGGGGTGCGATGGGAGAGAGAGGACAAATGGCAGAGACAATTTGTGAGGTGGATGATCATGGAATCTTCCAAAAACTTCTCCTGTGACACTTGCCTCTCTGAATTCGCCCAGGGATGAGTAAGAGATCATCAATCTCCAAGTGGAATCAAGAACTATCAGAGAGAGGACACTAATCAGAATCCTAGAAGCTGACTCACCCCCCTGCAATCATCTATATATGGATCCCTCATCCCAGAGATCCAGAGGTTGGAATTTTGTATCTTGTAAGGAAGTGTTGTTGGTTTCTTGTTGGAATATCATAGTGTTGGGTGATCTAAGCTTTTCATGAGGTGAAAGAAGGGCTTTCATGCTGGAGGATGACGCTGGGTTAGAACAATTGGTTGTAATCCTCTTTGCTTATTCTTGATATTAATAAAGCTATTCAAGTTTTCCTCCACATTCTTGTATGTTTGATGATATATGCATTTGTGTGGTCAGTATATATCTGGTCCTATATTGTTTATGATTGTAGATCTCTGTTCTTCGATAGTATTATTTTGCTTTGATTCCACAGGTGCTCTTTGAAGCTGGGTAGATGAAGGAGAAGCGGCAAGGATCTATTAGAAAGGAGAGGAATCAAGCAAGTAACCAAGCGCAAGACTGAGGTTGGTGTCCTTCATTCCACTCTTATCTACTACTCATAAAGGAAAACGAAAGTGGTTTTAGTTTGTTTGTTTCTAAGATAGCTACCAGTCTTAGTGGGACTAGCAGATCAAAGTGGACACTAGATTTCCTGATAACAAAGGGATATGCTTGAGGTTTGAGACTATGTAATGCATAGTTCATTCCTGGATGGAGAGCATGATTGCGTAGTTTTGGAGGCCAAGGCCCGGGCTTGAGCATTGAAATTTTGAAATGCACAGTACTGGAAGGATAGGAGGCTAGGTGATTACAAAATTACATAATTCAAGACTCAAGGCTGGGTCTTAAGGAATGAGACTGCACAATGCATAGTGCTGGCTTGACTAGAGAGAAAGATTGCGCAGTTCTGGGACTCAAGGGATGGGCTTGAGAACTGAGGTTGTGAAATGCATAGTTCTGGGAGGAAGAGAATACACATTGCGCAATGCTAAGAGACAAGGTTTTTGGTTGAATATTGAGACTACACAACATCTAGTTCAGGAGGGATGGATGAGGTTGAGTGTCTCGGTTGGGAGTTTTTCCAATTTTGACTAAGTGTTGGATTAGTGAGAGGAAGTTGAATAAAAGCAAGGCTTGAACATTATCACACACTTAGTTCACTTGATGACACAAAATGAAACACTCAGAACACATGAACAACATAATTTCCTCATTGCAACAACATTGTGACAACCCATTCCAAGTGTGACACTAAAGATACACTTTGTGGCGATAGTGATGACACTTGTGCGACAATGTGTGAAACTTTGGAAATGAATGTGGAACATGCCCACATGATAAGAAAAACTCATTATCACAAATATTTCCCCTTAAAACAAACCAAAACTCCACTTTACATGATAAGCGACAATTCTCACGCCAAAAGACAACACTTGTTATATGAAAAGAAAAGTGTGAATGACACTTGTGATATGAAAACAATAGTGAAAAAACGCATTCCAGGGTGAAGATAACATGAAAACAAAACTAATTAAAGGTAAATAAAGCAAAAGTGACAACCGAAAACATGAAAATGACACTCGCGAAACAAAAGTGCGCGAAGAAAAAATTTGCAAAACTCACCAAAATAGAAGTACAAATGTAGCTAGAAGTGAGAAACTGTCGATGTCAATGTGCACTAACTTTCAACATGGATTAAACATCGCATAGGAACAATCTTGATGGACCGTGCTATGCTTGTTCAAGGTTACGTAAAAGAAGTGTGCTCATGAATTCATTATGGACTAAGCATGTGTGAGAAGGTGATTTTGACACTTATAATCCAAAAGAAAGTTCAAAGAATAATCAGATCTAGAATTGACTACAACAAAGTCGATTGTGAGATCCACGGTAGGCTTCAAATTCAAGTGTAGGAGAAATTTTGGTGGGTGTTTATCGCAGTGACAACACCTACCAAAGATTGATGACTTGTTGGACTAGTTTCAACAAGAAAAATACTTCACAAAGCTATATTTAAAATTAGGGTATCACCAAGTTCAAGTTAAAGAAGAAGATATTAGGAAGACCACATCAAAATCGTAGAAGGTTGTATGAGTGGTTAGTCATGCCATTTTTTCTATGTAATGCGCTAGTTATATTCACACGATTAAGGAATGATATACTACGACCATGTTTAGATTCATTTGTTATTTTTTATTTATATGATATACTAGTTTGTAGTGTTATCTAGGAGAATCACATCTCACATTTGATGCAAGTGAGAGAGACATTGAAAAATCACCAATTGTTGACAAATCTCAAGAAGTGCGAGTTTGCATTGTTGTATTGGTGTACTTAGGATATCTAATTTATCAAGGGAACTCAAGATAGAAATGCCAAGATGAAGTGGCCGGTGCCTACCAATTTTTATGAGGCTAGGATTTCGAATGGGAAACATAGTACCTGAGTAAATTCATAGCCTAATTTTCAGAATTAGCCACAACACTCCACTCCAAAAAATGGAGTGGTAAGAGTTTTCTAGTGGAGGAAGATTCAACAGAAGGCCTTCGAAGAGTTGAAGAATAAAATCAGTCAAGCATCAATTGTTGCATTACTAAATGTGCAACATCCCTTCAAAGTGGAGATAGATGTAAGAGCTTATGATATGGGAGAGGCCTTGATCTAGGGAAGAAGGCATGTATGCTACCATTATAAAATATTTCATGGGGTGTGTTACACAACAATTTGTCACTGTTTGTCACCGTCCCTGTTACCCCTCACCCGCACACTGGAGGACTCATTCCGGGACCTGTGAGAAGTGACATGACCTGAAACCACTTGCATCATATTCCTCTAAGTATGAGCTTCATATGCCCTGAAGACATCTCCTGCAAAATACCCATGAAAACAACTCTTTTTGCATTAGCGCGGGTCCACAGTTCATTGCCCGCGCCAATGAGGGAAATCCTCTAAAAAGGGCGCGCCATTGGCGCTTTGTCTCAGAGTTGCACTCGCGCCAACCGAATTGAGTAAAGTTTTCAACGAATAAGCTTCCGAAGGTTCTCCTTAACCCATTCACCAACTGAATCTATGTTGAGCTAGGATGGTTTGGCTTCGAATCTCCATAGAAGGGAAGTGGTTTGCCACCTTTCATGGAAGTTTCCAAGTGATAAAGCCAATCCCATGAATAATGTGGTTGATCCTATCTCTTTCCTCTCTATCTATAAAAGCTTGCCTCTATGCCTTGAGCAAGCTAGTCAGTAGTTCCAGCATAGTGATAGAAAATACTAGGGGTTTCAAGTGTTTGAAGCTGCAAGAGCCTTCTTTGCACCCATAAGGCCAAATCTAAGTAAGGAGATTCTTGTCACCCAAGAGAGAGGGGCTTGTTCCCATCCCAACAAGCTTTGCAAGACTTGTGTAGCTGACGACCCAGCCAAAGGAGGATTTGACGTCAGAATGATGGTTGTATTCTTCTTTGTTATTTATCAATAATAGATGACTATCATTATGGTTCCACTCTCATTGTCCTATGATTGATGTTGAGTTATATCTTTTCTGACTGATATATAATTGCACCTATTGGATTTTATGCTTGTATTTGTGTTGTTCTTTGCATGTGCAAGTGTCCAATCATGGAGATCGTGGGGATCGTGACCGGCCGAGGCAAAGGAACGAGAGTGACGTCTCTTCTACGAATATTAGCGTTGGAATCCAAGTAGGTTCTCATCATCCACTTTTAATTTGCAATTAGGAACTTGCATGATAGCATTGTTTGATTGTTTCTAGACCCGGTCTGGGCTAGTAGGGATCGTCTCTGTCCGCAGAGAGGATTTACCTCCACAACAATTTGGCGACTCCATTGGGGAGCTAACTTGTTGTTTTATTTGTAAACTTTAGACGGAGCCTGAAGTATGGCCAGGTAGCCTTCGAAACGCTATTGCTTTGCATTAGCGAAGTAGATCAACGCCACTTCAGTCAATCTCCGATTTCGTTTACGGACTAAACAACTTGGAGTTTGTCTTATCTCTTTGGTCTCTCTTGTTTTGATTGCTTAGATAGCTTTCTGGGTTGGATTTCTTGCTGTCTCTTGCTTCCTGGTTTGCCTAGATACTGTTTTCAAGCCCTGGATTGCTTGTTTTTGTTTTTGACTTAGCAAACTTGATTAGCGCACTTTTTAGCTTAACAGTCACGCCAATTGGCGCACGTTGCTCAAAGACAACCCGCGCCAATCCCTTAAAAGCCCGAGTTACAGCCTGACAGTCGTGCCAGGCCTGTCAACTTTTCCAGTTTGCTTGTTTTCAAGCCCTCTGAGCTTGGATTTGTATCTTGCCACATCTTTTTCGATTACTGGAGTGTGTTTGATCCTTGTTTGACTGATTTTAGACCTCCATCCTTTAGGTGTTTGCCTCTTTCTATCGATTTCACATTTTAGCCCTAGGGCATCTAGTGGCTTTGTGCATCGAGCCTTCCGTAGGAGTCTTGGGTTCTTTGATCGTCCAGTCGACTTTGTGATTACTTTTCGCACTTGCTCAGTAGTTTTCAAAGCCTTTTGTTGGTATTCAAGTGATTTGCCTTTTTTCCGCTTGGATTTCGCTTGGCTTCGTTTGAGCTTAGATCACATAGCTCATAGAGATCTTTGTGTTTTCTTCTTGGTTTGAAGGACTGCCTTGGTGTTTTGGGGATTTGATTGTGTCCTCATTGAGTGAAATTTGTCTTTTTACTCGGTGTTATTATCTTTCAAAATTTTTTTAGTGCACTTTGCCATTGAAAAGAAAATGAACAATCTCTTTTGCATTGAATTAGTTAATTGAAATTAGAAGCTTTTCATTGATTAGTGATTTAAAACAAGATGGTCGTTTTGTTTGCTTGAAAAATTCTTAACTCTCTCGTAGTTAGTATTCATCGAATGAAATGATATTCTTTGGCATATAGTTTGCATTTAGGGAATTGTGAGAGATCACATACGGTAGGACCTGGAAATTGAAACTGAATGAACTGAATGAACTTAAAAACGCATTGGAACATAACGCTCACTGATTAGAGGTCTAGGCTAGAGACGTTCTCCGACGTCGTTAAACCTAGTCACTGTTGTTTCACATTATGGTTGGGTGATTCCTCCTTTTGTGACTCGATAGTGGTCTAGCATGGACTCGAGCTCCCACGTACCATCGCATATATAGGGGAGACCCACTAGGTTATCATCCTTTATCCATAGGAAGCCATGTCTGCCGCCTTACAAGCCGTAACGCACTGAACACAACATTCGGGAAGATTGACTGCCATACGGGAAGTCCTTGGTTTTCATATGACTGCCAAGGTGTATATGCAGTTTTACGGATTTGTTTGGTAAACCCTTTTGCCTAGTTCTCCAGAGCAGTCACTTTTGATCCTTTTCAGACTCCTTAAAAGAAAAGGCTCACTTGAGCAGTTTGTCACTTCGGGCTCACAAAACATTCGAAGGCAACTAGAGTCACCTTTTTGTCCTTTTCTCGACTCTTAAAACATGAAAAGGTCAAGTTGTGTCCTTGCGTCTTAAAATTTATTTGGCCGCGATTAACATTACCTGGTTAGATCTTATGTGCGTTAGTTTGAGTAGGGTCCTTTATCGTTAGATTCCCTTAGGTCTTGTTTGAAGTTTGTCATCCTGGCTGAACCGTCGACTCCCGTTCCAAGTGATCAAGGGTCTCCGTCTTCCGTTGCTCCTGAAGTACCGGTTGTAAGTGATACTCTTCATGTTATCCCTAGTATCCAACCGATCAACTCTCGTGCCCTGGACGACGAAGGTTACGAAATTCATTGGAACCCCATCTGGGAGCCTGAAGAGGATGATATTCCTTTTACCCCCCCTGGTATTTCGTCTCCAATGTCTACCTCTCACATGGATGAGACATCTCCTAGAGTGAGTGAGACACCTGTTTTGTCGAATATCGACACTCCTATCCCAGCTACTTCTCCGCTACCCCCACACTACAAGTCGTTGAGGGATAAAGTAAGTGCCAGGATCCCTGCTTCGAGTATGTGGTACGCCCACATCACTCCCACCTCGGGATCTTTTGTTTCACAAGTCCACACTACACCTGTCACTTCAGTTCCAACGAATCCAACTGTTTGTGTAGCACATTCAACTCTGGTTGTTAGTGCCGTTACAACGTCTTCAGCTTTGAACACTGGTGCTGGTCCCCCTCACGGTCAAGTAAGTAGCGGCCAGTCGGCACACACACCTAAAGTTATCCATCCTGCACAAAGTGCACCACCCTCTTCTGGTCCCGTCCCAGGAGGGGGGCCATATGATGCCTATGGACAAGCTATTCAGGATCCGAATGCGAAAGGTCCATTCTATTATTACGATTCTACTGGTCAATACCTTTAGCTTTCTCAACCCTTGCCTACTCAACCTATTGTTGAGGTTTCGGTACCATTATCCGTTGCTTGGAACGCCACCACTTTCCATGGGGGCCAAGTAAGGTCTGTGCAGCTTCAGGGACCGCCTAACCAAGGCCAGCCATCTTATGTGCAAACCCCCCAAGGGCAGCAATATTATGGCCAGTCTTACCCGGGACAACCTGGGGGCCTACAAGGACAACCCTATCAGGGACAACCTTCGGCCGCTGGTGGTCCATCTTTTACTTATCTAACTCAACCTTTTGGTTATCCAGGGCAACCTGGTACCCAGCAAGGTTACTCGTCTGGACAACCAGGACAACCTTACATCCAACAAGGTCAACCTGGTACCCAGCAAGGTTATCCCTCTGGACAAGCAGGACAAACTTATATTCAACAAGGTCAGCCGACAGTCCAACAGGGGCATCCTTCTGGGCAAGTGGGGTAGCCTTACGTATAGCAGGGCCAACTTACTGCCCAGCCTAGTCAACCTTCTGGGTGAGGGGGGCAGCCTTCCATACAACAGGGTCAACCCACTGCCTAGCCTAGTCATCTTTCTAGACAAGCTGGCCAACCTCAAGGTCAACCGGCCGTCCAGCCCGCTCAACCATCTGTCCCGCAAGGACAACCCTCGGTTGCACAAGGACAACCTGTTACCCAGCAAGCTCATCCTTCTGGGCAAACGGGTTCGTCCCAAACCCAACCAGGACAACCTTCCGGCTAGATGGTCCAAGCTCAACCTGTTCAAGGACATCCTTCTAGGCTCCAAACTCAAATTGGTTATCCGATGCAAGGTGGGTCACAATCCCAACCTTCTTACCAAGCGCAGCCTTCTTATCAGGCTCAGTATGGAGCCTGGCAATCGTATGGTTACCAGCAACCCCAGGGGCAAATCGAATTTACCCCTTATCAAAATTATCAACAAGTGCAGGTCACCCCCTATCAGAATTATCAACAACAGTATGTTGCACCTGTAGGTCAAGTTGCTAATCCATGGGGTGCTGGGGGACAGACCCAGGGTCAACTGTCTGCTTATGGACAGAATCCTTATGGACAAAATCCTTATGGACAAAATCCATATGGACAGAATCCTTATGGACAGAACCCCTATGGGCAAAATCCCTATGGGCAGAACCCTTATGGGCCAGGCCCATCCGGACAAAGTCCATGGGGGCAACCACCACCTGGTTGGAACCCTGGTACTACCTCTCTTCCACAGCCACAAATGTCCTTTAATCCTCAGTTTCCTTTCTTAGCGACGTTGGAACTTCAAGATGTGTCCAAGTTGACAAATGATCCCATTCTCCATAACCCATATTGGCCACCAGTTCCGACTAAGATACCCGGTGATTGCCCAAAGTTCGATGGCAAAGCTGGTGAGGACCCTCAAGCCCATGTCATGAACTATCACCTTTGGTGCTCATCTAACTCGTGGCTTGACGATTCCATCCGGCTCCGCCTCTTCCAAAGGACTCTCACCGGCTCAGCTGCTAAGTGGTATATGGAGTTGAATCGCGGAACATTTCAAGATTTCAACTCACTGGCTATGGCATTCCTAACTCATTTTTAGCTACCCATTCGATATGAGACAGGGACACATCTCCTTACGTCTCTCAAATAGGACATGGCCACACATATATCCAATCATATACATGAATGGAGATGGCGTCATCGCTTGATCAAGTTTTGGATTCCTGATCAACTCCTTACCGATTGGTTCACGACCTCCTTTGTCCCCGCAATCACGCGAGACATCGCCATGGGAGCTTGTGTAACTAAAGAGCAAGCTATCGCGCGTGCTCAGTACCTCGACTTAGTATATTCTCAGTAAGGTACTTTATATGATTATTTTCCAAATGCCCCGAGACCCGGAACATCCAAAGCTCTGCCAAAACCATCTGTTGACGGTGTTATTGGCTCTGTAAACGCGTCTTCAAAGAAATCGTTCGCAAACCCTGGGAAGCAAAAGCCGAATGATTCTAATGGAAACACTTCTCAGGGTCAATCTAATTCTGGAAGCACTTCTGAGGTTAACGCTGTTCAGTCCACCACGGCAGATAAATCCTCAAAAGGGAAAAAGAAAGGGAAAGCCAAAAATAAATCCGAACAGCCCAAACAGGACTCCCCTAAACCTCCACCCGAGGAAGGAGCCAAACGTAAACCTAAGTATCCTTGTCTTATCTGTGATGAGGATCACTACACTAAAGACTGCCCCAGGCGGTCCGAAGTTAGTCGATTGTTGAAAGGTGCTCTTGGGACTCCTGCTGTGCTTAAAGAACCTTTCCCTTCACAACAAACTCAAATGGTGGCAGATCCATCGCAACCCTCTTCTTCATTCGGCTCTCAAGTATTTATGGCTGGGACGATTCCCATCCATGTCACTACTCGAGCAAAAGAATATCCATCTCATGCCGGGAAAGAGCCTGAGGTCTCCTCCAGCGCTCCTCCATCCAGTTCTGGTCCACTCCACATCGAGAGACCTAGCACTGAGACGACTATCCGACCCCCTCCAAAAGGTGTACTCTGGAAGTCTTCTTACAACCCTAATGCTCGTGCTACCCAGCACTACAGCATTGTTGAGGACTTAGCTCAGGCCCCGTCTGCTATGTCTGCTCTAGAAGTGCTCCAGAGCTGCCCCTCCCAGAGGAAGTCCTTGCTATCGGCCATTGGTGGCATAGACCCGGCTGACTCGGATATGATTTCTTTTGATCTCGAGGGTCATAACCCGAGACTGCCTCACCAAATCGCTTTCCTTATACAGGTCATCATCAATGGTAAAACGATTCATCGTATAGTCATTGATGAGGGTGCCTCAACTTGCATCATGTCTGTCGCCTGCTGGAAAGCTATTGGTTCTCCAACGCTGAGCCAGTCTCCATGCCAGATATACCAGCGGAAGATGCGTGCGCCACTAGCTCCACTGCACCCTGTAGTCACCGTTGGCCCTTTTGCAAAATGGGGCATTGATTATACAACCTGTAAGCCTCGCTCGACCGGGGGGCATGGGTTTATCATCGTTGCCGTCAATTACTTTACAAAATGGGCCGAGGCGATGCCCACATTAACTGAAGACGGTCATACAGCGGGGCATTTTTTGTTCAATCATGTTATTACGCGGTTCAGAGTTCTGCAGGACATCGTCACGGATCACGGAAGGCATTTCCGTAATCACATGATGACCGAACTGACAACCCAACTAGGCTTACAGCATGATAGTTCAACCCCGTACTATCCTCAGTCTGATGGCCAGGTTGAAGCTGTTAACAAGATTTTGCTTACGATGCTTCAACGTACTGTGGACATGCACAAGTCTAATTGGCATCTGATGTTGTTTCCCGCCTTGTGGGCCTACCAAACCTCTGTGAAGGACTCCACCGGTTTCACCCCATTTCAACTTGTTTACGGACTGGACGCTACCCTTCCCATAGAATGTGAAATTCCTTCATTGAAAATAGCCGTCGAGTTGCTTCCCAACACTACTCCGGTAGAGGAACGACTTCTTTATCTAGAACGGTTAGATGAGACCCGTCGCTTAGCCTCTCTAGCCATTGAAGCTCAAAAGAAGAGAGTCAAAACTCATTTTGACCATACCATTCATCCTCGTTCCTTTGTTGAGGGAGATCTAGTCCTGCTATATGACTAAGCAAATGACAAGTTGGGGGCAGGCAAACTCGAGCCCATGTGGCTAGGCCCTTTCATTGTAAAGAAAGTATTGCAAAAAGGGGCATATGAGCTAGTTGACTACGAAGGTAATCCTCTTGATAACCCCCGCAATGGGCTGTACTTGAAAAATTACTATGCATGATTCATGCACTTCGATTTATACATGCGTGTGTGTGTGTGTGTGTGTTTTCATGTTTTCGGCTTGGTGTGAAAGTGTGATTTCCCCTTATTGTGTTTTTGCTCCTTGTGCAGATGTCGGATGCACCTTATGTCGGTTTCGCCGATGGTGCCTGCCGCAGCACTCGCAATTTGTCCTCTGTGGTGTGGGTGATCTACGATCCTCACGGTGAGTTGATAGATCTTCAAGGTGTGTGTTTAGGCTGTGTTAACACCCAGGTTGTTCCCTTTGACTCCCAAGGGAATACGGCCGGGGTAACCACTAACCAATCTTTGGGTTACAGCTTCTAGCCAAACTGCAACCAGAGAGGGCTCTCTCTTTATGATTTGTCTCTGTTCTTATAGTATTTTAGGCTAGCTACTATGCTCAGGTTTTTGGTTTATGTTTTGGTTGAAGGACTTCTTTCAGTGCTTAAGATGTAGTGTTCAAATAGTAGTATAACATTGGGCAATGGAGTATAGAGCTGTGAAATGCTGGAGTGATGATATTCAAACTGCAGGGCCTATTGTGTATCTTAAACAAACAAATTTAAACTTAAGGGGTGAAGCATGGTCAGTCAACAGAAAGCAATTAAGAATTCTCTATTAAGCTGGTGATGTGAAAGTGAAACATGTTGCACAGGAGCAAACTTGAATTCCTGGAACAAAGCTCACTGTGAAAGATATATTCTGAAAGTGCAGCAATTAAGAATTACACTTATCAAGATTACAACTGAAGAAAACATTCATCAACAACATAGATTGAGCTCAGGGTATTGCATGAATAAATCCTGAAGGCTATTCTTTTTCTTTGTTGCTGAATATTTAGAAACTAGAAACATGTATGGATTGTAAAAGACTGAAACACATAACAAAGAGAGTTACAGAAAACCTATTGTATTGTGAGGTACACAGGAATCCTGTAGTTTTCAACAGACACCAGAACGCATTCAACACTTCAGAAATCCGAGAAATTCCATCACTTTCTTTAATAAACTTCCGAAGGGATTACAACATAAGAACTTCTTCAGGAGAAATCAACAACAACCCTTGCAAACTCATGCGAAGGGGGCTTTATAGAAATGTTCATACAAAATATCTCAGGCATTGAGTCATCTGAGAAAGAGATATCTTCATTACTTCGTACAGAAAAGTAGATAAGAAGTTATTACAGTTTTGAATATAGCATAACTGCTCTTTAAGTCTGTCAGAAGATATTTTGACCTTTGGAGGTTGCTGAGTCGGTTGGAACGCTTTTGCTTTAAAGCTGGAAAATGTGCCTTTACGTTTGCTGCGCTATATCTTCTCGGCCCTGCCACCTGTGACTGTGCTTGCTGCTGTGGTGGCTGAATGGCTTGCTGAGCTGGCTTAGCTTTCATCCTTTCTTCGCATGCCGATTTTGTTAAGTTTTCCTGTGCATGATCATTTATAAAATTTTGCAAAAATTTGATTTACAGGTTCTGGTTTGATAATATTAACTGTATCAATCTATTCCAGACTTCCTGTGTGGGCAATTGGTGCTTCACAATTGCCTCTATGGTTTCATCTGCCTTGGTATATTTATAAAAATTTGGAGGCACATCGAACAGATGATTGATTTCGTTCATGATGAAGAACAGGTTTTCCACCCTATTGTAGAGAGTCTGCCCTGATGCTGGCCCTGATTCTGCTGAAGTGCTGGGCTGTTCTGCAACTTGACTGGCAGCATAGGCACTGACCCTTTTGGCATAGTTTTCATGGGTAAGCAGTTTGCCTACACTGCTTAGTATGCTGGGGAGACCTCTGTTTTGCAATGCCTGGAACCTGTCCATGAACCTGTTGATTTCAGTCTGCATATCTTGGGTCCTTCTCTCCAATGTTCCAATCAGGTTTCTTAATGTCAGGACCCTTTTTACCATTGAGATTGTCTCAGTCCTGTTGGCAATTCCCATGGTGGTCAGTTGAGAGCTTGTCCTGTGATTTAATATATTGATCATTCTATTGGCAGCATCAGGCATGTTGCCAAGGCTTGCTCTTGCTCTGTGTATCTCCCTATTTTCCTTTGTAATGAGCTCTGACTGCTCATGTATGGTCTCAATGAAATGCCACTGGTCAGTAATGGATTGGCCAATGTTGGCCCAGAGGACTGTTCCGAGTTCTGCTGTTACTTTATCGAGTGTGAGCTCTTTCTCAAGCTCAGTTATTCTCTTTTTGAGAGCTTTTATCTCTCTTTCCTTCTCAGCTACATTCTGTTTGCTCTTATCATATCTTTCATTTATTTTGGCCAATTTCTCCCTGGTCTCATTCAGTTCTGTCATTTGAGCTTCCAGGGCCTGAATCTCATTCCTTAGTTTTTGCATATCCAAGCTAGGGGCCTGCTCTGTTGGTGGAGGTGCTGAAGTAGATGGTGCTGCTTGATCAATCTGTTGAGGAGGAGGAACAGTAGTTGGGGCAGCTTCCTCAAGATTTACGATTTGAGGAGGAGGCTGGGAAGTCTGCCCTTCTTCTCTCTGTTTCAGAGATGCTTGTAATGCTGCCTGTGCAGCCTCTGATTCTCCCAGTTGTTCTTGTGTCTGGATGAGCTGCTTATAGAGAGATATGAGCAGATCTGTGGCATCTTTATCATGCCTTTGTTGGGCCACTTCATCTGTTTGAGGGTGAATTTTGGCTGGGAGCTTGATCTTTCTCCTTAGAGCTGCCATATCTGCATCCCTCAACTTTAATATTTCTTGTATGCCCTTGATATCTTTGGGGTCATGCCCAATCTCAATAATTATATCTTCTAGGGACCTTATTCTGTTATCCTTTGCTTGTGAGGATGCCCTTTCCAACTCAAGTTGGGCAGCCGTATTATTAAGGCTATTTTCTAGCCTGTAGTTGTCCAAGGTCTTGTCTGCCAATGAGGCATAGACCATCTCACCTGTTTGTTTGTGTAGTTCAATCTTGTCCATCGGGTGGATGTCCTTGGCCATGATTTCAAGATTAGTCCTCAAGTAATCTGAAGAGGACTGTGGCTGCAGAGTGGTTGGCGTGAAGTGGCTCATGATCATCTTGCCTTCACTTACATCGAAGGCGGACATTAGTCGCTGCTGGTTGGAGGGAGCCATTTTCAATAAATGGTTGTACAGCTGTATCTTAATGGGGTCACTTCTCCTCTTTATGTCTATGAACTGCTGCTTAATGCTCAGTTCACCTTCTCTCTGCTGGCCGGAGGAGCTGACCTCCCCTCCCCCTATTCTCTCTTGTTCCTGCTGGAAGGAACTTGCAGATGCCTCCATACTAGGCAGGCCCATACCCAAAGATTGCCCTCTAGGCATCTCTTCCTCAGAGAAAGGATTTATTCTCTGTCTTTTCTCCCCATGGCTTACTGATGTGGTCAAGGGAGTCTCTCTATCCCTTTTTCTGCTCACATCCTCCCTTTGTGGAGTTTGGAGGACTGAGGTTTCATTGGCAGCTTCTTGCCTAGGAGGCACTATGTTTTGAGCCTGCTGCTCAGTGAGATTTTGGGCCTCAACTACCCCTTCTTGCTGTGTGGGCTGCTCTTTGTCCTGCTGCCCTTCTCTTTGCTGTGAACCCTGTTGCTGTTGTTGCTTTGCCTCCTCCTGAGGTGGTAGTTCTTGTTCCATTTCTTTCTCCTTTCCTTTGGCAGAGGCTTGCTCAGTAGCTCTAGCCACTTGCTGATTTGCTGTGGAAGAAGATGCAGCTGTTCCCACTTGAATGTTTGGAAGAGTGAACACCTGTGCAGAAAGTTCCAAGTCAGCCATCTTTAGAAGATTTCTACGTGCTCTTTCATTCAGCTCTTCTTGTGTAATAGGCTCTTCTAGGGTTCCTCTCCTCCATTTTATTTGGTTTGCATGTTGTTCAATGTGAGGGATCTTCACATGATCATAGCGAGATAGCTTATATTTAAGCCTCCTCAAAGTGATGAAGTGGTTGGGGTCATATGGTTTCCAGAGGAAACTGGTCTTCAAACCAAGGCCCTCTAACATTCTACCTGCCTCTATCCAGCCTTCCTCCCTTATATTATAGACCAGGTGGCCAAGTTGGTTCCTGACCTTCAACTGTGCCTTCTTGCCCTTTCCTGAAAAGTGAAGCACATCAACATTGCCGAACTGCCTGAAGTATTCTAGGGCAAAGAGCCTCATGGGCACATATCTGGGTAGTCTGTATGGGGGTAGTTCACAGCCATAAATTCTAATGACTGTGTGATGTTGGTAAAAATACCAATCCCCGATGCTGTATACTTTTGACAAGTGAAGGAGTCTTTGCATCTCATCGGTTAATCTTGGAGGAGGTGAGCCCAGAAGCAGAGTCATGGCTGGATGGATGAAGAGATCTATGAATTCACAGTAGGTATATGGAGAATAGAAACTGCAGTGGAAAGCAGAAGTCCAATACACTACTGACCTCAGATTGCCCTGTGCATCCTCTCTTCTCATAGCAAAAGAGAATTTCTCATGTTGGTAGTATAAGATCAAGTGGTAAATGTAGGAGGTGTATTTGAACACCCTTTCCCTTGATAGGTTCATCAATTGCTCATGCATTTTGTCTGATATGTAAGTGGCATAGTCATAACAGATTGGATTTTTTCCAGGAGAGAACATGAGCATCATTTGCAGCACAGTTTCATCCACAAACTCAATTGAGTCATACCCCAGAATGGGACTGATCATATCAACAAGGTCCCTGCCCAATTGGTGGAGGTAAACATGATTAATGGGAGGATTTTTCACAGTATCAGAATCAATAAACATCTAGTTTAGCTTGGTGATTTGGGCATCTATCAATTTGGCTCCCTGTCTTATCAAGTTAACCAGTGATAGAGGAACCAACTTCTTCTCTGTTTTGAACTGCAGCATCTCTTTGATGGCCTCAGGGGTAATATAGAACAGAACTGTCCCTGAAGGGTCAAGCACAGCCCTCTGGGTGGCATCATACCTATCAGCACATAAGTGAATCAGGTCAGGAAATTGATTGACCTGAGGGAGCTTGAAGATTGGGAGGAAGGACTCCCAAATGCCCAATATGTCTGTTCCAGTCTCATGTTTAATTTTTAATTCATTTAACAGATGAAGGTGGAACTTGCTCTGGCTTAGCATTTCTTCTGAGATTTTATAATCTAAGTCTGCTAATGCCTTCCACTCCAATTCTCTGTGAGGGGTGTTCAAAGGGGCAACATTAAGGGCTATGGGAGCCACTGGTGGGTCCATGCTTTCTTCTAGGATTTTAAGGATGGAGTTGCTATGCAGGGCAACACAAAGAAGTTCTCTTCAACGAAAGAAATGTGAATTGTATGGAACAGAGGGTGAGTGAAACAACTGCAGCAATTGAAATACTGCTTTGGAGTGCAAATAAGACCAATGTGTGGTCTCAGTCTCTATTTTTCAGCAGGTAGGTTCAGTTTGAGTACGTTGTTTCGCGATTGCGCGAACAAAGTGCAATTTTTTTGTGAAAATATGGGCAAACAAGGCTCAGCTGTTGTTTTTCAAGCTCACAGTTATAAATGGGGCTAGGCACAAGGATTTCTCCGGTGAATTGTATGTTTTCTCACAGTTTTTAAGCTTTCTTGGCAATTTACAGACAAACCAGGTGAAGGAAGGAGTCTCGAAGATAAATACCTGGTTTTTCAGAGAGCAATGGAGGGGGATGTAGGTGGGAATCGTGCGCTGGTGGTCTCCAGGTCGCGCTGTGCAGGTTGGTGCCCGGTTGGACGTGAAATTGCATGCAGGAGCGACAGTCGTTTTTTATAGAAAAAGTGCAAAAAACGCGACATTTTGGCTATAATATTGACTTTTGGAAATTTGGCGTGTTTTTCTGATGACGTCAGCATGACGTCATAGGTGGGGTCAGGGCTGGATGACGTCAGCATGACGTCATCGGGTGAGGTGGCGAGCTGCTATTGGTCCACGGGGATGATGCGGTGGCAGACACATTGGCACGGGGGCGGACAAAAAGGTTGACGCAAAGGCGGGGTGGCAATGACGTGGGGATGACGCTGGATGAGCGGATTGACAGAAACCGGAAACGGTTGGTGGTTTTGTATCGCACCGCTATAGCTACGGAGGTGGAATGCGTCAGGCGTACCTCCGATGCATTGTGGGGAAGGCACGTGGCGGGCACCTGACATCACCTTCTGACAGATATCGGAAGGTATCTGTCGGACGTCGGGGCCGCTCCGATATCAACGAGGGCCGTCGGATCACATGGGTCCGATCCGACGGTTGACGGAAGGGTGATGTGATCGAATAATACGGATGGGGGGCGGGATTAATTTATTATTTGTTTTGAAATATGCGCTCGACAGAAAAACATTAGGATATGGGGTTTTGTAAGGCCTTTCAATGTATTTTGAAAAATCAGACATACGCGCCGAAACTTTGGATAAGCACCAAAAGGTGGGTTTTTGGGTTTTTTCATAATTTCAAAGGGGTTTATGGGTAGGAAGGGGTTTTTATAAGGTTTCTCTTTACAAACGAAGGTTTTAAGGGGCCAAATGAATTCAGAAGAGGGGAGGGGGTTAGGCTTAGGTTTATCAAAGTGACCAGATGTCATTTTGATCCCTGACAGAGAACATATGGCTATAATGCCAAGGGAAGGGATATTTATACCATGTTTGGGGTTTATACACCATGGTGTTATAATACTAGGGAAAGGGTAAAATGGGGGATTTATATAATAGAATTAGTGGTCAATATGGATGAAATGGGTGGATGAGGGGGAATATCACTAAGTTTATTTGAAAATCACTTAGCTTAGGGAGTAGATCAAAATGAAAAGAATTTTAGACAAGAAATGTGGCTTTTAAAGGATCAAGAGCCACCATGAAACCATAAATTCTTACATGAATCTCAACTGATGAGGGGATGTTAGTAATGAATGGAGAGGGGAATATTGGGAAGTTAGACATGCTTCTTTTCTTGTTGCAACCTGGTGGAGAGGAACGACTTCTCAATTCATTGAATTTGCTTTGTGAACATAGGTCAACACACATTCAATTGTAATGAATGATACTTCTGCAACCCCATCTGCCTACCCATCTACTTGCCTAGCATTTTTTTTTCTTCTTGGAGGGTGCACTTGGACTTGCAGACCCTTATCTGCCTTTTCTTTTCTTTGGCTTTTTTCTTTTGTTTTTCTATCTACTTCTACCCTTATTTCCTCCAAGGTCCCAGATTAAGCAGTTGGGAACCTTACTTCTCTACCTAAGCTACTTGTCTGCCAAGATTAAACAGTTTGGACAGACTTCTCTCTCTATTCTACAACTGAAAATTTAAAACATGGCATGATCCTGATTAGGCTGTTGGACCATCCATCAAAATTTAGACAACATCAAGCTATAGGCACAGATTGTATTCTCTTGGAAATATGTGATCTTTGCATCATCAAAGCAGAGCATATTTGGGCCTTTCCTTGCCAATCATGAAATATGAGACCTATTGGTATAGGTAGCTAACAGTGGCTCCACATGGGGATGGTTTTTCATTTGAAAGACCAAGAACAGCAGGTCAGATTGCCTTGCTCCTTGACTGCTTTTATCAAAATTTTGAAGTTTGCTGCCTTGACATGCCAAAATTGTGTACCTCTCTTCTTGGTAGACCTCTGATCCTATTTACCTTTTGCTGATAGTTAAGAAAACTTTGAGAAACTGCATTTCTACACTTTAACAGAAAGTGATATTTACATCTGAATATGTACAAGGGAAACTCGGGCTGCACTTATGGGTAGTAGTCAAAATAGTGCTTCAGCATCCTGCCATTCACAGGACCTTCATCCAAATCAATTTCATTAAGACTTTTAAGGAAATAAGTGTTGTTTCCTTGTACTGCTTGGACAGCAAATGGTCCTCTCCAAAGGGAATCAAATTTTCCATGTTTTCCCTTATCTTCCCTTCTTGAATCCCACTTGAGGACTTTGTCTCCCACACTGAAATCTTCTGCTTTAGTTTTTCTGTCAAAGGCCTTCTTCAGTTTTTCTTGTAACACTTGAACTCTGCTGAAAACTTGGTCTCTAGTTTGCTGCAGACATATGATCTGATTGATCCTTCTTTGCATATCATTTGGTTCAGCTTGGCTTTCTTGAAGAAGTTTCATAACAGGTACCCCTAGTGATGAAGGAAACTTGGCTTCTAATCCATACACCAACTCATATGGGCTGGTCCCAATTGATCTCTTGGTTGTTAGTCTATCTGCCCATAGAGCATTCACAAGCTTCTTATGCCAATTCTTTTTGTTCTCTTCTAGCACTCTCTTTATAATGTTTACCAGGCTTTTATTTGATGACTCAGCAAGGCCATTACCTTGGGGATAGTATGCAGTAGAATGGCCCAAGGTAATGTGGAACTTGTGGCAGAAATTCACCATTTTCTTGGATCTGAAAGCAGCTGCATTATCTGTTATTATTTTATCAGGACAGCCAAATCTAGCCAGTATATTATTCTCCAAAAACTGAATGATTGTTGAATCATTTGCTTGTCTGCATGGAACAGCTTCAATCCACTTAGTGAAGTAGTCTGTAGCTGTTAGGATCCATCTGTGCTGGCCTGAGGATGAGGGATGAATTTCCCCAATGAAATCCAAGCCCCATTGTTGAAAAGGTCTCTCTGTTGCAATAGGCCTCAAAGGTAATGGCAATAATTTTCTCTTTCCCTCAAACACTTGGCATTTATGACATGAAGTGGTGAATTTCTTGACATCAGAGAACATGGTGGGCCAGTAGTAACCAGCTCTCAGTGTTTTATCCACAGTGGACTTCCAATACAAATGTCCACCACAGTCACCTGCATGAAATTCTTCCATGATTTTGTTAGTCTCATTTTCAGTCAAACAGTTTAGTAAGATACCCTCATGGTTTTTCCAAAGCAGATTTCCATCCATAATACAAAATTTAGAAGCTTTCATTTTTAAGAACCTACATTTAGTTCTGGACAGCCCTGGGGGAGCACACAGGTTTTGTAACACATAACAGATATCAGAATACCACGGGGATTGTTCAAAGGCTACATTGATCTTTGGAGTCGCCAGCTCCGGTTCACTGTCCAGCTGGTTGATGTCTAAGGCTTGGAAGTTTGCTTCTGTCATTAATTTGGCCAAACCTTGCCCTTTTATTAGTTTTGTAGGTTTTATCTCAATATCAAATTCCAAAATGTTGGCAATCCACTTTCCTCTTCTGCCCTCTAAGTTTTCTTGGGTGAGAATGTCTTTGACAATAGGACTTGGTACATAAGCTACAACATGGGAATAAAGGATGTAAATCCTAAAGTCTTTAATGGCCTTGACCAAAGCATAAGCCTGCTTTTCCATGATCTGATATTTCAGAGGTGCATCTCTAAGAGCTCTGCTAAAGAAAGCAATTGGCTTCTCATTTCCTTGGTCATCTTTCTGTAACAAAACAGCAGCAATAGTATGCTGGGATGCAAAAGAGAAAATGATGAATTCTCTGTCGAATTGAGGATTGGTCAAGATCGGGGTTTGGGTAAGAGCCAACTTTATACCTTCAAAGGCTTGATTTGCTTCAACTGTCCATTTCACTTTCAAATCTTTCTTTAGCATATTATTTAGCAATCTGATCAATTCTGCTAAGTTTGGGATAAACCTTCTCAAGAAATTGATTTTTCCCAAGAATCCTTGCAATTCTTTTATATTTCTTGGGTGGGGCATTTGTAAGATAGCTTGTATCCTATCTGGATCAATTCTTATGCCATCTTATAGATGATGTGACCTAACAGTTTACCTTCCTCTAGACCAAATAGAGACTTCTTGGGATTCAAGGAAATTCCATATTTCCTACATGTTAAGAAAATCTGCCTTAAGTGTTTTAAATGTTCTTGGTCCGATTTGGAAAAAGGTGTAAGGTCATCTAGATAAATGACCAAGAAGTCATGAATCTCTTTGGCAAAAGCAATATCCATTGCCCTTTGAGAAGTTGCCCCTGCATTTTTCAATCCAAAAGGCATTTTCACATATTTGAAAGTTCCCCATGGGGTTGTAAATGCTGTTTTGTCTTGATCATCAGGGTGCACCAAGATTTGATTGAAGCCTGAGAATCCATCCAGTAATGAAATCCTTGAGGCCCCTACCACTCTTTGGAGGATATGATCCATCTTAGGTAAGGGATAGTTGTCTTTGAGAGACACTTGGTTTAGGTTTCTAAGATCAACACATAGTCTTATTTCACCAGTTTTCTTTCTTGTGGTCACCAAATTTGAAATCCAATCAGAAAACCTTATTGGTGCTATGATGCCAGCTTTGAACATTTTCTGTACTTCTTGTTCCATTGCTGGGAGAAGCATAGGATTGATTCTCCTCAATTTTTGTTTAAAGGGCTTTTGATCAGGTTTGAGAGGGATTGTATGCTGGATAACAGAGGTGTCATAGGACTTTAGGTCCTCATAACTCCATGCAAAGACATCCTGGAACTCTTTGAAAAGGTCAATGTATTTAGGCTTTTGGTCAGGAGGTAAAGATGCAGACAATTTAATTATTTTGGGTTTGTCAATTGTACCTATGTTACATTCTACAATGGCTGCATTTAAGGGCTGCATTTTTGGTTTTCTGGGGATATCATTTGAGTCAAAGATGTCTTCTAGTGGAGTTAGGCCTGTTGGTAGAAAATTGTCCTTCAGCTCTATGATTTCAGTTTCAGCATTGGCCACTTCTTCACAACTGATTTGTTGAATTTGTTGAATGTTCTCCTTGTTGAAAATAGTTGGATTTAGCATTTGTTTTGCTGTTTTGGGTGATATTGGGTGGTTAGTTTGTTCAAACTGTATTTGTGATTGACTTGCTCTATCAAGTATTTGTGATTGACTTGCTCTTTCAGTGTCAATATTTAATCCTGCAAATTCTTGTTGCAAAGTTAAAAAATTGTTTATTTGCATATCATCCCCAAATACTTGCCAATCTTTAACATTGTTTGGAATGGAGGGTCTGTGTTTTATCTCAGCTGTGAAACAATTGTTAGGTTCCAATGGCAATTTGCAAGTACTTGCAAATGTGGCCAAACTATGAGCATGCAGATTATGGGTCCTAGAAATTTTGGTGATTTGGAATTCAGAGAAAGAGTTTAGTACTTCAGCAACATCAGACCTATAAGACCTCAATCTTTTATCATTGGTGACAAAATTTCCCTTCACTTGTTGGATGACTAAATCTGAATCTCCCATGATTGAAACCCTGGCAGCTTGTAAGAAATTTATTAGCTTGAGGCCTAGTAAAAGAGCTTCATATTCCACCATGTTATTAGTGCATCTGAAGTTTAATCTATAGGCTCTGCCTTCTGCATGACTGTTTTCTTTATTGTGTACCCAAACTCCAGCTCCCGCCCCTAATTTGTTGACTGAGCCATCAAATTCCAGGAACCATAGAATGTTTTGCTGTAGGGGGAACTTAATGATCTGTTCATGAGTTGGAGCTGTAAGTTGAAGTTCTGATTTTTCATCTGGTTTGTCTTCTAGGACAGTCTCCTTACTTGATTGAATATACTTGACAACTAGAGCAGCAGCAGTGTCTAGTGATTGATTGACTGTTGTTTCATGGGTGGTAATTCTTTCATTAGGGTCTTCCTCTTTTATGAATATCTTGGGTTCAACCTCATTGTCTGAGAGAGATACATTATCATTGAAGAGAATGTATGAGTCTATATCTGAATGGACAGCATATATGGGAAAGTTTTGAGGCTTTTCTTCACTGCTGACCATGTATTTCATGAGCGTTTCTCTGTATAGTCTTTTTGGTTGCCCAAAAACAGAGATGGTGGCATATGACATGTCTAATTGTAGGGAACCTTGAAGTTTAGCTCCCCATGATCTTGATAACAGCATCCCATACTTAGGTGGGATATCAGCAACTACAACATCCATTAGAATTGTTTTGTTTGGGTATTGAACCAGGGACACACATAAGTCTTTTATGAGACCTAAACACTTGACTTGGCTGGAGTCAAAGGAAAACAGGTCCTTGTATGGTCTTGTTATATCTAGATTCAATCTCTCCATGACTGCTTTTGGCATGAGATTGTGAGAGGCACCTGAGTCAAACATTGCATTATGTAGTATCTTGTCATGAACATGCAGGCTGACATAGAAAGGTAAAATGCCTGCAACCACTGTCTTTCCATCCACCTCTGGGCCAAAAAGTAGCTCAGGGGTATCATCCAGCACATTAACATCATCCTTGGTACTGGTGAGTTGAAGGGACTTCTTGATCTGTTGTTTGTAAATGTCATGCTTGGCTAGTTCTGAGAGAGGAATTGCTATCTTTAGTTTGCCAATTTCAGTTTCTAGGTCAAAGGGTTTTTCAGATTGGGTCTTAGGGTTATGGATAACAGTCCTTACCTTGTTCACTAAATCTTCCTCTTGATTCTTATCTTGATTTTGGGACTTGTCTTTTTTACTCATCTCTTGAGGAATAACATTTGAATTAGGGTGAGAGGATGAAGTAGCCATAAGCTGCTGTTTTAAGGACAGTGGTTCAGTGATCTCTTCAATAACCACTTCTTCTGCAGGTGAATTTGCTTTGTCATTAGGCTCTGTGACTATGACTCTTTTAGGCTGCTGATTATCCTTTATCTTTTCAGGCTGGTTTACATTCACAGTTCTGCTCCTTAGCTTGTATTGTTTATGGACTTCATAAACAGCAGTGTCATAGCCTTGTTTAAGGTCAAAGGATTCACCTGATTTAGTTTGGAACAGTTTGATTTCATCATCCTCATGATCTTCTTGGGTTAAAAAGACTTGACTTTCACCATCTAGACCCATTAAATTAATCTCAGGATCTTCATTGGGCTCTGTTGATGTGGAAGTTTCTGCATAATTTTCTTGGAAAGGGGGTCTTATGTCTTGGTCAGCACTGGCCTTGCCAACATTTGGGTTTTGAGTTCTCCTAAAATTTGGATTCCTAGGAGAATTGTTTTGTGGTGCTTCCCATGATGATTTTCTCTCAACCGATTCCACTCTGTCACCTAATCTCTTCATTCCAGTGAGTATTGCATCTAACTTTTGATCAAAGGCAGAGGGTTCCTCTTTGAAAACAGTCCTCTTCTCCAACCTTGCTCTGTTTCTTTTGGCAATCAGGTTAGCTTCCACTGTGACAGCAACCCTTTGGGCCTCTGCAAGGGACTGAGGATCTCTTTCTTTTAACTGATAGGCCATGTCAGGGTCAAAACCATCAGGGAATTTATACAAAGCTAAATCAGGAGGGGGTCTTAAATTTTGTGGGATTGCGTTATATACATTGTTGAATCTTGCACAATACTCCAAAACAGTCTCTTGGGGACCTCTTTTGATGGTGTCATATTCCCCAAGTATGTGCAGAGGATCTTTCTTTTTCTCCCATCTGTTAGTAAAGGCTTGATACAGCTCATCAGGAGTTGTGATGGAATTTGCATTCAGGGATCTAAACCAAGTTCTTACATCCCCAGTTAGGCTTTGAACAAACATCCTCATTCTCACACTGTCATCATCTATTTCATAGGTCTCAAAATGGTCTTGCATCCTTTTGGCATGCTGAACAGCTGTCAAAGGGCCAGTGGAGTCAAAGTATGAGATTTTGGTTTGGTAGTCTTGGGGTAGGGCTGCAGCATTAGCTGGTATTTGCAAGGGTGCATATCTGTTAGCCATATTCACAGGGTTTAAGGGGTTAACAGGGATAACAGGTACAACAGGGTTAATGGGAGGGGTAGCAACTAGGATGTTGGTTAAAGGAGTTTGTGCAGTGGATGAAGATGTGAAAGGAGAACTTTGAGATGTGGATGGTGAACTAGGGGAACTAGGGGTAGACCGGAAAAGGACCTTGCATGGGGTAGAGATAAGGCCGGGATGATCTGAATCTGAGGTTAGATTAGCAGGCTGCTCCTGCCTTTGCTGCCTCCTAATATTTCTAGGGATGGTATTTGGATTATCAACAATGATGGGTGGATTAGGGTCAGGATTTGCCCTAGTATGCCGTGGATTTTTCTTGGGAGCCAGCTTCTAACTGTTTTTTAGGATTTTATAGGAAGTTTTTATATCTGCAGGGACTGGATAAAGATTTTGGAATGGCTATATATATTTCAAAGCTGAGATGAAGATTCATTGAAAAAAACTCTTCCCTAAAGCTGCCAATGTGACACAGAAACAGCTTTGAAGGCCTCCTGACTAATTCCAGGCTTGATCTGTAGCTTTGAGAGATGTATAGAAATTGGAAAATCCTAAGAAATCCCCAGTGGAGTCGCCAATTATGTTAACACCCAGGTTGTTCCCTTTGACTCCCAAGGGAATACGGCCGGGGTAACCACTAACCAATCTTTGTGTTACAGCTTCTAGCCAAACTGCAACCAGAGAGGGCTCTCTCTTTATGATTTGTCTCTGTTCTTATAGTATTTTAGGCTAGCTACTATGCTCAGGTTTTTGGTTTATGTTTTGGTTGAAGGACTTCTTTCAGTGCTTAAGATGTAGTGTTCAGATAGTAGTATAACATTGGGCAATGGAGTCTAGAGCTGTGAAATGCTGGAGTGATGATATTCAAACTGCAGGGCCTATTGTGTATCTTAAACAAACAAATTTAAACTTAAGGGGTGAAGCATGGTCAGTCAACAGAAAGCAATTAAGAATTCTCTATTAAGCTGGTGATGTGAAAGTGAAACATGTTGCACAGGAGCAAACTTGAATTCCTGAAACAAAGCTCACTGTGAAAGATATATTCTGAAAGTGCAGCAATTAAGAATTACACTTATCAAGATTACAACTGAAGAAAACATTCATCAACAACATAGATTGAGCTCAGGGTATTGCATGAATAAATCCTGAAGGCTATTCTTTTTCTTTGTTGCTGAATATTTATAAACTAGAAACATGTATGGATTGTAAAAGACTGAAACACATAACAAAGAGAGTTACAAAAAACTTATTGTATTGTGAGGTACACAGGAATCCTGCAGTTTTCAACAGACACCAGAACGCATTCAACACTTCAGAAATCCGAGAAATTCCATCACTTTCTTTATTAAACTTCTGAAAGGATTACAACATAAGAACTTCTTCAGGAGAAATCAACAACAACCCTTGCAAACTCATGCGAAGGGGGCTTTATAGAAATGTTCATACAAAATATCTCAGGCATTGAGTCATCTGAGAAAGAGATATCTTCATTACTTCGTACAGAAAAGTAGATAAGAAGTTATTACAGTTTTGAATATAGCATAACTGCTCTTTAAGTCTGTCAGAAGATATTTTGACCTTTGGAGGTCGCTGAGTCGGTTGGAACGCTTTTGCTTTAAAGCTGGAAAATGTGCCTTTACGTTTGCTGCGCTGTATCTTCTCGGCCCTGCCACCTGTGACTGTGCTTGCTGCTGTGGTGGCTGAATGGCTTGCTGAGCTGGCTCAGCTTTCATCCTTTCTTCGCATGCCGATTTTGTTAAGTTTTCCTGTGCATGATCATTTATAAAATTTTGCAAAAATTTGATTTACAGGTTCTGGTTTGATAATATTAACTGTATCAATCTATTCCAGACTTCCTGTGTGGGCAATTGGTGCTTCACAATTGCCTCTATGGTTTCATCTGCCTCGGTATATTTATAAAAATTTGGAGGCACATCGAACAGATGATTGATTTCGTTCATGATGAAGAACAGGTTTTCCACCCTGTTGTAGAGAGTCTGCCCTGATGCTGGCCCTGATTCTGCTGAAGTGCTGGGCTGTTCTGCAACTTGACTGGCAGCATAGGCACTGACCCTTTTGGCATAGTTTTCATGGGTAAGCAGTTTGCCTACACTGCTTAGTATGCTGGGGAGACCTCTGTTTTGCAATGCCTGGAACCTATCCATGAACCTGTTGATTTCGGTCTGCATATCTTGGGTCCTTCTCTCTAATGTTCCAATCAGGTTTCTTAATGTCAGGACCCTTTTTACCATTGAGATTGTCTCAGTCCTGTTGGCAATTCCCATGGTGGTCAGTTGAGAGCTTGTCCTGTGATTTAATATATTGATCATTCTATTGGCAGCATCAGGCATGTTGCCAAGGCTTGCTCTTGCTCTGTGTATCTCCCTATTTTCCTTTGTAATGAGCTCTGACTGCTCATGTATGGTCTCAATGAAATGCCACTGGTCAGTAATGGATTGGCCAATGTTGGCCCAGAGGACTGTTCTGAGTTCTGCTGTTACTTTATCGAGTGTGAGCTCTTTCTCAAGCTCAGTTATTCTCTTTTTCAGAGCTTTTATCTCTCTTTCCTTCTCAGCTACATTCTGTTTGCTCTTATCATATCTTTCATTTATTTTGGCCAATTTCTCCCTGGTCTCATTCAGTTCTGTCATTTGAGCTTCCAGGGCCTGAATCTCATTCCTTAGTTTTTGCATATCCAAGCTAGGGGCCTGCTCTGTTGGTGGAGGTGCTGAAGTAGATGGTGCTGCTTAATCAATCTGTTGAGGAGGAGGAACAGTAGTTGGGGTAGCTTCCTCAAGATTTACGATTTGAGGAGGAGGCTGGGAAGTCTGCCCTTCTTCTCTCTTTTTCAGAGATGCTTGTAATGCTGCCTGTGCAGCCTCTGATTCTCCCAGTTGTTCTTGTGTCTGGATGAGCTGCTTATAGAGAGATATGAGCAGATCTGTGGCATCTTTATCATGCCTTTGTTGGGCCACTTCATCTGTTTGAGGGTGAATTGTGGCTGGGAGCTTGATCTTTCTCCTTAGAGCTGCCATATCTGCATCCCTCAACTTTAATATTTCTTGTATGCCCTTGATATCTTTGGGGTCATGCCCAATCTCAATAATTATATCTTCTAGGGACCTTATTCTGTTGTCCTTTGCTTGTGAGGATGCCCTTTCCAACTCAAGTTGGGCAGCCGTATTATTAAGGCTATTTTCTAGCCTGTAGTTGTCCAAGGTCTTGTCTGCCAATGAGGCATAGACCATCTCACCTGTTTGTTTGTGTAGTTCAATCTTGTCCATCGGGTGGATGTCCTTGGCCATGATTTCAAGATTAGTCCTCAAGTAATCTGAAGAGGACTGTGGCTGCAGAGTGGTTGGCGTGAAGTGGCTCATGATCATCTTGCCTTCACTTACATCGAAGGCGGACATTAGTCGCTGCTGGTTGGAGGGAGCCATTTTCAATAAATGGTTGTACAGCTGTATCTTAATGGGGTCACTTCTCCTCTTTATGTCTATGAACTGCTGCTTAATGCTCAGTTCACCTTCTCTCTGCTGGCCGGAGGAGCTGACCTCCCCTCCCCCTATTCTCTCTTGTTCCTGCTGGAAGGAACTTGCAGATGCCTCCATACTAGGCAGGCCCATACCCAAAGATTGCCCTCTAGGCATCTCTTCCTCAGAGAAAGGATTTATTCTCTGTCTTTTCTCCCCATGGCTTACTGATGTGGTCAAGGGAGTCTCTCTATCCCTTTTTCTGCTCACATCCTCCCTTTGTGGAGTTTGGAGGACTGAGGTTTCATTGGCAGCTTCTTGCCTAGGAGGCACTATGTTTTGAGCCTGCTGCTCAGTGAGATTTTGGGCCTCAACTGCCCCTTCTTGCTGTGTGGGCTGCTCTTTGTCCTGCTGCCGTTGCTCTGCCTCCTCCTGAGGTGGCAGTTCTTGTTCCATTTCTTTCTCCTTTCCTTTGGCAGAGGCTTGCTCAGTAGCTCTGGCCACTTGCTGATTTGCTGTGGAAGAAGATGCAGCTGTTCCCACTTGAATGTTTGGAAGAGTGAACACCTGTGCAGAAAGTTCCAAGTCAGCCATCTTTAGAAGATTTCTACGTGCTCTTTCATTCAGCTCTTCTTGTGTAATAGGCTCTTCTAGGGTTCCTCTCCTCCATTTTATTTGGTTTGCATGTTGTTCAATGTGAGGGATCTTCACATGATCATAGCGAGATAGCTTATATTTAAGCCTCCTCAAAGTGATGAAGTGGTTGGGGTCATATGGTTTCCAGAGGAAACTGGTCTTCAAACCAAGGCCCTCTAACATTCTACCTGCCTCTATCCAGCCTTCCTCCCTTATATTATAGACCAGGTGGCCAAGTTGGTTCTTGACCTTCAACTGTGCCTTCTTGCCCTTTCCTGAAAAGTGAAGCACATCAACATTGCCGAACTGCCTGAAGTATTCTAGGGCAAAGAGCCTCATGGGCACATATTTGGGTAGTCTGTATGGGGGTAGTTCACAGCCATAAATTCTAATGACTGTGTGATGTTGGTAAAAATACCAATCCCCGATGCTGTATACTTTTGACAAGTGAAGGAGTCTTTGCATCTCATCGGTTAATCTTGGAGGAGGTGAGCCCAGAAGCAGAGTCATGGCTAGATGGATGAAGAGATCTATGAATTCACAGTAGGTATATGGAGAATAGAAACTGCAGTGGAAAGCAGAAGTCCAATACACTACTGACCTCAGATTGCCCTGTGCATCCTCTCTTCTCATAGCAAAAGAGAATTTCTCATGTTGGTAGTATAAGATCAAATGGTAAATGTAGGAGGTGTATTTGAACACCCTTTCCCTTGATAGGTTCATCAATTGCTCATGCATTTTGTCTGATATGTAAGTGGCATAGTCATAACAGACTGGATTTTTGCCAGGAGAGAACATGAGCATCATTTGCAGCACAGTTTCATCCACAAACTCAATTGAGTCATACCCCAGAATGGGACTGATCATATCAACAAGGTCCCTGCCCAATTGGTTAAGGTAAACATGATTAATGGGAGGATTTTTCACAGTATCAGAATCAATAAACAACTGGTTTAGCTTGGTGATTTGGGCATCTGTCAATTTGGCTCCCTGTCTTATCAAGTTAACCAGTGATAGAGGAACCAACTTCTTCTCTGTTTTGAACTGCAGCATCTCTTTGATGGCCTCAGGGGTAATATAGAACAGAACTGTCCCTGAAGGGTCAAGCACAGCCCTCTGGGTGGCATCATACCTATCAACACATAAGTGAATCAGGTCAGGAAATTGATTGACCTGAGGGAGCTTGAAGATTGGGAGGAAGGACTCCCAAATGCCCAATATATCTGTTCCAGTCTCATGTTTAATTTTTAATTCATTTAACAGATGAAGGTGGAACTTGCTCTGGCTTAGCATTTCTTCTGAGATTTTATAATCTAAGTCTGCTAATGCCTTCCACTCCAATTCTCTGTGAGGGGTGTTCAAAGGGGCAACATTAAGGGCTATGGGAGCCACTGGTGGGTCCATGCTTTCTTCTAGGATTTTAAGGATGGAGTTGCTATGCAGGGCAACACAAAGAAGTTCTCTTCAACGGAAGAAATGTGAATTGTATGGAACAGAGGGTGAGTGAAACAACTGCAGCAATTGAAATACTGCTTTGGAGTGCAAATAAGACCAATGTGTGGTCTCAGTCTCTATTTTTCAGCAGGTAGGTTCAGTTTGAGTACGTTGTTTCGCGATTGCGCGAACAAAGTGCAATTTTTTTGTGAAAATATGGGCAAACAAGGCTCAGCTGTTGTTTTTCAAGCTCACAGTTATAAATGGGGCTAGGCACAAGGATTTCTCCTGTGAATTGTATGTTTTCTCATAGTTTTTAAGCTTTCTTGGCAATTTACAGACAAGCCAGGTGAAGGAAGAGTCTCGAAGATAAATACCTGGTTTTTCAGAGAGCAATGGAGGGGGATGTAGGTGGGAATCGTGCGCTGGTGGTCTCCAGGTTGCGCTGTGCAGGTTGGTGCCCGGTTGGACGTGAAATTGCATGCAGGAGCGACAGTCGTTTTTTATAGAAAAAGTGCAAAAAACGCGACATTTTGGCTATAATATTGACTTTTGGAAATTTGGCGCGTTTTTCTGATGACGTCAGCATGACGTCATAGGTGGGGTCAGGGCCGGATGACGTCAGCATGATGTCATCGGGTGAGGTGGCGAGCTGCTATTGGTCCACGGGGATGATGCGGTGGTAGACACATTGGCACGGGGGCGGACAAAAAGGTTGACGCAAAGGCGGGGTGGCAATGACGTGGGGATGACGCTGGATGAGCGGATTGACAGAAACCGGAAATGGTTGGTGGTTTTGTATCGCACTGCTATAGCTACGGAGGTGGAATGCGTCAGGCGTACCTCCGATGCATTGTGGGGAAGGCGCGTGGCGGTCACCTGACGTCACCTTCTGACAGATATCGGAAGGTATCTGTCGGACGTCGGGGCCGCTCCAATATCAACGAGGGCCGTCGGATCACATGGGTCTGATCCGACGGTTGACGGAAGGGTGATGTGATCGAACAATACGGATGGGGGGCGGGATTAATTTATTATTTGTTTTGAAATATGCGCCCGGCAGAAAAACATTAGGATATGGGGTTTTGTAAGGCCTTTCAATGTATTTTGAAAAATCAGACATACGCGCCGAAACTTTGGATAAGCGCCAAAAGGTGGGTTTTTGGGTTTTTTCATAATTTCAAAGGGGTTTATGGGTAGGAAGGGGTTTTTATAAGGTTTCTCTTTACAAACGAAGGTTTTAAGGGGCCAAATGAATTCAGAAGAGGGGAGGGGGTTAGGCTTAGGTTTATCAAAGTGACCAGATGTCATTTTGATCCCTGACAGAGAACATATGGCTATAATGCCAAGGGAAGGGATATTTATACCATGTTTGGGGTTTATACACCATGGTGTTATAATACTAGGGAAAGGGTAAAATGGGGGATTTATATAATAGAATTAGTGGTCAATATGGATGAAATGGGTGGATGAGGGGGAATATCACTAAGTTTATTTGAAAATCACTTAGCTTAGGGAGTAGATCAAAATGAAAAGAATTTTAGACAAGAAATGTGGCTTTTAAAGGATCAAGAGCCACCATGAAACCATAAATTCTTACATGAATCTCAACTGATGAGGGGATGTTAGTAATGAATGGAGAGGGGAATATTGGGAAGTTAGACATGCTTCTTTTCTTGTTGCAACCTGGTGGAGAGGAACGACTTCTCAATTCATTGAATTTTCTTTGTGAACATAGGTCAACACACATTCAATTGTAATGAATGATACTTCTGCAACCCCATCTGCCTACCCATCTACTTGCCTAGCATTTTTTTTTCTTCTTGGAGGGTGCACTTGGACTTGCAGACCCTTATCTGCCTTTTCTTTTCTTTGGCTTTTTTCTTTTGTTTTTCTATCTACTTCTACCCTTATTTCCTCCAAGGTCCCAGATTAAGCAGTTGGGAATCTTACTTCTCTACCTAAGCTACTTGTCTGCCAAGATTAAACAGTTTGGACAGACTTCTCTCTCTATTCTACAACTGAAAATTTAAAACATGGCATGATCCTGATTAGGCTGTTGGACCATCCATCAAAATTTAGACAACATCAAGCTATAGGCACAGATTGTATTCTCTTGGAAATATGTGATCTTTGCATCATCAAAGCAGAGCATATTTGGGCCTTTCCTTGCCAATCATGAAATATGAAACCTATTGGTATAGGTAGCTAACAGGCTGTACTACAAACAATGTTGCTGAATATAGCGCTGTTATTGAATTATTAGCCAAGGCAATCAATCTCGGTATTCGTACATTGCTTGTTAACCTAGACTCTCAACTTGTCGTCCATCAGCTCAATGGGCAATATTCCGTCAGAGACCGTCACATTTTAAGGTTGTACTTACGTGTTAAATTGTTAGAAAGGAATTTTGACTTTATCACATATCAACATATTCCACGATGATTAAACACATTATCTGATGCATTGGCTAATCATGTATTAGATAGACATTTGTGTAATTTATAATCAAAACATCATACAAGCAAGCACAATAATAAACCATAGGCATATGTATATATATATGTGTCGCAATGTTTGCACCGCGTGCATTACATAGTTCAAAAAATAATACATGTTCATCCTGATACATCCTGGGACGACATGTCCCTCAAAAAATATGCATGAAATAAGCCTAGAAGTCTATTCACGGTGGTGCTCGTGATAGCACGTCACCGCGTGCACCAAGCGTCTCAACAGATGATGGATGCGAGTCGGCACCCCCACTATGTGCCTCTGGTATGCAAAAGGCACGTCCGCCAATCTAGCGTAACCCATAATCCCTTGGGTGAGTCCCTCGAGATTCTACACCAATTCTTCCCCCAGGGCACCCCTTGCCTGAGGGTCAGCTGCGGGTTGGCCCCTCCGCGCTATAGGAGAGAAGCCGACTGGTCTCTCTGGGCCTACATCTGCATATACATACAACTATTATGAGAACATGCATGTATTGACAAAAAAAAATGAAAATACATAAAACATCAAAAACGAAGAGATTGTACCTAACTCCTCTTCCCATTCCTCTCCCTCTAACAGTGGGAGGTCTGGATCCCCCATGAAATTGGTCTCCGCGTACGGCCAATCCTCTACCACGATCAGCTGACGATGAAGCCATATGAAGAATTCGGGCCGCCAAGACATCTGCTGGCCCCCTCCTCCTCTGGGCATCAATGCTACCCAGCGAGCTAACCTAGGCTCTCGTGGCAATGGGTCTGCCACTACAGCTCCCTGGATCTGGAAGAGGGGTAATCGTTCCAAGAAGAACGACACCACAATCGAGCCATACCCGAACTGTTTCACTCCCCCGCGCTTACACTTTGTAAGCTGCCTTTTGATATTTGTAGTCACCGCTGTAGCCCAGTCAAAAATGGTGGGGCTGAGGCATTCTGTTGCTAGTAAAAGATGATTCTTGCTCACCTCATGGGGCACTTGTAGCCTAGTTGCACGCGTGATGGTGAGCAGTATCACCTTAAGAACCAAGTCCTGGATGGTGGCGATATCCACCTTGGCACTGTTTTTCCCAAATTGTGCCTCTGGACACACTTGGGCCTTCACTTCACCTATCTTCTCTCCGGAAGGTCTGCTTCCAGTCAAAATAGGGCTCGCCCCTCTCTGTGACAACCCAGTAATGAAGTACACATCAGAGAAATCGAGCTCTAAGGTTTGGTCCCATAAGCGAAATACTTGGTCATCAACATCCCAAGCATCGACTATGAACTGTAATAACTCCGGTTGAGCTCGCAGATAAGATGTGAGGAAGAACTTCTTGAGACCATAGTCTCTCAATGCATTCATACATCCCTCATCCTCTATGGCCAAGGCATCTACGGCATCATGCTCCCATTCTTTCCATTCCACCACCATTTTTGCTTGTTTCCTGTACTCACAAGGACGAATAAATCATTATTAAAACACTGGTAAGCTTACAAACCAGACGAATTTCAAAAATAATGAGAAAATTCAAGGTAAAAATTAGGTCGTGCGGTTGGCACGACTGTTTCTAAAATAGTCGCGCCAACGGCGCGACAACTTTGGGCAAATCACCCCATTGGCGCGGACCCGTGCCGGATACCCGCGCCAATGGGGCGCAACCCTAAATTTTAAAATCCTCCTTGCAGAGGCTCAATCAGGGAAAAAAATGCATAAAAAGAGTATGAAAATGGAGCTAAGGGAAGCGCCTCTTACCTGGAACTAGTGGAATCTCAAATGGTTGCACGGATTGGCGGTAATCATTGCTCGAAGTTTGCTCCCGAAATGGACCACTACTACTATGCAAGAGGTAAAAAGTAAAAGTAATTATATTTTTTACATTTTCACCATATTTATAGACTTTTTGACTTGTATTTAGGTTTAAAAGTTGTTTTTTGAATATTTTAATATATTTTTGGTCGAAAATGGATTTTACGCTTGCTTTTGGTGCCATGACAGGTCTTTTTCGCAACTTCGATGGTGAAACGAGTTGTATTTTATACTTTTTCGGACTCGGTAAATACACGAAAAAGTCACTGTGGAGTCATCTTTCAGCTCTTTTCTGACTCGCTAAAAATGAAAAGATCGCTGAGTTATCCCTCTTGACTCGTTAAACGTAAATAAGAGGCGGTCGTCTCTAAACCCTTTTCCGACCGTGTAAAAATGAAAAGATCGTCGGACCCTTGTCGTTTTAGGTTCGTTAATGGTTACGAAATGATGTGATGTTGATCACTTTTTTACTTTTTGAGGTCGATGTCACTATATATAAAAAGTACTCCTCGATCGTAATGGTCGGGTAGTTCTTTCGAGCATTGTTTTATACTTTTTCAGGCTCGGGAGACACAACTTTACGAAAAAGGACCCCCCTGGAGTTTTCTTTTCTGTTGTCTTTTCAGACTCTCTAAACAGGAAAAGACGCCGAGTTCTTCCTTTGTCAGACTCGTTAAAACTTAATGACATTGGATTCCGTCGAAATGACGCTCACAAGAATATGCTATCCTCGTCAAGCTTGTTAAAAATAACTGGGGTACTCGCCAGAAATGGTGGGGAAAATAGACCCATAATTATTGTCGTGTCGGCAGTATGTCTCTCTTGAACATGGCACTTGTTTGCATTCGTGTCTGGGTGGGGACATCTCATCTTGTTTTTACACTTGTCTCCGTGGGTTTGGGTGATCCTATTTGACCTCTCATTTGCTCATTGCCTTGTCACCATGACCTCTGCTCATTTGATGTCAAATACTGCCAAGTCCACTGTCGTGCTGCCGATATGTTCAAGAGAAGTTGACCTCTATAGAATTATAACCTTCCTCTGATACCTCACATAATTCTGATTCACCACAACATTCTTCCTCTGTCTCGTGTCAATGATGTGGGAAACACTATGGCCCACCTTTGATCAAGGTCACTTCCTGTCGACTTTAGTTCATTATCCATGAAGCTGATCTAGAGACTCCTTTCCGGTGCCTTGGAGCCTGCATGCCTCAGTGGCAGGTTCTTCGTGTTCGACGAGAGGTTTTCATCATTGACCTCTGATCGAATGATTCTACGGGTGTTCGATGCCAGCTCACTTATTTGCATGCCGTAGATTGTACCTATAGTACCTTGAGGGCCATTGTCATTATTGGTGGTACCTCTCGCGTCTGTTAACAGTTTTCATTAGTGATTGGTAATCAGACGATGTTCATGCATGTTCGACTCCAACTCATGTATTCACATGCTTGAACTTGTACTCTGTTCGGGTCGAGATGGAGCGCAAGACCCTGGATTTTGTTTGTTGGAATCCAGGCTGCGATTTGTGGCTTATTATGATCATTAAATGACTCATTCACTGGATGGCTGTGACCATGCCTGAGTCTATTTATCGATCCTCTCTGGATGGCTGCGCCCATACCTTGGATCTAGATTATTATATACTCTGTTATGGATGGCTGCGCCCATACCGCATATATCATGTACTTGAGATATCAGTTGTACTTCTTTACGCAGGTTCTCCGGCGGCCGTGTTTTCAGTTACGCATGTTCTTGTAAAGCATTTCACCCCTCTCTCTCTCGGGCCTCATGCTTTAGGGGGCATCTGTTACACAGCAATTTGTCACCGTTTATCACCATCCCTGTTACCCCTCACCCGCACACTGGAGGACTCATTCCGGGACCTGTGAGAAGTGACATGACCTGAAACCACTTGCATCATATTCCTCTAAGTATGAGCTTCATATGCCCTGAAGACATCTCCTGCAAAATACCCATGAAAACAGCTCTTTTTGCATTAGCGCGGGTCCACAGTTCACTGCCCGCGCTAATGAGGGAAATCCTCTAAAAAGGGCGCGCCATTGGCGCTCTATCTCAGAGTTGCACTCGTGCCAACCGAATTGAGTAAATTTTTCAACGAATAAGCTTCCGAAGGTTCTCCTTAACCCATTCACCAACTGAATCTATGTTGAGCTAGGATGGTCTGGCTTCGAATCTCCATAGAAGGGAAGTGGTTTGCCACCTTTCATGGAAGTTTCCAAGTGATAAATCCAATCCCATGAATAATGTGGTTGATCCTATCTCTTTCCTCTCTATCTATAAAAGCTTGCCTCTATGCCTTGAGCAAGCTAGTCAGTAGTTCCAGCATAGTGATAGAGAATACTAGGGGTTTCAAGAGTTTGAAGCTGCAAGAGCCTTCTTTGCACCCATAAGGCCAAATCTAAGTAAGGAGATTCTTGTCACCCAAGAGAGAGGGGCTTTTTCCCATCCCAACAAGCTTTGCAAGACTTGTGTAGCTGACGACCCAGCCAAAGGAGGATTTGACGTCAGAACGATGGTTGTATTCTTCTTTGTTATTTATCAGTAATAGATGACTATCATTATGGTTCCACTCTCATTGTCCTATGATTGATGTTGAGTTATATCTTTTTTGACTGATATATAATTGCATCTATTGGATTTTATGCTTGTATTTGTGTTGTTCTTTGCATGTACAGGTGTCCAATCATGAATATCATGGGGATCGTGACTGGCCGAGGCAAAGGAACGAAAGCGACGTCTCTTCTACGAATATTAGCGTTGGAATCCAAGTAGGTTCTCATCATCCACTTTTAATTTGCAATTAGGAACTTGCATGATAACATTGTTTGATTGTTGCTAGATCCAGTATGGGCTAGTAGGGATCGTCTCTGTCCACATAGAGGATTTACCTCCACAACAGGGTGGTTCTCAACTACCCTTCCTATGACAAGGAGCTCTATGCTCTAGTACAAGTGGTCCAAAAGTGGAAACATTGTCTTATAGGAAAGGAGATAGTCATTCACTCACATCACTAGTCATAAAAATTCATGTAGACCCAAAGTAAGTTACATAAGACTAGGCATTAAATGTGGATGGAATATTTGCAGAAGTTTCATTTAGTGATCAAGTACAAGAAGTGCATAAACAATTTGGATGACATGACTTCAAGGCCGCCCACTTCAAAAATTATAGCATTAGGACTTTGATGCACATGGGCCTTTTACCCATGATGCATACATAGAAGCATATACAAAGGATGAGGACTTCAAGGACAATTTTCAATAGTTTTAGAGATAGAGTCATGTAGACAGTGGAGATAGTATAGTTTACTATCATCTATATAATGGATTATTATATAGAATGGACAAGTTATATGTTCCTTAAGATGATAACCTGCATCTAATCAGAAAGGCTTATACATCTAATGTTGCAGGGAGTTTTGGTGTAGGGAAAATGATGACCAACGTACAAAGGTATGTGTACTGGCCTTGAAATGCAAGAAGACGTGAGTATATTCATAAGAGGATGTATTCTTTGTTTTACTAAAAATATTAGTAATAGGAAATAGGGTCTATACCATCCCTTACCTATACCCGTTCGTCCTTGGAAAATTATTTCCATGGACTTTGTGGGAGGTTTACTAACAAAGACGAAGGGGCATGACTACCTGTTAGTGGTTGTTGACATAATCAACAATATGTGCATTCTTGTCCCCTATGGAAAGGCCATTAGTAGGAAATGGGCAACACACTTTTTCTTTGGACAGGTTTAGGTACACTTTAGGATACTAAGGATCATTGTTTGAGATAAGGATACTAGATTTATCAATGGTTTGACTACATTTTGGGAGAAGGTGGACACAAATTTGAAGAGGTATACAACATTCCATCCACAAATAGATGGGAAAGAAAAAGTAGTTAACATGAATTTGGCACAAGTTTTGAGGGGTTACAATCAGAAGCATCCAAAGACTTGGGATGCAAAAATGGTATATAAATAACACTCTTATAATAGAGAAATCCATAATTATACTCGAAAATCCCCATTTTAAACTTGTTTTGGATATTTTCCATTTCAAATTTGGATATTTCGTATGGACAACAAGGATGAGTGAGTGAAGATATCATAAGGGATGCCATGGTGGAAGAAAAGAATGTTGAGAAGATTAAACAAATCAATTTGCAAGTACAAGAGACACTAAAGAAGTCAAAAAAAAAAGTACAAGGCTAGTTATGATCAACGCATAATTGTTATAGACATTTTTGGGCACTGCCACCCCAATCATACATGTCCATAAACCAAGGGCTCTTGAGTCCCTAAAAGTTTTGTTTCATGCCCTAAAGGAACAAGGTCAGCTGATTACATCATCTCCCAAAAGTTCTCCACAGAAAACTGCTCAGAACTGGTCAAAACTGGACCATACAGGTTGCTGAGTGCTAAGGGTGTGATGCATCTCACCTGCCCAGGGTAAAAGGTGTGATGCATACTGGAAAGCCCTTCTGTAGGGTGCGATGGGAGAGAATGGACAAACGGCAGAGACAGTTTGCAAGGTGGATGATCATGGAATCTTCCAGAAACTTCTCCTGTGACACTTGCCTCTCTGAATTTTCCCAGGGATGAGTAAGAGATCATCAATCTCCAAGTGAAATCAAGAACTATCAGAGAGAAGACACTAATCAAAATCCTAGAAGCTGACTCACCTCCCTACAATCATCTATATATGGATCCCTCATCCCAGAGATCCAGAGGCTGGAATTTTGTATCTTGTAAGGAAGTGTTGTTGGTTTCTTGGTGGAATATCATAGTGTTGGGTGATCTAAGTTTTTCATGAGGTGAAGAAGGGCTTTCATTCTAGGAGGATGACGCTGGGTCAGATCAATGGGTTGTAATCCTCTCTTCTAATCTTTATATCAATAAAGCTATTCAAGTTTTCCTCCACATTCTTGTATATCTGATAATATATGCATTTGTGTGGTTAATATATATCTGGTCCTATATTGCTTATGATTTTAGATCTCTGCACTTTGAAGGTATTATGCTGCTTTGACTTTATAGGTACTCTTTGAAGTGGAGTGGTCAAGGGAGAAGCGGTAAAGACATGTCAGTGAGGAGAAGGAAAAAGCAAATAACCGAGCAAAAGATCGAGGTTGGTATTCTTTGACCCTCTCCTATCTACTTCTCATAAAGGAAAACGAAAGTAACTTTAATCTGTTTGTTTCTAAGATAGCTACCTGTCTTAGTGGGACTAGCAGCTCTGCATAGACACTAGATTTCCTGATAACAAAATGGAGACTCCACTGGGGAGCGAATAGATTGTTTGCTTGTCTATATTTGTTTATTTTATAAACTTACAGACAGAGCCTGAAGTTAAGCCAACTAGCTTTCGAACTGCATTTTCTATGCAAGTGAAAAGTAGATCAATGCTGCTTCAGTCTATCTCTGGGTTTTGTTTATAAAGTAAACAATCGATTTGCAAACATCCTAATTTCCCTAGTGGTGGCTCTAGTAACCTCATTAGATCAGCCCCTGTGATTTCTATTTACTGACTATCATTAGCTCGGCCTAAATCCCTGAACTAAGCTGCAAACTGTGACCAAGAACCAAGTTGAAGTCTCGTCCCTGGACCATCGCACCTTCTCCTCTTGGGAATCTAGATGTATCGCACCTCGCGTGTGCAGTAGGTGCACTGCATCACACTTTCCCTGTGTTGCAGGTGCGCTGATCAGATAAGACCTCTTCTGCTTCCAAATTTTGGTTTCTTTGTTCACTCTCTCCAGCATTATTCAGGAGTTTTGCTGTTTGTGATTAGTATAGAACTATGGAAACTCCCTTCCTTTGCATGATTCAACCTCCATAGTACAAAGAATTGTGAATGTTTTTATGTATTGTGTGCCATTTACAATTCTCTTTTGCAAAAAAGTAGCGTAATCAAACCGTCATCTTTTGATTTGGAAGTGTCGCAAGTGTTGTTTTCAGTCAAAGAAAAGAATTCTATTGTTCTTGATGGTCGATTATATGGTTACTCTTGTATTTGATTTTAATTAGTAGTTTTTCAAGTGTCAAAAGTTGTTTTCAATTCAAAGTCGCAAAGTGTTGTCATTATCTTCCTTTCGTTTTTGAAGAGAAATTTGTTAGTGCTGTCGCTTTGAAAAGATAATTCAGATTTATACTCAGCATTCTTTATGTCATTCACACATTAAGAAAGCAGAAAACAAATACATGCATGTGCATTTGCATTTAGACTGCTTGTTGCTTTGATTTAGGACAGTGCATCTAGTGTGTGCTCTCTGCTCTATGTTGAAAGAATATCATCTCTCTTTCCTTTGTAGCTAGGATTTTCATTGCAAAAAGAAGATTAAACGATTGTTTATCATCTTAGATTGCATTTTAGGAATTATATATCTACATCATGCGGTGAACTTGAAAGGAAAATTTCTCAAGAAAGATCAACTGTAAAATAAATTCAATGAACATAAAAAAGCTTTGGAACCTAACTCACAACATTTAGAAGTCTAGGCTAGAGACGTATTCTGGCGTCGTGAAGCCTGGTAACTATCGCTTTCATTGTTGGTTGGGTGATTCCTCCTCTTTGAGACAACAAGTGCCAGTACGGACTTGTGCTCCCACGTAACGTCGAGTATATATTGGGAGACCACAATAGGCTATATCATTTATCCATAGGAAGCCGTGTCTGCCGTCCTATCGATCGCAATGCACTGAACACAACATTCGGGAAGATTGACTGCCATACCATAAAAAGTATTCTGTAGTTTTGCGATTGGTTTGGTAATCCCTCTGTCTAGATTTCCAGAGTAGTCTCTTTTGTTCCTTTTCAGACTCCTTAAAGGAAAAGGTCCATTTGAGCACTTGTCACTTTAGGCTCATTAAAAATCGAAGGCGACTAGAGTCATCTTTTTTTTTCTTGACTCTTAAAAATTGAAAAAACAAGTTGTGTCAAAGCGTCTAAAATTCATTTAATTCAGAATCATTTTCCCCTTTATTTTCAGTTGATCGAGTAATCCGCAATCGTGGAGGAAAGTCAATCAAAACCCCGTCGTTCGCGGAGACTTACGAGTCAACCGTCTTTGTCTCCAAAAACAAAACTATTTCGGACAAAGAGAACTCATTTAACCAGATCAAAGTCCCCTGGTTTGGTTGGAACAAGTGTTCTGACACCCTCAGAGACTCCAGTTACTCCAAACATTTCTGGTATCCCTGCCTCTACAGAAGAAGTTTTGCAGCCACAAGGGGACAGTAGAACTGATCCTAGTGTGAAGGTAAACACTTCTATTCCTGAACCGGCCCCATCTACAACTGATTTGGAAGGTGTTATTCCCCAAACATCTGTTGCTACAGAATCTATACCTTCTTTGGCACTGGAAATATTTTATGGACCTGACGGTCTACCTCTTCCACCCAGATTGATTGCTATAGAAGAGATTGTGGAGGATCCCCCATCTAGTACTCCATCGCATTTTGGAGTTGGGATCATCCTATATTCTTCTTCGTAAAAAATTAGTCTCCCATCATCAGAAGTTCCTGTAGAATTGCTAGGCAATCTTTTGGATAGACTAGATATGTTTGAACAACCGTCGACATCTAGGACTGTGTCATTTGACACAACAGTGGCAGAACTTCTTGCTGTTACTCCAACAATGTTCACCGGTGTACTGTTTGTCCCAACTAGCTCTCAATCGCTGGATGGAATCCATCCAATGGCTATTTTGACAGTATGGTCTGTTCCCATTTGTTCGTCCGGAATAATATCTGGAATCTCTTATGTTGAGTCTCAACAAATTGATCCTTCGAAGTGTCAATTTGGGTAGTCCGGTCCTCAAAGGTATATCATTCCTTCGAGTACTGGATTTCTGCCATATAGGGGGCAATATACCCTTTCATTGTCTCCTCCGGGAGAACAAACATACGAGATTTCACAACAGAATTCAGGTTATGCTGGGATTACATCCAATGATTGGGTGCCAATGCTGCCTCAAAAACCAAGAGTTGTATACTCAATGCAACAAAGTCTACCTATGTCAAATATCCCACTACACCAGCTATTGTGACGGTGTCGCAAGTGCAAGCATTGCCTATTGTATGCCAACCTCAAGTCTCTCAGGTTGTAATTCAATAGCCTCTTGTCTCTATGATGCCACCACAATCATCGATTAGTGGCTCCTTAACTGGAATGACCCAGGCTCCAATGAGTATCATCACCCCTCATCTTGGTCAAACGGCCAGTATTGGACAACAGCAAATGGTTTCACAACCATGGCTGGTGCAATATCAACAACCGCAATTCCAACAAGTTTACCAAGGATCTGAGCACCAAATCTTTGCAAGTAATGGGCAGGCGTATATTGAAAACGGTCAACATCAACCATTTCATAGTGGTTATGCCCATCAACCTTACCAAAGTTATTAGCATCAAATGCACTATGTTGGTATGTAAAGACCCACTGCTCAGGAAATCCCATCTTATCCTGGTGTTGTGCTCTACAACAACCCCCCATTTCATATCAAGATTATTCTCAAAACTATAATATGAAATGGGTCCCTTTTTATTTTAATTGGTATCAACTTAGTATTATTCAAAAAGATCCGAAAACAAAATGAAAACATTACAAAACCTTTTTGATAAACCAATTAATTGGTCTTATAATATATAAATGAGTAATCTTTTATCATTGCGATAAAGCGATCGCAAGATCGCATATTGTAATGACAAAGGAGGCATAACTTAAAGACCCATTGGTTTTCTCCGACGCGACAACACGCAAAAGGCTATCGGATATCGACAATAACAAGTTATCATAACAAAAGTCCCTTTCGCTCCGATGCGATGTGATATCGCTATCGGCGATCGGAGATGTACCATGCATGCTTTTCAAAGTTCTCAGTTAATACTCCCGATGCGAATTGGCGATATCGCTATCAGAAATCGGGGATTCCAAAAGGAACCAATATAACGATTTAAGTTTTCCCCGACGGCCGATTGCGATAAAGCTAAAAGCGCGAATTTCAAAAAATTGATAAAGCAGGGATATTACGATTAATTCCTATTAAAGGCCTTATCTTTCCAATAGCGATTCACTTGCGCTCAACCGCCAAAACATCCAAGGCACGCTTAAACGAATCATTCGGCCAATAAACGATATGATGGGAATTTAAAGGATTGACAGGTTTTAACGGCCATTTAATGGAATAGTAAGTCTAAAAATCTTTTCACAGATTGTATCCGCGGCCACTTTAAGTTAATCCTTCATCATGCATTGATTAATATATCTCGCTCATATTTGGTTTGCGCTACCAATTCTCTATATTACGTTCATTTTCACTCCTGTGCAGAACTCTTCCGAAGCAGTAGATTTAAGCAGAATGGGGAAGAAGTCTAAGAAGACTGCAATGGCCTCCGCTTCGGCAGCCACAGGACAACTCATCGCTGATCCAGGAACTAAAAGAAAAGGATTGATATCCGACACTACATGTCTAGGACTCGGCAAAACTACTTGGCAAAGTACCTATAATTTGATTGAGGCCAAAGAACCCGAGGTGACAACAATATAAGCCACAACAGATATAACTCGAAAATCTGATGCTACTCTAAAGGATTTAGCCGACTCTTTCCTTCATCGGATAGCAGCCCGGGAACAAATTCTCCCATATACGGATGTAGTGAGGTGGGTAATTGAAGAAATCCCAATCACAGACAGAACCTTTTGCACCATGGATGGGAGAATCTTCGGCTCATTTCAACCTAATGATTTGAGGCAAATGTATCATTTGCCTGTACCGGAGAAGAAGTACAACAAGGCATTTCTGGAGAAATTCAGAGATGAAAACGAAATTGAATCCGAACCCATTCGGGATTGGAGGCAAAATCCAGCAAAACACAAGCATGAGTCTTCGGGTAAGTACTCTGTTGATTCTCTGTGTTCTCCTTATTGTTATGCTGGGATAATGATGTGTAGATTGTGGGGGTTACATGATTCCGTAAATTTCACTATAGAAATGGTTCCTCTGATGGAGGCGGCATGTAATAGTGAAATAATGGATTGGGAAACTGTACTGTCAAATAAGCTAGCAACCACAGTTCTTGATTTTAGAAGTAAAACCCACATCACTGAAAGGTTTATTCCCCCATTCTACTACAGTGCTTATATCTTGGACACCCTGTGTTTTAATTCTGAATTTCCTGTGCTTGGATGGAGGTGGACTCCACAAGACCCCATGCCCATTCATATATACCATCAGAAGTTGTGGAAAACTTACTATAAGCACCATTTATATCAAGTCTGCAATGGTTTTATGTTACCCATTCACTACTCTATTTTTGATAAACCTGCTCCTAAGATTTCCTACCAAGCAGGGGTTGATTTTACATCCATAGGAAGATGGTTCGGAGAGGAAAAATTTACTTATATAAGAATTTTCGGCAGCCAAGCCAAACCTCATGTCCTCCATTTGTACGTACCTAATAAAATGTTGGCTAGGGAGATAGCCTATCAGATTATGTCCGAAGGAGTTACACAAACTCTAAAGAACAAAAAGAAGTAGGTTTGGCCCTCTTTTCCTCTAAGATGCGGTGTCTACGCTTTGCATGACTTTAAACATGCAGAGAAAGAAGCTGAAAAAATGAAGGCATTAAGTCTAGCAACTCTTCCTAATAGGCAATTTGATCCAAACAAAGTCGCCTATAATGCACTTGAACAGGAAAAATTGACAAAGTTTGATCATAAAGAAGATAAGTTCGATGACCTGTTCTCCTCAGCCGAGTCAATGTCCCAAGTTAAATCGCTGGCCAGAATGGAATATAAAGATGACGGGTTAGTTGAATTCAACAGACTTAGAGAACAGAGGTTGCAAACTCTGCCTCTAGATCTGTTAGCAACAACCCCAACGACAGAATCAAGCGAGCCTGAGCAGCGACTCACTAAGGAACCTCCTGTTACATCAAAGGAACAAGAGGAAGTGCATATGAAAAAACAAGAGGAAGCCCAGACAAAAGAGCAGGAACAGAGCAGCACAGAGGTGAATGTAGATGCCCAGATTGACCCGAAATTGCTCCAGGAATGGCAGCAATTCGACTCAATCATCAGCAATCTTGAGTGCTTGAAGGAAGCCGAAATATCAAAAGTGGCTGACACATAGGAGACAACTTCAAAACACGTTCCAAGTGGAACCAGTGGCCTACCCAGTTCTAAAGAAGTAGAGATAATCCCTAAGGATCCCTCCGATCAGATTATTTTGCAAGTAGAAGAAATTCCTCCCTTAGATGTCCTTTACAGCCCAAGACACAAGGCTGTGGTAAAACGACAGCGAAAAAGGAGAAGGACTGATCAACCTTCCCTATTCCCTGAACAAACAGTGATGGGCAACGTGGTTTGGAAAGAGGAATTTGATCCCTCTGATGACCTAACAAAACTATCCCAATATGCTGGAGCCTATTCGGCAGCTACAATAGACAAGGCATCAGAGGTGAGTAATTTATTAAAAGGAAAAGACCAGGGGATCTTTTCGCTACAAGCACAACTATCGGTGGCACAACAGAAGGCAGAGCAAGCAGAACGGCAATTGTTTACACAACAACAAATAAATAATCAATTGACTAAACAATTGCAGGAAGAGAAACAGAGGATTGATTACAGTGCAGTTCAAAAGCAGAAAGAGCTGTCTGAGGCATTGGCACAACTAAAAGCAGCGAATGAACAAATGCTGAAGTCGAAAGATGAGCAAATTGCTCAACTATCAGCCCCGCTAGAGAAAACAAAGAATATTCCACAGCTAGCTGAATTCAGAGCAGAGGCATTACAGATAAACAAGGCATTGATAACACAGATAAAGCTTTTATGTCAACAAATCGCCCAGGAGGAACCTTTATGCGATTTGACGACATCAATAGGTGAAAAATCAGAAAAAGCTAGAACAAACTTGGAGCCGATGAAACACTAACTAATTTTCTTGAGTGGCAAGACACTGATGAGGGACAGGCGGCTAATTTGCCAAAAATCCTAGAATCACATAAGGAGATATTATTTACGGAATGGCAGTCCCAGTTAATGAAAGCAGAGAGAGCAATTTCAAGATGCAAATTAACCACAAGTAATTTGGTTGAATTGGTTAATGATACTCTCTACTTGTCTAACATGATTTCTCAATGTACCCCAGGTAAATTGACAACGGTTAAAACATTGGAGCAGTCATGTTATCCGGAACTAGAGAAAAATGGGAGATTAATCACAGGAATTAACAGTTTGACATGGGACACCTATTGGTTTTTCTTAGTCAAACCATACAACCAGAGAGCCGCCCTCAAATGCCTCACAGATGCAATCGGGTATATCATTCCCGATATACAGGATGCCACCTATGCTGCCCAACTCAATTCTCATCTCAACAGACCACCAGAAGTGGAACCAATGCTTGCGATATGCCAGCTCAGGTTTAAAGGCAAACAACCTAAGTGATGATTCATGCCGCCGACTGCCAGATTGCTGTGAAGGAGATATTCAGAATCAAGTTATACCAATTAAGTAGGATTTTCGTTTCATAGGTAGTTAGCTTAATCAAGTATTTATAGACCCTTTCATGTATTTAGAAAGGGTCGTAAGTTTTGTATATGACTTAAAACCTGAAGTTGCACTACTGTACTTCAGGCATATTCTTTTATAAAACTGGGCCAATCATTCTGATTTTGACAAAGAAGCTTTTATGCGGATGTGCACTACTGTCTTTGTTTGAAAGTATTTCTGAGTCGGAAGAAGAATTTCAAATAGCGATTGATATTGGGAGTGATTAGCAGCTCATATGGTACTATTATCTGTGTCTAAGTTCATTCTTTTTATATGAATTGTCATTTGATCGCTTTTGCTATTATCGGATATATGCATGTGTTTTTAACAGCATTCTTTATTCCTTCCACTATTGGATGTTTACAGTATGCTTTTCTTTTGATCATATATGTATCGATAATATAAATGATAAGTGTAGCAATATTGTGTTAATCACTTTGTTTAATTATTTAAACAAAGTGATCATTGAATGAATAAGTGTCTATGTTTATTAGATAGAGTCATCTATATGCCTGTCAATAAACAAAGATCATCAAGCGCTACATTTCAAAGAATAATAGTTCCCCGGGATTAGTAGTAGTTCTTTTATTTTTCGCTGATAGATTAAGTTATTCACCTATCGTTAGATTAGATAATCAATCGTTCATCCACCCCTTTTATTCATTATTGGGAAACTGGTCCCATTATACCTAGTCGGAGCCACCATTCCAAACGGAGAAGGAGCTGTATTAAGGTCCGGACCGGGTGGTTATCCCCAAATGTTGATACACCGATTTTTGAGGAATCAACATTTTTGGCGCTAGAAGGATGGCCTCAACTGTGAATAGCAAGCAAACCCAAATCTACAGACCATTGTAAGAGTAATTCTCCCTCCACATCACCTCGTACTTCCCAATTGCATGCTGGTTCTCCAGTATCCAAACAAGAAGAAGAGGAATCAACTACCACTGCTCAAACTCACAATACTCTAGAACAATTAAGTCTTGAATCTCCTGAAGTTCAGTCTCTCATCCATAAAATTCAGAGCTTCTCGATATCACCACAGAAATATGAGGTATCTCAAAGTAGTGTGACTTCGCAATTCAATTTACCTCACCCTCTCACCAGACTTCAGAGTGGAAAACTCGGTATTGAACCTACTGAGTTCCCTTTACCCAAAAGGAAAAAGGCGAAGAAAAACACTGAAGGATCTGACAGTGAAGCACTTTCATCCACATCCTCCATCTCATCTTCCCTAGTGCGAAGTCAACCATCCACTCCCTCATCACACATTGTTGTTCATCAGGGATTAGCAACTTCAACATCCCAACCTGCGCAATCCTCAATATCAACTCCTTCCTAGACATCTGGAATTTCAACAGTAGTATCATCCACTACTACGGTTACAATGGTAGATCCATGGACCAGGCCTGGTGCAGTCAACATGCCTGCACCATTGCATGCATTACCTGATGCTCCTGAGAAATGGCTACCCAAGTTTAATCCAGATGATGGAACACAAGCTGAGGAACATATTAATAACTTCATGTTAGCAGTTAATTTGAAGGGAGTAACAGAGCAAGATGTTGTCGTTAGGCTTTTCCCTTATACTTTGCAAGGATCAGCAGGATCCTGGTATTTTTCCTTGCCTTCTGGTTCCATTACCAGTTGGATGACTTGCCAAGAACAGTTTCTTACTAAGTATGGTGATGATAGGTCTTTAGCTACATTAATAAATGATCTCTCCAATCTTAGGATAGATCATAGGGAACCGATTAAAGAATTTAATGCACGATTCAATAAACTCTTGAATAAAATCCCAACGGCCTCCAAACCAAGTGAGCAAATCAGAAGCGAGTGGTATATAACTGCCCTACCCGCCTATATAGCTATTTTTGTAGACAGGGCTGGAAAACCAACTTTAGCTGAAAACATGAAAGAAGCACTTGCTGTGGAGAAACATATTAATGCTATAGAAAAGAAAGCTGATCTTGAAGATAGAAAAACCAAAAAAGTTTCTTTTAAAGATGATTCAAAGAAGAAAACCCCTAAAGATCCATATGACATGGAGGGTCTACAAAAGGTCCTCAAGACTATGTCAAATGAAATGGTTGAAATAAAAAAACAAGTAGCTGAAACCTCAACCAAAAGGCCCTTTAAGAATTACAAGAAAACTGAATCAAAACCACCAAATGTTATATCTAATGCAGATTCAGATCCTGAAGAAGGAGAAGAAGAAACAGTCTCACCAACTGATGAAGAAGAGGAAGTTGTTGAATGTCATGGAATGTGGGATTTTATGTTGCTTAACTCCGATACAGAAAATGAAGAAGAAGCATTTCCTGTCACTACTAGGAGTAAAAGTACCTCCGAACCTGTTCAGACAACTTCAAAGAAAAGGGGTGCAGGTGCTACTACAACAAAGGAAAAGGTACCCCCAAAGAAGCCACCTGCAACAGTTCCACAAAACCAACCTTCAACCTCAAATATTCCGTCAACATCTAAGACATTGGTAGTATCCGATTCAATGGATTACAATATTGTTGATGCCATGAAAAAGACTAAGGCAAACATTACCATGTTTGAACTTAGTAAATTGAAACATCAGCAAAAATTGCTTCTCAAAGAATTGAATGTTGTTCCTACTTCACCCCTTCCCAGTGCTAAAGCTACAAATGATGCAGGTCAACCACCTTCTGGTATGGTCGAAGCTACTGATGCAGCTCTGATTGGAGATAGATCAAATTCTCATACTCCACCTTTCCTTCTAACCTATGAGATCTACAATAGAAACCTGCACAACTGTTTGATTGACTCAGGGGCATCCTCTAATATAATGCCAGCTTCAGTTTGTTCCAAACTGAACATTGAACCCCAAAAGTCCGCTATTCATATTGTGCAGTTAGACAGGACTAAAGTCTAGGTTTTAGGAGAAATCAACTCAGTAACTATCAGGCTATCAGCTGATCCTAGAGTAGTTCAAAGAATTGATATCTCAATCGCTGATATACCTGAATTTTATGGTTTGATCTTGAGTAGGGATTGGTCTGAAAAACTCCATGGGTATATTTCTACCGATTGGTCCCATATGTGGCTTCCCTACAAGGGAAAGCCAAATCAAATAAAAATCGATCGGGAAAAACACATGACCCATACAGTTACAGAATTTGAACAAGAAAATCAACCAATAGCATTTAATAACAACATTTTGGGGAATTATTCATCTGAGTCATTCTTTGGGAACTTCACTGCCCAACCATCTCCTTTCTCAGTAAACAATTCTACATCTCAAATCGAAAATTATTCACAAACAGATAGGTCAAGATGTTTTAATGATACTGAGGAAACTGTAAATAAAATTGTTAATACTTATTTATTTTGGTCACTATATTTCGATGGGTCTAAGTCTAGTGAAGGCTCGGGAGCAGGATGTATTTTGGTTAGCCCTCAGGGAGAAAAAACAATGCTGTCCTGTAGGTTGGATTTTGAATGCACGAATAAAAAAGCTGAGTATGAAGCCTTAGTCCAAGGACTATATAAAGCGATTGAACTCAAGGTTCAATATTTGAAAGTGTTTGGAGATTCCGAAATTATTATTAAACAGGTAAGGAATACAATTCATTGTCTTTCTAGCCATCTCAAACATTATCAGTCGCTGGTGCAGGAACTCACCTCCCACTTTTCGGCATTCAATATTTCTTCCATCCCCAGGTCTCAAAATTCAGCAGCCGACTTGCTAGCCAATGTTTCTTCCAAGCTCCTACCTTCTGAAGATTATAGCCCAGATAGATTTTCAGTAGAATTACTTTTTAGGCCATCAATTCCTGACAATGTCACTAATTGAAGAGTATTCGATCACGATGAAGACATTTTACAATTTTTAACTTCCGAAAAGTCCTATGATGATCAAATCATTGAGGAAAACGAGCATGACCTTCAAATGAGAGGAAAACACGAGGAAAACTCAATACCAAAGCTTGTGGTGAAGCTTGAGGATCTTTATGATATTAAAGACAGGTTTAAACCTGTGACCAATACAAAGCTCCAAAGTTCCACCTTAAGGTTTGAATTGATAAAGCTTGGCACTGAGCAAAATCCTCAAAACATTAATTTAGGATTAGGACTTTCCGTGGAAGAAAAGGAAGCATTCATTAGACTGTTACGAAAAAATAAACATGTTTTTGCTTGGAAATATGACGATTTAAAGACATACGATACATCTATCATCCAGCATACCATTCCAATGCTTCCTGAACAAAAACCAATTCAACAGAAATTAAGGAAAATATATCTGAACTTAGAGAGTCAAATAAAATCGGAACTCAATAAACTCTTGAAAGCTAAGATTATTTTTCCCGTTCGGCACTCAAACTGGGTCTCCAATATGGTGCCTGTCAGAAAGAAAAATGGCGACATCAGGATTTGTATAGATTTCAGAAATCTGAATAAGGCGAGCCTAAAAGATAATTTCCCATTACCTACTATGGAGCAGATACTCCAATCAGTGGCAGGCTCTGAGTTGATGTCCTTTTTAGACGGTTTTTCAGGATATAACCAAGTTTTGGTCCATCCTGATGACCGACTCAAAACCACATTCAGAACAAAATAGGGAACTTATGCTTATCAGAAAATGCCTTTCGAACTTATTAATGCAGGAGCCACGTTCCAAAGAGTGATGGATATAGCTTTCAAAGGATTGATTAGCAAAACAATAGTTGTCTACTTAGACGATATTACTGTATTTTCTAAAAAGAAATCCAATCATTTGCATGATTTAAATCAAATATTTCAACGCTGCAAAAGGTACGGTATTTCACTTAATCCCAAAAAATCCTTCTTCACTCTTGACCAAGGAAAGATCTTAGGCTTTATTCTTTCTAAAGATGGCATTTATATTGATTCGGATAGGATTAAAGAAATCTCTGAAATCCCTTTCCCTCATAATAAAAAATCCATGCAGTCATTTCTAGGCCAAATCAATTTTGTCAAAAGATTCGTTCCAGAATTTTCTCAAATCATTTTGCCACTTCAAACTATGATTAAGAAAAATTCAGTCTTTAGATGGGGATCAGCAGAAAAGGAAGCGTTTGATTTAATCAAACAATCAATAATCAATGCCCCCACTTTAAATACTCCTAATTTTTCTAATCATTTCACATTGTATACTATTGCATTCGATTTGTCTTATGCAGCAGTACTCACACAGATTAACAATCACAACTTGGAAGCACCCATTTCATTATATAGTTCAAATCTTCAAGGTGTTGAACTGAATTACTCTGAAGTAGAAAAACAAGCCTTTGCTGTATATAAAGCTGTCAAACATTACAGACCCTTCCTTTTAAAAGCCCATACAAAAGTTATAGTTCCTTTCCCTGCAGTAAGGCAACTATTAATCCAAAGGGAATTAGGTGAAAAAAGGGCAAATTGGGTTACAACACTTCAAGAATATGACTTGGAAATTAAACCAGCAAAGATTGTTAGAGGCCAAGGTTTTTGCAGGTTATTGGCAGGAGCATCCAACATTCAAGAATCAGGCGACACAGATCAAACCGAAGCGATCAACCAGATAAGTATTACTGATTTTGAATCACAATATGCTGACTTGATCTTTTATTTGAAAAATGGATATGCACCTCCTAACCTGTCTTACAAAAACAAAAGGGCCATTAGATTAAAAGCAAAAAATTTCACAATTATTGATGATGTGCTTTTTAGGAAAAAATATGATTCAATCTTATTAAGATGCCTAGAAAAACCTGAAGCACAAAAGGTTTTGCAGGAATTACATTATGGACCAGCAGGAGGACGTTTTGGAGCTGACACAATAGCCCACAAAATCATTCATGCTGGATATTATTGGCCCACTCTGTTTAGAGATTCTCATGAATATGTAAGGAAATGCCGAAATTGTCAAACTTCTAGTGGAAGACAAAGAAAGCCAGCTTTCCCTTTGCAACCAGTCAACATTGAACAACCATTTGAGCAATGGGGATTGGAAATCATTGGAGAAATTACTCCACGTTCTTCCAAACAGCATAAGTATATCCTTACCGCTACTGATTATTTTACTAAGTGGGTTGAAGAAATTCCTTTAAAGACAACAAATTCTGAGGTAATTATAGAATTCATAGATCAATTCATCATTACTAGGTTTGGTGTCCCAAATGCTCTTGTTTTTGATAATGCATCTTACTTCTCAGGCAATGCTATGTTTGATTTCGCTATTAAAAGAGGATTTAAATTGAAATATTCTGATAATTACTATCCCCAGGGTAATGGTTTAGCAGAATCCACAAATAAAAATCTGATTAAAATTATTAAGCCGACTATCGAACAGAATCATAAAAAATGGCACAAATCCTTAATATTTTCACTATGGGCTGATAGGATAACGCAGAAGGCTTCCATAGGTTCTTCTCCGTTCAATCTCGTGTATGGAAAAGAAGCAGTGCTACCAACAAATCTTGTCCTTCCTTCTCTAGCCCTAGTTCAGTTTATTGAGGAAAGCCCTTCTTCTTCTATTCAACTTAGACATGACCAAATTCTAAAATTAGAAGAGGAAAGAGAAAAAGCCAAGGTTATTCATGCAAAACATCAACAAATTATCAAGTCATCCTTTGATTCAGCCTCATCCGGTTCAAAAAAATTTCAAGTTGGTGATTTAGTTCTGAAATGGGACAAAGCCCATGAAGATAAGGGAAAACACACCAAGTTCCAGAAGATGTGGCTTGGGCCATTTCAGATCTGTGAGAAGATAGGCCATTGGACCTTCATATTACAAGATTTATCAGGTTTGAGAGATTTATTAGTTTAGTGGAATTTTGTAGTTTGTAGGACCATTAGAAAATAAAGTTGTAAGGTAACTTCCATTGACCTTTGCTGTATTTAAGAGTTGCTCAAAAGAAGTAGTGTTGATATTTGCTTTTAAAATAATAGAAGTCTTAAACAAAAGGGATAATTTCTAAGAAACTAGGAATAATTGCATTCTGAAACCACACTTCAATTTTTGTGAACCCTTCTCAAAGTTTAGAAGTATTGTAAATCATTTTATGTTTTCAAATTGGTCACAAAAAGGTTATCAATATCAAAACAAGAACTAATCCAACTTCAGCATCTTTAGCTCTTACCCTGTCATCCATTTACTCTTAAGGAGAAAATTGTCCATCCCACTCACCAAAGCTTATGATTACTCAGAGTGTAATTCTAAAATATTTGATATAAAAGATAAGAGGTCTTATTACAAGCCTGCTTACCATGATCATAGGGAAATAGTTTAACCAAAATTACCAATACTGCATACCAAAACAGGGTAATGGCTTAGGATTATAAGACAAGGGGTCTCATCACGAGCCAGCTTGTTCGGTTAAATTACTACCAGTGAATGGCATTGTCACTCAGCTGGTCACCAAACCAGGACAATGGCTTTTTATCTTACAAAAGAATAGAAAAGTAAAAAAGAAATGCAAAATATGAAAAGCATGTTTTGAATTCATTCTGTTAATCATACTTTGAAATGGATGGGACAATGGACAATAACATGGTTAAAAGGTATCCCTGTCGAAACTATGAACGTTTGCTGGCAGCAGAGGCTCTACCTATGACAAAGGAGTCAATTCTAAAAGCTGATTTGGAAAGGTTTTCTGTTTTATCATTATCAACCAATAGAGGCCAATTTAAAACTTAGAATGTATCTAATTTTAAACAAGAGAGGAAATTAGCAAAGATAGTTTCATTTTATTTGGAATGCATATATACCTAATTATATTAGAATTTTCCCCTTTGATGAGATTCCTATTTTGAAAAAGTTTAAGTATTTTCGTACTTTTCAGAGATAACTGTTTCTTCCAGCGAATCGCCAATTGTTGTGCTCTACAACAACCCCCCATTTCATATCAAGATTATTCTCAAAACTATAATATGAAATGGGTCCCTTTTTATTTTCATTGGTATCAACTTAGTATTATTCAAAAAGATCCGAAAACAAAATGAAAACATTACAAAACCTTTTTCAGAAACCAATTAATTGGTCTTATAATATATAAATGAGTAATCTTTTATCATTGCGATAAAGCGATCGCAAGATCGCATATCGCAATGACAAAGGAGGCATAACTTAAAGACCCATTGGTTTTCTCTGACGCGACAACATGCAAAAGGCTATCAGATATCGGCAATAACGAGTTATCATAACAAAAGTCCCTTTCGCTCCGATGCGATGCGATATCACTATCGGCGATTGGAGATGTACCATGCATTCTTTTCAAAGTTCTCAGTTAATACTCCCGATACGAATTGGCGATATCGCTATCGGCAATCGGGGATTCCAAAAGGAACCAATATAACGATTTAAGTTTTCCCCGACGGCCGATTGCGATAAAGCTAAAAGCGCGAATTTCAAAAAATTGATAAAGCAGGGATATTACGATTAATTCGTATTAAAGGCCTTATCTTCCCAATAGTGATTCACTTGTGCTCAACCGCCAAAACATCCAAGGCACGCTTAAACGAATCATTCGGCCAATAAACGATATGATGGGCATTTAAAGGATTGACAGGTTTTAATGACCATTTAATGGAATAGTAAGTCTAAAAATCTTTTCACAGATTGTATCCGCGGCCACTTTAAGTTAATCCTTCATCATGCATTGATTAATATATCTCGCTCATATTTGGTTTGCGCTACCAATTCTCAGTATTACGTTCATTTTCACTCCTGTGCAGAACTCTTCCGAAGTAGTAGATTTAAGCAGAATGGGAAGAAGTCTAAGAAGATTGCAATGGCCTCTGCTTCGGCAGCCATAGGACAACTCATCGCTGATCCAAGAACTAAAAGAAAAGGATTGATATCCGACACTACATGTCTAGGACTCGGCAAAACTACTTGGCAAAGTACCTATAATTTGATTGAGGCCAAAGAACCCGAGGTGACAACAGTACAAGCCACAACAGATATAACTCAAAAATCTGATGCTACTCTAAAGGATTTAACCGACTCTTTCCTTCATCGGATAGCAGCCTGGGAACAAATTCTCCCATATACGGATGTAGTGAGGTGGGCTAGACAGAACCTTTTGCACCATGGATGGGAGAATCTTCGGCTCATTTCAACCTAATGATTTGAGGCAAATGTATCATTTGACTGTACCGGAGAAGAAGTACAACAAGGCATTTTTGGAGAAATTCAGAGATGAAAACGAAATTGAATCTGAACCCATTCGGGATTGGAGGCAAAATCCAGCAAAACACAAGCATGAGTCTTCAGGTAAGTACTCTGTTGATTCTCTGTGTTCTCCTTATTGTTATGCTGGGATAATTATGTGTAGATTGTGGGGGTTACATGATTCCACAAATTTCACTATAGAAATGGTTCCTCTGATGGAGGTGGCATGTAATAGTGAAATAATGGATTGGGCAACTGTACTGTCAGATAAGCTAGCAATCGCAGTTCTTGATTTTAGAAGTAAAACCCGCATCACTGAAAGGTTTATTCCCCCATTCTACTACAATGCTTATATCTTGGACACCCTGTGTTTTAATTCTGAATTTCCTGTGCTTGGATGGAGGTGGACTCCACAAGACCCCATCCCCATTCATATATACCATCAGAAGTTGTGGAAAACTTACTATAAGCACCATTTATATCAAGTCTGCAATGGTTTTATGTTACCCATTCACTACTCTATTTTTGATAAACTTGCTCCTAAGATTTCCTACCAAGCAGGGGTTGATTTGACATCCATAGGAAGATGGTTCAGAGAGGAAAAATTTACTTATATAAGAATTTTCGGCAGCCAAGCCAAACCTCATGTCCTCCCTTTGTACGTACCTGATAAACTGTTGGCTAGGGAGATAGCCTATCAGATTATGTCCGAAGGAGTTACACAAACTCTAAAGAACAAAAAGAAGTAGGTTTGGCCCTCTTTTCCTCTAAGATGCGGTGTCTACGCTTTGCATGACTTTAAACATGCAGAGAAAGAAGCTGAAAAAATGAAGGCATTAAGTCTAGCAACTCTTCCTAATAGGCGATTTGATCCAAACAAAGTCACCTATAATGCACTTGAACAGGCAAAATTGACAAAGTTTGATCATAAAGAAGATAAGTTTGATGACCTGTTCTCCTCAGCCGAGTCAATTTCCCAAGTTAAATCGCTGGCCAGAATGGAATATAAAGATGACCGGTTAGTTGAATTCAACAGACTTAGAGAACAGAGGTTGCAAACTCTGCCTCTAGATCTGTTAGCAACAACCCCAACGACAGAATCAAGTGAGCCTGAGTAGCGACTCACTAAGGAACCTCCTGTTACATCAAAAGAACAAGAAGAAGTGCATATGAAAAAACAAGAGGAAGTGCATATGAAAAAACAAGAGGAAGCCCAGACAAAAGAGCAGGAACAGAGCAACACAGAGGTGAATGTAGATGCCCATATTGACCCGAAATTGCTCCAGGAATGGCAGCAATTCGACTCAATCATCAGCAATCTTGAGTGCTCGAAGGAAGCCAAAACATCAAAAGCGGCTGACATGCAGGTGACAACTTCAAAACACGTTCCAAGTGGAACCAGTGGCCTACCCAGTTGTAAAGAAGTAGAGATAATCCCTAAGGATCCCTCCGATCAGATTATTTTGCAAGTAGAAGAAATTCCTCCCTTAGATGTCTTTTACAGCCCAAGACACAAGGCTGTGGTAAAACGACAACGGAAAAGGAGAAGGACTGATCAACCTTCCCTATTCCCTGAACAAACAGTGACAGGCAACGTGGTTTGGAAAGAGGAATTTGATCCCTTGATGACCTAACAAAACTATCCCAATATGCTGGAGCCTATTCGGCAGCTACAATAGACAAGGCATCAGAGGTGAGTAATTTATTAAAAGGAAAACACCACGAGATCTTTTCGCTACAAGCACAACTATCGGAGGCACAACAGAAGGCAGAGCAAGCAGAACGGCAATTGTTTACACAACAACAAATAAATAATCAATTGACTAAAAAATTGCAGGAAGAGAAATAGAGGATTGATTACAGTGCAGTTCAAAAGCAGAAAGAGCTGTCTGAGGCATTGGCACAACTAAAAGAAGCAAATGAACAAATGCTGAAGTCGAAAGATGAGCAAATTGCTCAACTATCAGCCCAACTATAGAAAACAAAGAATCTTCCACAGCTAGCTGAATTCAGAGCAGAGGCATTACAGATAAACAAGGCATTGATAACACAGATAAAGCTTTTATGTCAACAAATCGCCCAGGCGGAACCTTTATGTGATTTGATGACATCAATAGGTGAAAGATCGGAAAAAGCTAGAACAGACTTGGATCAAGCCGATGAAACACTAACTAATTTTCTTGAGTGGCAAGACACCGATGAGGGACAGGCGGCTAATTTGCCAAAAATCCTAGAATCACATAAGGAGATATTATTTACGGAATGTCAGTCCCAGTTAATGAAAGCAGAGAGAGTAATTTCAAGATGCAAATTAACCACAAGTAATTTGGTTGAATTGGTTAATGATACTCTCTACTTTTCTAACATGATTTCTCAATGTACCCCAGGTAAATTGACAGCGGCCAAAACATTGGAGCAGTCATGTTATCTGAAACTAGAGAAAAATGGGAGATTAATCACAGGAATTAACAGTTTGACATGGGACACCTATTGGTTTTTCTTAGTCAAACCATACAACCAGAGAGCTGCCCTCAAATGCCTCACAGATGCAATCGGGTATATCATTCCCGATATACAGGATGCCACCTATGCTGCCCAACTCAATTCTCGTCTCAACAGACCACCAGAAGTGGAACCAATGCTTGCGATATGCCAGCTTAGGTTTAAAGGCAAACAGCCTAAGTGATGATTCATGCCGTCGACTGCTAGATTTCTGTGAAGGAGATATTCAGAATCAAGTTATACCAATTAAGTAGGATTTTCGTTTCATAGGTAGTTAGCTTATTGAAGTATTTATAGACCCTTTCATGTATTTAGAAAGAGTCGTAAGTTTTGTATATGACTTAAAACCTGAAGTTTCACTACTATACTTCAGGCATATTATTTTATAAAACTGGGCCAATCATTCTGATTTTGACAAAGAAGCTTTTATGCGAATGTGCACTACTGTCTTTGTTTGAAAGTATTTCTGAGTCGGAAGAAGAATTTCAAATAGCGATTGATATTGGGAGTGATTAGCAGCTCATATGGTACTATTATCTGTGTCTGAGTTCATTCTTTTTATATGAATTGTCATTTGATCGCTTTTGCTATTATAGGATATATGCATGTGTTTTTAACAGCATTATTTATTCCTTCCACTATTGGATGTTTACAGTATGCTTTTCTTTTGATCATATATGTATCGATAATATAAATGATAAGTGTAGCAATATTGTGTTAATCACTTTGTTTAACTATTTAAACAAAGTAATCATTGAATGAATAAGTGTCTATGTTTATTAGATAGAGTCATCTATATTCCTGTCAATAAAGAAAGATCATCAAGCACTACATTTCAAAGAATAATAGTTCCCGGGATTAGTAGTAGTTCTTTTATTTTTCGCTGATAGATTAAGTTATTCACCTATCGTTAGATTAGATAATCAATCGTTCATCCACCCCTTTTATTCATTATTGGGAAACTGGTCCCATTATACCCAGTCGGAGCCACCATTCCAAACAGAGGAGTGGTATTAAGGTCCGGACCGGGTGGTTATCCCCCAATGTTGATACAACGATTTTCGGGGCATCAACACCTGGGTATGCTTCATCGAACCTGAATCGACAGTTGCCCTTTGTGGCAACTTTAGAGTTACCAGATCTAAATCGGCTGAGAAATGATCCAATTGCTTATGCCCCTTGGTGGTCAGCGATTCCACATAAACTTTCGTCAGATATTCCTAAATTTAATTGAAATCCGGGTGAAGCCCCATTGAATCATGTGATGACCTTTCATCTGTGGTGTTCATCTAACACTCTAAATGATGATTCGATTAGGCTTTGCGTTTTTCAGTGAACGTTAACTGGTCTGGCAGCAAAATGGTATATCGAATTGCCTAGAGCTTCATTCGATAACTTCAGCACCCTAGCCACAACCTTTTTAACCCATTTTCAGTTACCCATAAGGTACGAAATAGGAACAAAGCTTCTTACCAATTTCAAATAGACAACGGCTACTCACATATCTGATCATATTCATGAGTGGCAACGTCGTCGTAGAATAGTGAAAACATATGTCCCTGATCAGCTGCTAGCTGAATGGTTTATTAAGTCATTATTACCGTCTGTTACAGAAGATGTGGCAAAGGGAGGAGTCGTCACTGAAGAGCAAGTCATTTCTCATGCGCAATATCTAGAACTGATATATACTCAGTCTGGCACGCTCTATGATAAAATCCCCGATGCTCCTAGACCGGAATTCTCCGTTCCTCCCCCTCCTAAATCAAGCAAAGACTCTCATGGTGGTGATGGCGTGATAGGTGCAACTAGTACGAAAACCATAAAAGCTACATCAAAGAAGGCTCGTACGGTTTCGAGTCAAAATTCAAATGAGGAGCTTCTCACCTCAGAGATAAATGCCGTGTCGACTGACAAAGGAAAAGAACCAAAGAAACCAAGGGGCAAGAAGAAAAAGAAAGGGAAGAAGAAAAAACAGGAGGAGTCGTCTCCTAGAAAATCTTCTGCAAGCCCTTGTGAATATAGGAAACCAAGTCATCCATGCTTCATATGTGATGAGGATCATTGGACAAAAGATTGTCCACATAAAGCTGAGCTTAGATAATTCTTTAAGAATTCAAAAACCTTGGTGGTATTGACTGATTCGTTTACAAATCCAGGAACAAATCTGGTTGCTAGTAACGATGCCTCCCCATCCCAAGTGCTAATGTTGTCTGTTTCGAAGCAACAAAATGATGCTTTGATATCGACAAGGAATAAAGATTACGGGAATCCACAGCTGTCGGACAATAAGGCTAATGATCAACCTAGTAGTTCGACAACAACTTCGACCGAAGTTGTGCCACCCATCATTCTTGAACTAAAGATAAAGGCACCAAAGGGAGTATTTTCATCCATCCAGGCCGCAATCTATTCAGGAAAATAAAGACATCAAATGTACATCATTGCTTCACAGATGATCATCCGAATCAAAGGATGACGGATCTATCAGAATCATTAGTCTGCCAAAAAGACAGTTGTCTGTCCCATGTACATGAAAATGAATTTATAAAGCTGAGCATGGAAATGCCCGTCTCAGCTAGATCATGAAAATATTATGAAGATAAGTATTGCATTGTATCTTATTACAGGTTGCCTTCTGGTTCAAAAGACCTCGGATCCTCATGATACAGAATTTCGCCTGACATCAAAAGATTAACAACCTCATGCTTTAGGGGGCAACTGTTATAGACATTTTTGGGCACTACAACCCCAATCATATATGTCCATAAACCAAGGGCTCCTGAGTCCCTAAAAGTGTTGTTTCATGCCCTAAAGGAACAATGTCAGCTAATTACATCATCTCCCAGAAGTTCTCCATAGAAAACTGCTCAGAACTGGTCAAAACTTGACCATATAAGTTGCTCAGTGCCAAGGGTACGATGAATCTCACCTGCCCAGTGTAAAAGGTGAGATGCATACTAGAAAGCCCTTCTGTAGGGTGCGATGGGTGAGAATGGACAAATGGCAGAGACAGTTTGTGAGGTGGATGATCATGGAATCTTCCAGAAACTTCTCCTGTGACACTTGCCTCTCTGAATTTGCCTAGGGATGAGTAAGAGATCATCAATCTCCAAGTGGAATCAAGAACTATCAGAGAGAAGACACTAATCAAAATCCCAGAAGTTGACTCACCTCCCTGCAATCATCTATATATGGATCCCTCATCCCAGAGATCCAGAGGTTGGAATTTTGTATATTGTAAGGAAGTGCTGTTGGTTTCTTGGTGGAATATCATAGTGTTGGGTGATCTAAGCTTTTCATGAAGTGAAGAAGGGCTTTCATGCTAGGAGGACGATGCTGGGTCAGATCAATGGGTTGTAATCCTCTCTTCTAATCTTTATATCAATAAAGCTATTCATGTTTTCCTCCACATTCTTGTATATCTGATAATATATGCATTTTTGTGGTCAATATATATCTGGTCCTATATTGCTTATGATTGTAGATCTTTGCACTTTGAAGGTATTATGCTGCTTTGACTTTACAGGTACTCTTTGAAGTGGAGTGGTCAAGGGAGAAGCGGTAAAGACCTGTCAGTGAGGAGAAGGAACAAGCAAAGAATCGAGCGAAAGATCGAGGTTGGTATTCTTTGACCCTCTCCTATCTACTTCTCATAAAGGAAAATGAAAGTAAGTTTAATCTGTTTGTTTCTAAGATAGCTACCCATCTTAGTGGGACTAGCAACTCTGCATAGACACTAGATTTCTTGATAACAATAATGGAGAAGCTATTCATAGTAGGAGACATCGTATGATTATAGTTGAACAAGGAAAGGCTATAAGGTCATAGTAAGAAAATCAAGGCTTTTCAATGTTAGGCTTAAAGTTCTTGAGTTACACTCCATGTACAAAAAATTCAAATAAAGATATGATTAGACATTTAAACCTTACTAGAAGCTCTATTAACATAAACCTTCAAATATGATGAGAGAAATTATAGACCAGAAAATAAACAAATGGCACACCATAAAGAATTACACAACAAAGAGAGATTTTACCTTAGAAACCTTAAACCAAGAAAACCAACTAATATTTGAGCTCCACCACCTTGATATGCTCAATTGAATATTACAACTAATATATAATGAATTCCAACCTTAGTACACACTTAAGAGTAATGCACTCATACATCTTGCAACCTTTTATTATCTCAACATCTCTCATCATCCTTACATCATATTATCTTTATAGGCATATGAAAACCATAATGAAAAGCATATTGAATTGGTATAGATGGATGGAGATGATTGGATAGGATCCTAGGAATATCATGATTCATAACTATTTTCTAGCTATAGTTGATTCACTTTAAACCATTACTCTAAATCAATTGTGCGTTTGTGCTTGATTTTTATCCTTTCGATTTCTCCAGTTGACTACCGACTTCCATAAATTTCTCAATTGTTTATTAAATTAAACAAATGTAACTAATCTTCCAACTTGACTATTGACCTATAAATTTGATTGTAGACTTATCTTCCTAGTCAATTTGTTCCCAACTAGATTTGTTGAGGTTCATTCCTAGTCATGTTGCCTAAGCAACCCATTTGGTTAACCAAACTCTAGTTGATTAATTATATGCAAAGAGTACAATACCTCAAAATTATCCCACTTGTTTCCTTCTTTTTATGAATTATTAATGCTATGATTTTAGTGAACTACGTCTCTTAAGCCCAACTCCTTTTTGTATGAAGAGAATTTACCCGTACTAACCATTTTTGTTAAAAAGTTAGCAACATTCTTCATTATGTGTACTTTTACTAGCAACATCTTCTTGCTTTCCACCATGTCTCTGATGAAATGGTACTATACATCAATATGTTTTGTCCTTGAATGGTAATCCAATTTCTTTTCCAGGAAGATCTCACTTTAACTATCACAACATATCCTTATTTCTTATTGAGCAAATCCAATCTCTAAACACAAATAGTTGTAAGAAAATTTCTTCATTACGTGCATGAGTGGCTTCCATGTATTCATCCTTCATTTTCAATAGTGAAAAAACCAACTACCACTTACTCATCCATCTAATATCTCTGTAGAAAAAATTGAACACATATCCTCTAGTCAACCTTCTTCTACCCAGATCACCAATATAGTCAACATTGACAAATCCTTGTACATCTACTTCACTATTATCCTCAGGCCCATCATGATAACATATCAAATGATTACTTGTGCCATAAAAATACTTAATTACTTTCCTAAAAACATACTAGTGCTCTTTTCCAGGTGTATTCATGTATCTTCTCAATACTCAAATTACATGAGCAATATCCAGCCAAGTGTAAGCCATAACATACATTATAATACCTACTACACTTGCATATGGAACATGGTCCATGTCCTCTATTTCTTACCATGTATTTGAACACTATTAAAAAATAAGTCTTTCCCTGGTAGGAATTAGTACCTTCACTGATTTAGAATCCTACGTGTTGAAACACTTTAGAATTATTTCAATTTACTTCATTTAATTTATCTAAAGTTTCCTAACTACGTGGTCTCTCCTAATCCATTACAAGAATGAAATGTGTGACTGTAAGATATTAGAAATGAGCTGCATATTCACCTCTTTTATTACACCTATGTTGTAACTTTCTAACTAGAAACATGTCATTGAAATAAATCACTACATATATGAAGCACTTGCCTTCTAACTTGAGATTCACACATTGTGTAGGTTGGCTTCTCACAAATCCCAATCCTTGGATGAAATTTTTGAAATTCTAGTACCACATCCTAGGTGACTGCTTTGGACAAGAAAGGGACTTCCTCAACTTTCAGACCAACTTCTCCTTTCCCTTTACTACAAATCCTTCATATTTTTGCATGTAGATTTCTCCTTCGAAATCACCATGCATAAATTTTGTCTTTACATCCATTTTCAATATTTATAAATTAAATGTCTTAGCTATAAAAATTAGTACTCTAATGGAGGTTAATTTTTCAACAAAGGAAAACATATCGTCAAAATCAACTTCCTCAACTTAGGAATAAGCTTTTGTTTCTATATGAACCTTGTACTTCTTGAATTGGCCTATTGCATTCAAATTTTTATTGAACACCCACTTGCAACCAATAGGCTTCCTTCCACTAGGTATTTTTACCAAATTTTATGACTCATTCTTGTGCAAAGAATCCATTTCTTGCTTGATGGATTTCAACCAGATTTTACCCTTTGTCAAGTCCACTACCTCCTCGACTAACCTAGGTCCATCATTGTTTGTAGAAAATGAAAAATTATATAGGAAATTGGATGGGGAATATCTTTCAAGTTATTTCCTTACTTGACTAGACCTCCTTAGAAAAAAAAATACTAATTTTCACCTCTTTATATGACTTAGTTGACTCACCTGAGTCACTTTCTTCTAACTTCAAGTCAAACATCAACTTTTGTTTTCTTTTCTCCTTTTCTAGAGTCTCTTCAGTCCTGGAAGTACACTTAATTTCCTTGAAGATTCACATCTTGAATATAAACTATCTTCCTTGTCACTATATCCCACAACCTATATCCTTTCATTCCATCCTTGTAGCCAATGAAAATACACTTGACTTCCTTACTATCTAGCTATGTCATTTTATCCTTTGGGATATGGAAAAAATCCTCAGAGCCAAAGGCTTTGAGTTGTGTAAGTGATGTAATTTTACCAAACCATGCTTCATATGGATTTTTTGGATCAATGTTTATTATGGAGATATATTCACCAAGTAGCATGTAGTGTTGGATATCTCCACCTAGAACTATTGTGTTGATCTCACACTACTGAGCATGCTCCCTTCCTTGTCCATCAATGTCTTATTCATTTTTTCTATAACTCATTTCGTTGAGGAGTGTATAGAGTAGTTGTATGGCATACTATCCCATGTTGTTTGAAAAAATTCTAAACCTCTTTACCACATAATTCTCCTCCATTGTTAGTTCTCAACACCTTTCTCTTCCTATATTTTTGGTTCTCCAAAAGAGATTTGAAGTCCCCAAACTTCTTGAAAAATTATCCAGTTCATCCTAGAGAAATCATCAATTAAGCATACACAACATATAGGAGTCACCTAGTTACTAAATTGGTGATGGCCCAAATAAATCATTATGAATTAGCTCCAAAATTATTTTTTCCCTTGTAGAGCTGGATGGGATTCTAATATGATTCTATTTCCCATGAACATAATGTTCATAAAAATTGAATTCCAGAGATTTACCAGGTAGATATTTGACCATACCTTTTATTTTCATATATTTAAGTCCTTTATCTCCAATGTATCCCACTCTTTTAAGCCACAGCATGGCTTAATTGACTAAACAAGAGGCTGATCCATTAGTTTTAGAGATGAATGCACTATTGCATCCACTCATGTTTCTATGCCCCAATACATTGTACAATGTCCTAATATGAACACTTCTCATCAATACCATCACCTGATGAACCATTTTTCATGAATCCTTCTTGAATATGATATGCACACCCACATCACCCATTCAAGTGATAGATATTAGGGTTCTCACCAAAATTGGAATGTGTAGTACCTACAAAAATGTTTTACTTCTACTTTCACTATCCTTCAACACTAGTTGAACTCAACCTCAATAGACTATCCTAGTTGTCGAGTAATTCCCTAGATATAAATACCCTTCATTATATTCTTCATACCTTCATAACCACTTCCCATAAAGTGTCATATTATAGGATGCTTTTGAGTCAATCAACCATGCCTCATGACCTGATTATGTACTTGTCGAAGCTAAACACACATCTTCTCCTTCATATGAATAAGTTCTCTCTTTGGTAAACTACTTATCATACCCCTTGATTTTCTTAGCAATATTCAACTTTCACTCTCTTTTATAATGTCCTAATTTGCCACTTTTCTAGCATATTCTTGTCAAGTTATCTAGAGACTTAGATCTTCCTTTTGATCTAGATATTCCTTTGGAAAATTCACTTCACCTTTTTCAACCAATCGAACTCTCACTTCTAGAGCATATTTGGTCAATCCTTCCATATTCCTTTCCCTCATATTCTCTAATAATAGATATGCCACCACAAATCATGAGCTACTGTGGTTTTTTCCTCCTAATGGGAATGACTAGACTATCCCATGAGTTTGGAAAAGAGCACAACAAAATGATACGCTTTTCTTGTTTTGTAACACATATATCCACACTCAATAATTGATTGGCCACATATTAAATGTATGAAGGTGTTCTCTAACCTAATCATCTTCTCTTACCCTTAAAAGGTAAATTTTATTTTGAAGAAACAATTTATTTACCAATGATTTCGACTCTTGTAAGTTTTCTAACTTATCCCATAGTTTCTTGGAAGTGTATTTCCCTAAGACATTTAGCAACACCAAATATGCAAGACAAATTTAAATTATAATCCTCAATTTCTTTTAAGTTTCTCCAAATCCTCCATCAACATTCGAGTTGAAGGTGTTTCAAGATGGACAAGGATTTGTTGTTCTCAATCTATGAGGAGATCTTCCAATTTAAGCTTCTAAAGCTCAAAATTCTGGCCAATAAACTCTTTAATATTGAATATTCTTATGCTATCCACCTTTCTTTAAATTAATTTTGGTCTTATGACTCCCAATCAAATAGGTTGATCTTAGATCTAATCAGGAATTACATTATTGAATAGATATAGGTTAATTATCCTCAATCTTTGACAATAGAGATGTCCCTTTATAGTCAAAATGAGCTCTAAAACCAAATGCTAGGCTTAAGGAACTTGATTTATACTATATATACACAAGTTCAATTACATAGATGACTAGACATCTAAACCAAACTAGAAAATCAATTGACATAAACATTTAAATATCATGAAAGAATTCAAAGATAAAATAACAATGGCACACCATAAAGAATTACATGGCACAAAGGGATTTTTTGTTGGAAACCCTTAACCATGAAAACCAACTAACCTTTTAGATCCACTGATATTATATTCTCAACTAAATATTACAACCAATCTACAATTAGAGTCTACACCTAAGGCTAATGCATTCATACATATCTAAATTTTTCAACATTTTAGCATCTCTCATTAGCCTCACATCATGGTCTATTTATAGGGAGAGTGAAACCATAATTAAGAGCATATCAAATCAATACAATTGGATGAATATGACTGGGAAAGATATCATGAATCTCTGGATTCATAACCATTTTTTATTATAGTCAATTTATTTTCAACCATTAGTCTAAGTTGACTACGTGCTTGCACTTAACTACAATTCATTCGACTATTCCAGTCAGCTATAAAATTTTATTGGCTTCTTGACTACCCATTGGCTTCAATTGAGGTAAATTATCCTCTTACTTTATTATTGAACTATCAAATTGACTATTGAATTGTCTTCCTATTTTATTTGTTCCCGACCAGATTTGTCGAGGTTTGTTCTAACTAGTGTTTCCCAACCAAACCATTCCACTAACTAAACTCCAATTGATTGATTACCTACCTAAAGTGAAACCATATAATTCAATATGGTTATTTTTATATGCTGGAAAAGGGAGATAATTTATATAGAATCATTCTACCCCCATACATGTGAATTTACTCAATGATGAATGTGGAAAATATAAAACTCTATGAGCCATCCATGTTGGATTAGGAAGATGAGAAAGTCCTACCTTCCATGAGAACTTAGCTCTATATTATTAAGAAGAATTTATAGAAGATATACTTTTGTACAAGAAGTCTAGAACTACAAGATAGAGGTAGCATCAACTTTGGTAGATTGGGTTGAAAGGATAATTTCTAGGCAAGGCTAAATGGTACTCCAAGGAGAGGGTAGAGGAAAATTTTCCTCGCCTCATTTAGTAAAAGGCGTTAGGGACCAAAAACCTCAAAAAATTGGAATATATGATATGTATTGGATAATTATATTTGTTTTCATCCATCTTGATCCTTTTAGGGTGGATAAATGTAACAACCCTAGGGAAAATTCAATGTAAATAAAAATTAATAAAGGAAAAGTAATAACCACGGTTATGGGACACTTATTATAAGTTGAATTTTGGGAAACAAAATCCTAGTGTCAGTGTTCATTTGGTTTATTATGGCTAAGGAAATTGGAAAAGGCAGTGGAAAAGGATTTGGAAAGGCATGAGGCATTAATTGAAATTATATTTATGAAAATAATGGAAATTAGGAGAAAAGGAATGTGAAAGGTCACAAGTTGCATGTGAGCAAGAAAATGAAGGAAAATAATGGAAGATTGAAGAAAATAGAGGCCTCATCAATAAAAAGGCTTCTGAGGATCAGTTGGTACCTTTTTTGTTATTTAAGTTTTGGAGCTCTCTCTCACACTCTTGGAAACTTAAAGCATTCTTGGAGCACTCTAGAATTGGATCAAGGAAATCAAAGGAATGAATAAGAAGGCAAAGGAAAGCAAAGATCAAGCAAGGAAGAGCAGGATCAAGCAACTACAATGTGATTATTTGCAAGTATCGATTTTGATGTGTGATTTCCCTACTAGATTTGGCATGTATGGTACGTGCATGTGTGCATTTGGTTCTCTTGCTGTCCTTAGCATGGGTTTTTCTAGGTGTGAGTGTGTATTTTAGCCTAGCCTTTGCATTTTTGGATAGCCATGGTGTGATGGGGTTCTCATGTTTTTGGTTGAGCTAGATTGCTAGATGGATTCAAAACTAAGTGAGGTGTTCTCTAAAAGAAGGAACACATGGCCCAGTGATCTCTGAATTAGACTGTGGATTGTGGTAAAGCCTTGGCCTAATATCTGCTGAACTAGATTGTGGGTTGTGGCAAAGCCAAATTTTTTGTACCTTAGTGGGCCTAGGAATCCTCAACCAGTGAATGGCAGGATATACAACAAATCCTAGAGGTGGGTGCCCTCGATTAGGCCTAGGAATCCTTGACCAGTGAATGACAAGATATATGGTAAATCCTTGTGGGTGGAGTTTTGATTAGACCTAGGGATCCTCGAACATTGTATGGCAGGATGTATGGTAAATCCTAGAGATTAGGAGACAGGTAAATTTATCATGGTGTAGGTGGATAAATCTGGTGGCATCCATGATTTTTTAGGGCCTAGTGATCTGGTGGGATTGTGGTAGCTCTTGGTTCTATTGATAAGGGTGAGGTGGTTTAGCCTTGGGAAGCCCTGGTTGATTTTTGGCTATGAGTCCCACATTCATGCTTGGAATATGGCATGGGGGTGATTGGATGAAATAAATATCTGGTTCAACCAATATATGGTCGGGTGGTATGTTGAAGTCTCGAACTTGGTTTGATTTTAAACTCATTAATAATATATCTTTCTCCTCGATATTTCGTGTGTAAATGTACTAGTTTATATGTGGAATTTATGGTTGTTGTATACTTGTCCTTTATATTGTTTATATGCTGGTTATGAGTATGTTTTATGAAAATGATAATTTATGGCTCTCATCATGTTTTTATTAGTAAAGCAATGAACAATGAATATATTACCTAATTGATGATAATGCAACTAATGTGATAAGGCATTAATTCTTCTTAATGATTCTTAGATAAGTATGAGAACCCTATGCTTAGATCTATTGTTATGACCTATGGACTGCATATTTGTGACATGTTTGATGAAATTTCTGTCGTGTCTAGTAGGGTTCATATCAAGTATTCGTTCAAATATTTGCATTAGTATCATTTTTTTGATGTTATTTTTTATTTCTGGAAGTTTTATGAAGTTCTGGGCAGTGGCTCGAGACCTAGCCCTATAAAAGTGGCATAAAATCTAGGGTTGTTGGCTAGAAATGACCTGAAAAAGTCCGCAACCGCCAGCATGCCCTTGTCGTGGGAGTGATTGGAGGGTCCTAGTCACATGCATGTCCATGTCATGGGAGTGACTGAGGCTCTAGGTTATTAAAATGTCAAGTTACCTCAGGGGTTGGTTACCTGCAATTCATTGGTTGGCTCCTCAAGGTTCTGTAACATGTGTAGAAGGTTAGACTAGTTGTGTTTTGTCAGTTCCACTTCCTTAACTGTACATGGAGAGTTGAATCAGATCATAGTAGACTCTCTTCACATGTTTACCTGAGTGGACTGAGTAGCTTGGGTAAATGTGGGAGGAGGGTGTTACAGAGTGGTATCAGGGCAGGGTTCACCCCTTGGATAGGATGACCGGTGTGTGTTCATCATGCATTCATGCCAATTACATATATGTGCTCTCTATGCTTGTGGTCTATGTGCTTGTTGCATATGTATGGTGTTGATGATGTTTGCAGTTGTGTCTCGATGTGAAATTTGATGGTGTTGTTGTTGCATGTGTCATCATGATTATATGTCGGTTAGGAATTATTTATGCACGACAATGTTTACATGTAGTTAAGCATACATTGATATGGTTATAGTTGTCATGCATGAGGTCAGGATGTGTGGTCAATATGGTCATGCATTGATGACTGGAGTATAGTTAGGATGATGTCTATATGCTATTATGATTATGTTTATACATATATTGTGCTAATATGGTTGATCTTGTAGATGAAATATCCTCCCTAAACTATATCGAGTTATGTTGATTATGTTAGGTTTTTGTTTTAGCTAACATGGTGTACTTGCAGGAAAGATATCAAAGATGACTAGTAAGATGGTAGACTAAAATTCATGAGACTCTCCCTATGGATCAGATGAGCAATGTGGCGTTGGGTATTCTTTTGACTTAGCAGACACATTGAGAATTTTGAAGGAAGAAATAAGAAGTTGCAAGGAAGACAATGACAGAATCATGCAGGAATAAGAGAAACAAGTAGAAGTCAATGCACTAATCCTTCAGAGTTTGTTAGAGTTACAGAGACAGGGACCATTTAAACTCAGCTAGGGGCAGGAGGACATAACTAATGCGGCATATGGAAGTAGATCTCATGGTGGGCTCACATCGAATAGGGATGACACAGTTAGAGATGGAAAACTATTGGATACTCTGGATACAAGAGGTGATGGACACATGTACTATTATAGTTCTAATGGGCACTATTATCGTCATCATTTTCACCCTTAGAGGAGGAGTGACAGGGAATACTTTCTAGATGAGTTCAAGAAAGCTAAGCCACCTACCTTTGATGGAGATTTGAAGAAACTAGAGGATGCAAAAGCATGACTACTTGGATGAAGAAATTCCTTGAGTTGCATGAATAGACAGAGAATATGAAGGCCAGAATAGCCATCTTTAGCCTCAAAGGGAAAGACTACATCTGGTGGGACCATGTAAAATGGGTTAGAGACATCAGTACATAAGACTTGAGTTGTCACTAATTCAAGAGACTTTTCAAGAAGAAATACTTGTCAGAAAGGTATTATGACAACAAATCCAAGGAATTATATGAGCTAAATATAGGGTAGGTGACAAATGCGGAGCATGCAACTAATTTCTTAGAGTTATTGAGGTATGTACTATATATTAAGGGTGAGAAAGTTAAAGCCTTTACAGATTTGTCAGTGGATTTCAATTACTTTTTAAAGAACATATTGAGTATGACAAGCCTCGTCCACTTGAGGAAGTTATGGGGAAATTGAAACAATGTTATGAGTAATCAAACCGTAAGACAAAATCTCAAAAATGTTGGAAAGGGATATAAAAGGCTAAGTGTAAATGGTATTCGAAAAGAACAAGGCCTCAGGATGCAGGTGAGAAAGAAAATGTTGCACCTTATAAGAAGTTTAATGGGTCACAACATGGAGGGAAACAAAATAAAGGTGATGGTACAGGACAATTGCAGTGTTGGACATGTGGTACAGAGTATATTAAGAGGGATTTTCCATAGAATTTGGGTGGTAGGCATCATATTTATAGTACACAAGAAGCACATATAGTTGGGGATGTTGGGAAGAGCATTCCATGAATTTATGTAGCACTGGATGACAAGCAGAAGGAGAATCAAGAAATTGTTATCGAGATGGACGTAAGCTTTGTGATCAAATTGTTTCCATTTTGATTGACCTTGGATATAATTATAGTTATGTTAGTTCTGATCTAATGGATACATGTGGTTTGAATTAAAAAATGCATGAAAAATCCTGGTTAGTGCAGTTGGCTATAGGTACAAAGAAGAGAGTGTATCACTGGATAATAGCTTGTGCATTCAAGTTGAATGGTATAAATACCTCAGCACATCTAAATGTATATCCACTAGGATCATATATTATGCTTTTAGGTATGGAATAGTTGTATCTTCACAGGACTAAGGTGAAATTTCATGATAATGCCATTGAATGTTTGGATGATAATGGAGAACATAGAATGTTGCAGGGTAAGAAGAAGGCAACATTAGTTAGAATGGTGACAACAATGCAGGTGAAACACAATCACAGAAAAGTGTGTGTGTTATTTGTAGTGCATATTTATAGTGATAAAAGTAAGGATGTTGAGGATGCAGAGGTATTGAGCAAGTACCTGATCTTGTAGCAGTTCCACAATGTGTTTCCAACAAATATTTTAGAGTTTCCACCTCACAGCGAAGTGGAATTTTCCATTGAGTTGGTACTAGGGGCAGCACCAACATCAAAGGCACCTTATATGATGAGCACTCTAGAGTTAATAGAGTTGAAGTTACAGTTGAAGGAAATGCTTGAAAAGGGATACATTAGGCCAAGTGTATCACCTTGGGGTGAACCGCAGTTTTTTGTGAAGAAGAAGGATGGTACTCTTAGGCTATGCATTGATTATAGGAAATTGAACATGGTAACCATCAAGAACATGTATCTATTTCCGAGGATTGCTGACTTTTTCAATCAGTTGAAGGTAGCAACAATGTTCTTGAAGATTGATATGAGATCAGGATATCATTAGGTACGCATCAAGGAAGAGGACATATACAAGACCGTTTTCTAGACCAGGTACGTGCATTACAAGTTTGTTGTAGTTCAATTTGAATTGAATAATGCTCCAACCAACTTTATGTGCTTGATGAATAGTGTGTTGTGTCCTTATCTAGAAAAGTTTGTTATTGTATTCATTGATGACATCTTTATATATTCTAATAATTATGAAGAGCATGCCAAGAATTTAGTGGCAGTGTTGAGATTGCTAAGAGAGAATCAGTTGTATGCTAATCTTAGCAAATGTAGTATCTTTTAGATGAAGGTACATTACTTGGCACATGTTGTTTCCAAGGAAGGCATAATAGTGGATCCAAAAAAGATAATAGCTATCATGGAATGGAAACTCCTAGAAATGTGGATGAGGTAAGATCATTCATGGGGCTAGCAGGCCATTATAGGAGGTTCATCAGGAACTTCTCTTGGATTGCATATCCTGTTACATCACTACAGAGGCAAGGCAAGAAATTTGAATAGATAGAGGTGCAACAAGTTTTGAGCAATTGAAGCAGTTGTTGACAAATGCTATAGTGTTAAATATTGTAGATCAAGACAAAGAGTTTGTGATATGTACATATGCTTGCAAGAGAGGACTTGGTGGAGTCCTTATGCAGGAAGGACAAGTAGTATGTTATGAGTCACAAAAACTGAATGAGCATGAGCAGAATTATTTGACACATGATCTTGAGTTAGCAACGATCATCCATGCTTTGAAGATGTGGAGGGACTATCTTCTTGGCAGGAGGTTTTTATTGATGAGTGATCACAATGGATTGAGGTATCTATTTGATCAACTGAATCTAAATGCCAGATAATCTAGATGGTTGGCCATGATTAGTGAGTTTGACTTTGAGATAAGGTACATCAAGGGTAATGAGAACAGGGTTGCACATGCTCTTAGCAGGGAAGTATAGGTAAATCACATAGAAGCTATGAGTTCTTATTGGACAAACTTACATGATCAAATCTTATAGGGAGGACAATAGGATGTCAGGTACATGGAGCTTATGCATAGGTTACAACAGGGTATAGGGACATGATATATGTGTCAGACAATTGTGAGCTCAAGAAGACTATCTTAAGAGGGTTTCATGAAAAACCATATTTAGGTTTCTTAGGATAACAAAATACATTGACAATAGTGAAGAAGTTATATCATTGGATGAATCTGAAGAAGGAGGTAGCAAAGTTTGTGGCTAGGTGTTTGGACTACCAATGGGCAAAGGCAGAGTGTAAGAATCTAGGTGGAATACTATAGCTAATTCTTATTCTAGAGTGGAAGTGGGAGGTAATTTACATGGATTTTATCACAAGTATGTCGAGGACATCTAGACAATATGATTCCATCATGGTTGTGGTGGATAGGTTGACAAAGGTAGAAAAATTCATTACTGTGAAGTCTACGTATTCATCTAGTGATCTGGAACAGGTATTCATTAGAGATGTAGTGAGGCTATATGGTGTTCCAAGGAATATTGTGTCAGACAGGGATGCTAAATTCACTTCTAGGTTCTGGAAAGAGTTATTTGCAGGTTTAGGTACAATGCCGGCCTTCAGTATATCCTATCATCTGCAGACAAATGGAAAGATAGAGAGGGTCAATAGGATACTGGAGGACATGTTAAGGATGTATGTGATGCATCAATAGAGGATCTAGGAAGAGTACCTTCCGTTGGTTGAGTTTCCTTACAACAATGGGTACTAGGATTCATTGAGTATGAGTTTGTTTGAGGGACTATATGGTCGGAGTTATAGTACTCCCATCCATTGGAGTGCTAGTAAACATGGTGTTTATTGGACCGAACATGTTGGCAGAGATGGAACAGGAAATGTAGGTAATCAAGTAGTATCTAAAAGTAGCATAGGATAGGTACAAAATTTATGCAGATCAGAACATGTTGCTTAAGGATTTTAAGGTTGGGGAACATGTGTACTTGTGCATCAAGTCGAAGAAGAGCACCTTAAGGGTTGGATCATGTGCCAAGATGGCACCTTGATTTTGTAGACCTTTGAATACTCTTGATAGGATTGGACTAGTAGCATAGTGAATTGCACTACCTTTGACAGTGGAAGTCCATGATGTTTTCCATGTGTCATTGCTTAAGAAGCATGTTAAAGATGTTAATGATGTGATTGACTGATAAGTATTGCAGGTGGATCCAGAAGGAGAATTCTAGATGGAACCTCAATGTATATTGCAGAGAAATATGCTCATGCTTCAGAACTGAGAAATCGAGTAGGTTAAAGTGAAGTGGAAGCACTTTGGGCTAATGAAGCTACATTGGAGATGGAAGATCAAATGCGGGCTATGTATCCTTCTCTATTCGTTGGTTAAGCAAATATTTTTGGCATATGTTTTGGTGTGATGTTTTTGGTATATGTACATATGTATTTGGATACAAATACCACCACGAGATGTGTTATAAAGCTCGAATAAGTGGTATGGGTGTCAAGTTGTTATGGTTATTATGTTGTTATGTGTTATGTTGGTTTTCTTCTCAACAGGTTGATCATTGTAAATACTGCATCGAGCTAAGTTATAAAGCTCCATGGGTAGTATGTTTTTCTTTCAACACTCTTGCTGGTTGTAGGTGTCATTCAACACCAAGGATAGTGTTCCCCCAAGGGGGAGGGTTCTATAATAACCCCGGTGAAAAGTCCATGTAAATAAAAGTTAATTAAGGTAAAATAATAGCCATGGTTATGGGACACTTATTCCAAGTTGAATGTTGGGAAACACATCCTAGTGTGGGTGTTCATTTGGTTTATTATGGCTAAGGAAATTGGCAAAGGAAATGGAAAAGTATTTGGAAAGGAATGAGGAATTAATTGACATTTTATTTATGAAAGTAGTGGAAATTAGGAGAAAAGGAAGGTGAAAGGTCAAAGGTTACATGTGAGGAGGAAAATGAAGGAAAATAATGGAAAATTGAAGAAAATAGAGGCCTCATTAATAAAAAGGATTTAGAGGATCAATCGGTACCTCTTTTGTCTGTTCAATTTTGGAGCTCTCTCTCTCTCTCTCTCTCTCACTCTTGGAAACTTAGATAATTCTTGGAGAACTCTATCATTGGATCAAGGAAAGAAAAGGAAAGACCAAGAAGGCAAAGGAAAGCGAAGATCAAGCTAGGAAGAGCATGATCAAGCAGCTACAACGAGATTATTTGCAGCTATTGATTTATAAGTGTGATTTCCTTGCTATATTTGGAATGCATGGTACATGTATTTGGTTCTCTTTTTGTCCTTGGCATGGGCTTTTCTAAGTGTGATAGTGTATTTCAACCTAACCTTTCCATTTCTGGATAGCCATGGTGTGATGGGGTTATCATGTTTTTGGTTGAGCTAGATTTCCGAATGGATTAGAAACTGAGTGAGGTGGTATTTGAAAGAAAGAACACATGGCCTAGTGATCCCTGAATCGGACTATGGATTGTGGTAAAGCCTTAGCCTAGTAACCCTTGAAACAAATCATGGGTTGCATTAAAGCATGATTTTTTGTAACTTAGTGGGCCTAGGAATCCTTGGACAATGAATGGAAGGATTGTTACAGATCCATTTGGGCACATCACTCCCATCATCTAGATTAGTGTTTTAGGGCTCATTAAACCTTAATTTTAGTTGCTACATGCCCTAAACAAGTCATCCTTTTGAATGCCTCATTCCCAGATAGTTTCATGACATGAAGACATCCTGAAATGACCTTAAAGGGGATCAGCATAGGTAGGCCCATGTAAGGGTGCGTTGTAGAGTAGTTGAGTCCATGCTAGGGTGCTATGCAGAGAACTTAGGCCCTCTTTCACCTATGCTAGGCGAGATTGAGTGAAATTCACATAGGGTTTGGGGAATATTCTTATCTTTTGGAGTCATCTAGAAGTTTCCCTCACTTATCAACTCCTATGAGCTCGAAAATGGACGAGGAATGAGCTAATATGCATCCTATCCTCTCATCCCTTCATCCATGGAACTTGTTATCACCCTAAAATTTTTGTTTCTAAGATTTGGAAAGTTTGCCTTTTTTCTAGTCATAGTCTTATAGGTTTTGAGTCATCTCATCTCAATAAATGTCATTCTCTTTTCCAAAAAGTTTCATACCCTCATTCCATGTCCTAAAAGCCTCACCATGTGTTTTAACATTAGTTTGATTCCAAGGGATTCATGTTAGTCTTGGTCTAGTCTTTCCATGGTTGTTTTCGTGTCTAAGATCTATAAAAGAGTCTTTTTGGTATGGTCAAATAGGGTCAACACTGCGTTCTTTCCCATCACTGGTCCCACATCACCTAAAATTCCATGTGTCAAACTTGTGTCAAGGTTTTCATAGTGAAAAAATCAATCTAGGTGTTTTCGTAGTGCAAACAGTGTAAAAAACCATTTTTGCGCTACGAAATCACTGAACTAGGAGTTTTCGTAGCGCGCTACGAAACCCCTGAAGCAGCCTGTTTAAGCAGGAAAACTGTTTTTAATAGTTAACTTCCAGAAGGTTTCCTGAGCAGTTGAGAACTCAATTTTCAAAATTGAAAGAGGCTTTTCTTCCTAACATTCTAAACTATAAAAACCTCTTTCATTTTCTTCAAATTCATTCTTAGGTGGGAGGAATTTATGGTTAAACTTGAGCTACGAAACTGCTGAAAGTCAAGCTTGGTCTTTTGGTTTTAGCAGTCTTTTTCAAGATCAGTTTCTGGTCACATGAAAAGGTATTTTGGAATTATGAACGATTTTTCTATTCATCAAATCTCCAGATAAAATAACCTATCTCACTTTCTTCATAAGTGTTTTCAGTTGGGAGATAATAAGCTTTCTTTGAAACCCAAAATTCAGAGAACGGATTTTTCCTGTTTGACACGTGTTTTTCAAGGATAGATTTGGGACAAGTGGAAAAGTATTTTAAAAAACCAAGAGATTTTTTTGTTATAGACATCATGGACTATAAAAACCTCCTTCAGTTTCGACAAATGTGTCATGGATGAGGAGATAAAGGCTCTGTCCCATGTGCCAGTTTTAGGGATCCTAAACCTAAAAACAGGGAAACATGTTCCCTAATTTCTAGGGTTTGTCTTCAGCAGTCAGATGACCACGTGGGAGGCCTCATCAAATTCGACTTCTTGAGGTTTCAAGTTGTCAAATAATGCTTTAAATTCTTAGATAAGGTTGTTGCAATCATGATAAGAAGTTACACTCCTAGTTGTATTAGGTCACTAGCACTCCTAGTTAACAACTAGTTCTAATTAATGGTTTGTTTTATGGTTAGAATAGGTGTCACTGATGGAAAATTCGAATTCTCTTGATGAGGGATGATGGAATCCTAATTTTAAATGCTTTATATATAGCAAGATGTCGAATTACCAGGGGTTGGAGACATTTTGGCTCAACTGTTGCTCTATGTGTAGATTGTGTATATTTTTAACCTAATGCAGATTTCTACTTAGACAACTCAAGATTAATGAAGTGTTCTTGTATATTCTTGTTATGATGGCATCTTCCAATACTTACATTGCAGTGGTGTTTAGTTATGATACTCAGAACTCATCAATGATGCTCTGACTTCCTTCATAGATAAACTAACTATGTTTCACTGCTTTGTATTTTCATTTCTGCACTTGAACTCTATAATGCCTTGACTTCCATGCTAGGTAGAATGCTTTGGCTTCACTATTCAGGATTCAAAGAGAGTTTTTAATGCCATATTGTCTCATGGCTTTCCTCTTTCACTTACTTGCAGTGGTATGAATACATGTTACTTAGAACTCATCAATCATGCTCTAACTTCCTTCATGTATTTATAAACCATGTTTCCTTGCATTGTATCTTTGTTTTGTTGATGCATAAAAACTCTCTATGCCCTGACTTCATGTTAATATGATCTTGATGTGGTACTGAAACATACTTTGACTCCATAGCCCAATGGTAGCCAGCCTTCATCTTTCAACCTATAAACATATACAATTACAAACCATAGAGTTAGCCATCTATTCATATCTTTAATGTAAATCATTAACCCTTTGAGAGAGCCCTCTCAGGCTGAGGAGGCTAAGCCTTAGCTAAAAGATTGGTTTAAAATAGTTACACCAAGATAGTCTGATCAGTAGCCTATCACGGTCCTATTTTGGTGATAACATTTTGGTGCGTCTGCCGGGAGCCTGAAGTCTATTCATTCCCGAAATTAAGAGGCTGAACTTCTGAAGGTAGCAGGAGCTCAGACATATTTTTGAGGCTTCAAAACTACCTTGGCGACTCCACACATCGAATAAGAAATTGGAAGGTGACTCCACTACTAGAAGATCAGTAGCTTGATGAAGTTTCAAGATGAGTTCCACTGCAAGAATGAATGCCAAGTATGCTCCTATGAATCGGTCTCATATCCCTGGTTTTCCAAATCCTATGCCAAAGGTTGATTGGTTAGAGGATCTTCCGATATTCAAAGATGAAAAGAAAGACAATGATGCTCTTCCTTTGCTTAGGTTTCATATGCATGTACGCAATCTTAAGGTTCAGTTTCCTGAAGATTGTCTCATGAGGATGTTTATGACCACTTTAGAAGGAAAAGCATGGTCTTGGTATAAAAGTTTGGAAAATGGTTCAATATATTCGCTTGCTAATTTTCATGATGAATTCTATGAGATGTATAAAGAATTTCATCCTTCCTTATTGCTGCTCAAAGATTGCTGTAAACATTCTTTAAGTCTTATTCAGTATTTGGAGGATTGTTATGATGATGATGAATTTAAGGATGAAGAAATTTTAGAGGCTCTTCATAACAATACATTTCAACACCAAGAAGAAACTATAACATCCCATGAAATGCAGCATGAAGATCAGCAGGGGTTTACTTATGAAAATCATATTACATCCTCTGAGATTGATGTAGAGATGCAGCAGACTTGTCAGTCTTCGGATCATTATCAAGATGAACATGATTACAAACACCAAGAAGAAATGCTGGAAGAAATTTTTTATGACCCTCAGGTAGAGGAAAAGGTTGTTCATTTTTGTAATTCCTTGCAGCATCTTACACCAAAGAATGATGATAATAATGAGGAAAATTACATTGTTTGTTGGAATCATTCAGAAAAGCAGTTGGATAGCTTGTCAAATAAATGTTGTGTAGTTGAGGATCAATTGTTTGAAGATATAGAATGTTATGGGAATCATCAAACTAACCATGTGTTTTCTGACCCTATAGTTGACTACATGGAAAAGATTTACTGTTCAGCCTTCCAGTTATATTTTCATCTTGAAGAACAGTTACACCTCATGCTGCCTTGGTTATTTCAGTATCTTGCTTATTTTTGCTTCAAGCACAGTGAAGAGATTCAAGTGTCAGATTAGATTGACGACTGGCTTCATTGGCAGTTTCATGTTCCTTGAGCTACAAGTGGAGATTGCAGCTGATAGGGTGGGTAGGAATGTGCAAATAAGCTCAAGGTAGGTTGATTGAGCATCTGTTTCAGTAGGTGCAGTTTGAATTCTATTTTTAGAAATCATTAAAGGCTTGAGGAGCAGATTGGGCATACGTTCATAGTTTTATTCTAGAGGATGGATAGCGGCATTGGAGCTACAAGTTCTTAGTATACCATAAGGGCACACTATCCCTAGTGGAGCCACTGTTATCACCCTAAAATTTTTGTTTCTAAGCTTTGGAAAGTTTGCCTTGTTTCTAGTCATAGTCTTATAGGTTTTGAGTCATCTCATCTCAAAAAGTGTCATTCTCTTTTCCAAAAAGTTTCATAGCCTCATTCCATGTCCTAAAAGCCTCACCATGTGTTCTGACATCAGTTTGATTCCAAAGGATTCATGTTAGTCTTGGTCTAGTCTTTCCATGGTTGTTTTCGTGTCTAAGATCTATAAAAGAGTCTTGTTGGTATGGTCAAATAGGGTCAACACTCCGTTCTTGCCCATCACTGGTCCCACATCACCTAAAATTCCATGTGTCAAACTTGTGTCAAGGTTTTCATAGTGAAAAAATCACTCTAGGTGTTTTCGTAGCGCAAACAGTGTAAAAAACCAGTTTTGCGCTATGAAATCACTGAACTAGGAGTTTTTGTAGCGCGCTACGAAACCCTTGAAGCAGCCTGTTTTAGCAGAAAAACTGTTTTTACTAGTTAACTTCCAGAAGGTTTCTTGAGTAGCTGAGAACTCAATTTTGAAAACTGAAAGAGGCTTTTCTTCCTACCATTCTGAACTACAAAACCTCTTTCAGTTTCTTCAAATTCATTCTGAGCTGGGAGGAATTTATGGTTAAACTTGCGCTACGAAACTGCTGAAAGTCAAGCTTAGTCTTTTGGTTTTAGCAGTCTTTTTCAAGATCAGTTTTTGGTCACATGAAAAGTTATTTTTGAATTATGAAGGAATTTTCTATTCATAAACTCTCCAGATAAAATAACCTATCTCACTTTCTTCATAAGTGTTTTCAGTTGGGAGATAATAAGCTTTCTTTGAAACCCAAAATTCAGAGAACGGATTTTTCCTGTTTGACATGTGTTTTTCAAGGATAGATTCGGGACAACTGGAAAAGTATTTTAGAAAACCAAGAGAGGTTTTTGTTCTAGACATCATGGACTACAAAAAATGCCTTCAGTTTAGAAAAATGTGTCATGGATGAGGAGATAAAGGCTTTGTCCCACGTGCCATTTTCAGGGATCCTAAACCTAAAAATAGGGAAACATGTTCCCTAATTTCTAGGGTTTGTCTTCAGCAATCAGATGACCACGTGGGAGGCCTCATCAAATTCGACTTCTTGAGGTTTCAAGTTGTCAAATAATGGTTTAAATTCTAAGATAAGTTTGTTGTAATCATGATAAGAAGTTACACTCCTAGTTGTATTAGGTCACTAGCACTCCTAGTTAACAGCTAGTTCTAATTAATGGTTAGAATAGGTGTCACTGATGGCAAATTCGAATTCTCTTGATGAGGGATGATGGAATCATAATTGTAAATGCTTCATATATAGCAAGAGGTCGAATTACTAGGGGTTGGAGACTTTTTGGCTCAGCTGCTACTCTATGTGCAAACTGTGTATATTTTTAACCTAATGCAGATTTCTACTTAGACAACTCAAGATTCATGAATAGTTCTTGTATGTTCTTGTTATGATGGCATCTTCCAATAATTACATTGCAGTGGTGTTTAGTTATGATACTTAGAACTCATCAATGATTCTCTGACTTCCTTCATAGATAAACTAACTATGTTTCACTCTTTTGTATTTTCATTTCTGCACTTGAACTCTATAATGCCTTGACTTCCATGCTAGGTAGAATGCTTTGGCTTCACTATTCAGGATTCAAAGCGAGTTTTTAATGTCATATTGTCTCATGGCTTTCCTCTTTCACTTACTTGTAGTGGTATGAAAACATGTTACTTAGAACTCATCAATCATGCTCTAACTTCCTTCATGTATTTATAAACTGTGTTTCCTTGCATTGTATCTTTGTTTTGTTGATGCATAAAAACTCTCTATGCCCTGACTTCATGTTAAGCTGATCTTGATGTGGTACTGAAACATACTTTGACTCCATAGCCCAATGGTAGCCAGCCATCATCTTTCAACCTATAAACATATACAATTACAAACCATAGAGTTAGCCATCTATTCACATCTTTAATCTAAATCATTAACCCTTTGAGAGAGCCCTCTCAGGTTGAGGAGGCTAAGCCTTAGCTAAAAGATTGGTTTGAAATAGTTACACCAAGATAGTCTGATCAGAAGCCTATCAGGGTCCTATTTTGGTGATAACAGAACTAATTCTAAGTATGGAATGCCATTCAATACCCCCATTTATGACATATCCTCCTTCATCGTGTTATAAATTGAACACTCATCTAAGTGATCAGGAGATGGACTATGTTGAATTGTAAGGAGATAATGTTGCTATGAGAATTGGCTTTGAGACAAGTATTGTTATGCTACAAGTTTGTCATTCTTTTGATGTGATGTGGATGGGATCCAAGCTGGAGGAGTGACTTCGAATCAGATTTGATGGTTGTAATTCCTTGTTCTATTCAATAAAGTATTTGAACTTTTTTCCCATATACTTATCTTGTTATATGATGCTTATATGTGTGAATGTATCTAATTCCTTTTACTTGTATTCAATAGATCTTTTGCTTTGATCGGTTCTTTGTCTTCTGTTTGTGTTTACTGGTACTTCTCAAGCATGTTAAGTATGGGAAAGAGCGACAGGATCGATACAAAGGGGACAAGAGGAAAGTGAAACTACAAGCAGGTCTTCTCATCTTCTTTGTCTTATCTATTTCTTATAGGAAAAGGCTAAAGTGCTTTAAAATGTTGTTCTAGATATGGCTACTTATCTAGGGAATTAGTATTTATCCATAGATACCAAATTCTCCAAAACAAATTGGTGACCATACTGGGGGAAGATCATCCTTCCTAGTAGCTTATCCACCTCCTAGGACACTCTTGCAAACCCTACATGTGTTTATTGATTGTATTTAAGCTTTTTAGCATTGAATTTTGGTCAAAACTATGCCAAATTGCCTTTTGAAATGGCTCACTGTCACCAACGCAGGCTTGAGAGGGACACAGTGTGCTGCAAAGCACCCTTGGCTTAGGGATAGAGCTCTGAAGTGCACTCTCTCCCATTTAGGGCTATGCTGATCCTCCTAGGGTCAATTTCCAACCTTTGGATTGAGTTTTTGCCAACTTTCCTGTGTTTGTTTGCTTGTTGATTGATCAATGAATGTCATGTATCAGAAAACAAGTTTCTATCTCCTTTTCTAGCCCTACTTTGACATGGCTGATTAATGTTTCTTAAATATTTCCTTTGTCATTATCGATCCATAGTCAAAGTTAGATTATAGTCGATTAATCTTTGTTCGAAAGAAAGTGTCGTAAAGTTCTTCTTTTATTTCGAAACAGAACTGTCGTAAAGTCTTCAATTCTTTTTAAAGATTGACTGATTGTATGTGCGTTAGTTTCCTTTTTGTTCACATTCACATCAAGGAAATTGAAAAGAAATACATGAATGTTGCATTGAAAAATTTTGTGTGTGCTCATAGGAATAGTTTAGGGAAATTGCATTAGATTGTGCTCTTTGCTCTTTGATTGAAAAAAATCTGATTGCTCTATCCCTAGTAGTTAAGATTTTCATTGTTAAATTGAATGGAAAGAATGATTATCATAATATTTTCATTCCTAAGAATTTCAGAATACATCACGTGGTGAACTTGAAAGGAAAATTCCTAAGCAATATCAACTTAAAATTAACATCAATTTACCTAATGGGGCATTGTCATTAATGAAAAACATTTACTAGTTCTAGGCTAGAGACAAGTTCCGACATCGTAAAATAAAGCAGCTGTCGCTAACTTGTCTACAATACATCCCAAGTGTGACACCTCATTCCACATATGTGAGTATATCATAGCTTGTCCATGTACCTTCGGGTATATATGGCGATGTTACAGTACGTAAAGTTTATGGGAATGCTCTCACTATGCGGTTTTGCATTAGACATCGCTTATACGGATTGGGCCTCCACATACTTTCGGGTATATATGGGAGGAAAAAACTAGGTTTCTATCCATTCTTAGGTAACCGAGTCAGCCGCCTTGTACAATGTGATACACTAAACACAACATTCGGGGAGATTGTCTGCCCGTACTTCTTGGTTCGCCAAGAGGTATTTTACAGTTCACAGTTGCTTGGTAAACCTTTTGCATAGCTTACTCATTTTTGTTTATTTCTTTTTTGTAATAAAATTAATTAGCAATCATGGAGGAACATCAACCCTTACCCCGTTGTTCACAGAGAACAATGAGTAAACCACTTTTGCCCACTGAGGCTACACCTATTCAGTAAAATTGGTCTCGCTTAACTAAGTCAAGTACATCAAGAGCTCTTGGTTCTTCATTTGAATTACCAGAATCATCAATTTCAATAAGTACTGAGACTCCAGTTACTCCAACTATTTCTGGTACGTCCGTTATTGAAGAAGAAGTTTCACAATTACCTGAGGACACTATAACTGATACTAGTGAAACAGTAACCAAAGTTGTTCAACAACAAGTTGATCCTCAACTTGAAATTTCTCAACAAGAAATTACTTATAAACTTGCATCAGTTCAACCAGAAGTTAATCCAGAAGCTATCACAGTTCAAACAAAAGTTACTTCTGAACTTGAAGCTATTCAGGAATGTCTCCCTGAAATTGTTGTTCTTTTACCAGAACATCTGGACTTTGAATTTGAACATTGAGAAGTTGTTACTTTACCAGAATACGATCAACCAATTAACCCTCAGACATCAGTAATTACTGAAACTCCCACTTTATCAACACCAGAAGTCTATTATGGACTAGACGGTGAAGTTCTTCCACCTGGTTTAATTGCTGTTGAGGAAGAAGTTGAAGAAGATTCTACACTTGGAACCCCATTCCATTTTGGAACCGGGCTTTATCTTTATCCTTATACTCCTTATTTTACTGCTCCTTTTGATCTTGCTTCTTTTCAAGTACCCGTTGATTCTTTTGGACATCTATTGGGTTAGTTAACTATGGCTGAACAACCATCAACATCCCAGACCGTATCATCTGATGCAGTTGTGGCAGAATCTTCTATTGCAACCTCTTCAATGTTTTCTACTACTCTTGAGTCACACCTATATGGTGAATCCTCCATCTAGGTTGGTTATCAATCTTTATCTGGAACCCAATCAGGGGTTGCTTCTACACCATGGTCATCACCCATGTCCTCAACCAGAATTTTAGATGGTTCTTCATTAATGGGAACGCAATAGTTTGACCTCGCATATCAATATCAAACTGGGCAATCTAGTCAACAACGACCTATGTATCCATTACATACTAGATTTCCACCATATGGAGAGCAATATGCTTGTTCACCTTATCATCCATATCCTGGAGGACCATCATATGGTAGTATCCCACAATATTCAGGTCAGCCTGGAATGTGAGTCTATCAATGGAAACCAATAATTCTAGTTCAACCAAGCCTTGTGTATCCAACACAACTAATGCAAACTGTATCAACTATTCCTACTACAAATGTTGTTACCACTGTACCACATTCACAAGTTCAAATAGTTGTATCTCAACCTATACAAGTTGTTCCTTCTACCTCACAACCACAAGTTTTAGGTCAAGAGGTCTGTTAACACCCAGGTTGTTCCCTATGACTCCCAAGGGAATACGGCCGGGGTAACCACTAACCAATCTTTTAATCACTGTTTCTAGCCAAACAGTGATCAGAGAGGGCTCTCTCTTTATGATTTATATCTACAGTGATGGTGTTTTAGGCTAGGTATTGAGTACAGGTTATGTTTGTGTTTCGGTTGATGAAATTCCCTTAGACTTCAGTGATGTAGTTTTTAGATATGTTGAATATCATTGGGCAATGGAGTCTGTGGCTTAATGTGTTTGAATCTGTGAGATGAAAGATGGAACTTACAGGGCCTTTTGAGTGCTTTGTTAAAACATATTTTGGCTAAGTGACAGGAAACAGGCAGCACGAAGTGAAAGCATTTAAGAATTTCCACTTATTGTTTACATATTTCCACGTGACAGAATTTGGAGCAGAAAACAGAGGTCACAGGGGCAATAATTTGAATCCCTGGGAATAGTCTGTTACAGCAAAGAGACAGATTGAAGTGCAGCAGTTAAGAATTGCAATTTCTATTACTGTTTCTGAAGAAAACATAGATGACAGTTCAGGTTTGAGTTCAGGGTAATGCTTGATTAAATCCTGAAACTATTCTTTCACCTTACTATCAAGTGTAAGACATTTAAACAACCAAAGAGAACAAAAGACTCAAAAAAACACATAACAGAAGATTTGAAAATACTTATAGTTTTATGCAACACCCATGGAATCCTGTAACATGCATCCTTCACCACCAGACATCAAATACACCAAACTTCTGGAAGTTCCATTCCTCCTTTGTATTAATTCTCTGAAAATATTACAGCAGATGGAAGTTATCCAAGAGAAAATTCCAGCAACCCCTTATGCGTTACTAAGGGGGGTATATATACAGATTTACATTTGGAAAAATATCTGAAAGAAGAGTAAATGCCTCATAAATATGCTGCCAACTGCTAGTGAGCAGTAGCCAAAGAAGTAAATGAAGAAGTAAATGCAGTAATAGCTCTTAGTCCTTTAGCTGTCAAAATCTGTCAGATGCTGTTGAATTTGTAGCAGTTGTAGTCGGCTGAAGGCGTGTGTTTCAAAATGTGGCTAGCTGTCACTGTTAGTGATGAATCACTTTTTAGATATTTTCCAGTCACCGACCACTTTATACTTGTCTTGCGGTGACCTGAGCTGGCTTTTGACCTGGAGTTTTGAAACTACTGTGGCAGAATCTGGAGCATGGCTTGCCACCAGTCCTCCTTGGGCATTTGATGCCTTCGCATTTTAATCAATGTCTCATCAAGCTCTGTGTATTTGAAAAAACTGGGAGGAGTTTCAAATAGATGATTAACTTCATTTTCAATAAAAAATGACCCTTCAAGCTGAGTGTACAAACTCTGTCCTGTAGGAGGAACAGTTTCTTCAGAAGCACTGCTGGATGCAGTGATTTGATTTTCTATGTACGCGGCCATCCTATTTGTAAATTGATCTCTGTTGATCAATTTCCCTGTACCGCTCAATAGGCTAGGCATTCCTCTTGCCTGTAGCATCCCCATTCTGAGCTTGAAGTCTTCAACTTCAGTCTGTATCTCATAGCTCCTCCTTTCTGCTGTCTGCACATATCCTCTGAGCGTTAGCACCTTTTTGGTCATAAGGATGGCCTCCGTTCTGTTGGTGATTCCAACTGCTGCCAGCTCATCTTTGTCTTGCCTGTTCAGAAAGTCTATCAGTTGGCTAGCTTGTTCAGGTCTATTTCCTAGTGCTGTCTTAGCCCTCTGGATATCTATCTGAGCTTGCACAATTAAATCCATATGTTCATGGATTGTTTTGAGTGATTTCCACTGTTTAATCATGCTTTGGGTGATTTTATTCCATAAGATCCTCTTGATCTCAGCCATGGTGTTTTTGAGATCAAGCTCTTTCTCCAGGGCTTTGATTCTGTCCTTTTGGGTCTTGATCTGTCTGCCCTGTTCTGCCACTGTCATTTTAGACTGGTCATACTTGGCATCTATCTCTGCCAGTTTTTCTTTTGCCTTCCTTATCTCATCTGCTTGTAGCTCCATTTGCTTAACAGCCTTAGTTAGTTCTTCTATGCTGGGCTGGTCAACTGTATTTGCTGTTGTAGGGGCCACTGCTGCCCCAGAGCCTGTTGCTGCTGTAGAATCTGTTGGGGGAGTTGGTAGTGTGGATTCTCCCTGTTTGTCCTGTAATGACTTCTCCAGCTCCTCCTCTAGCTCTTGGATCCTTTGATCCTGCTGCAATAGTAGATCAAGTTGTTGATCAACTTGTTTTTCTTTTTGCAGTTCAGCTGTCTGAGGATGTTCTGTAGGTGACAGCTTCAATCTCCTCTTCATGGCATTGAGATCATCCTCTTTTTTCTTCAGGAGGGCTTTTACCCCGGTTGGGTCACTAGGGTTATGCCCTAGATCAACAATAATCTCTTCAAGAGATTTTATCCTGTTATCCTTGGCCCTGGAAGACAATCTCTCAAAATCCAGTTGAGTATTTGTGTGCTTCAAGGATTCTTTCAGCTCATGAGCTAATGTGGCCTTATCTACCAAGGTGGCATAGACCATTTCTCCAGTCTGCTTATGGAGCTCAATTTGGTCCATAGGATGTATGTCTTTGGCCAAGACCTCCACCCTTGTTTTGATGAAATCAACAGTGGACATTGGGTTGGGCCCCTTAGGTTTGAAATGGCTGAATATCATCTTCTCCTCTTTGAAGTCGTAGACCGACATCAATCTTTCTTGTTGGGCTGGAGTGGCATCTATAAATTGCTTGTAAACCTCAGCCCTCAATAGTTCATTTGCTGCCTTGATTTCTTTGAAGGTGGCCTTAGCACCTTTGAGCTTCTGGCTTTGTTGAGAAGAAGATGATACCTCCAAGCCAAGTTGTAAATTCTGCTCCTGCTGAAAGGAGCTAGTCCCTGTGTGTTGGCTGCCCTCCCTATCCTTGGCTGTATCATTGAAGACATCTTCAGTAATGTCTTCTACTTCTGGGGAGTCTGCCCTCTGCCTTTTAGCTTCTGGTTGTTGGGAGGATCCACTGAGGGGAGTGGACTCTTCTCTTTGTCTTTTGGTCCCCCTTTCTTCATGTGCCGGGGTCTGTAAAATTGAAGTGGTTAGGGGCTCCACTTGAGGGGGTGGTGTCTGCAATAAGGTGGTTTCTGGCAGCCCAGTTTGTGGCAGACCGGTTTGTTCTTCTTGCTGCCCTGTTTCTTGCTCTGGTTGTTGCTTTCCCTGCTCTGACTGCTGCTTTTTTGCTTCATCTTCAGCGTCCATTTTTCCCTTTCCCTTATCCAAGCCTGGTGCTGTTGTTGGCGGCGCTGTCCTGGTAACTGAGGTTCCTCCTCCTGATGTTTGAGGCAGCCTGAAAGGTACCTGGATCACATAGTCCAGGTCAATAGTTTTTTCAAGTTCTTTCATATTTTTAGCTATTTTTTCCTCTTCAGACAAGCTCTCAACAAGGGTATCCAACTGCCACTCTTGTAAGTTTGCATACTGTTCTAGATGTGGATAGTGGCAGTGTTTGATGGCTAGGAGTCTGTACTTTGTTCTCCTGGCAGTGATGAAACCTTGAGGGTCATATGGGACCCACCGGAAACTGTAAGATAACTTATATTTGTCTTTTAGGATCAAATCTGCAGCCTCCCATCCTTCCTTCTTATTCATGATAAAAGGGCCCAGCTCATTTTTGAAGTTAAGGTGTGCTTTTTTCTTTGAGCTGTGGAAGTGAGTGAGGTCTGACTGGATTAATTGCCTGTAATATTCCAAGGCAAATAATCTCATGGGAACATACTTGGGTAGTCTGTATGGACAGAGCTCACACCCATACACTCTGAACACAGTGTGGTGTTCATATAGGTACCAATCACCTATTTTGTACTTCTTAGAAAGCTGTAAAGCTTTCTTGATCTCATTTGATATTCTAGGTGGAGGGGATTTCATAAGTATGCTGGAGACTGGGTATACAAACTGATCTACAAATTCACAATAGCTGTAGGGTGAATTTGTGATTTCATGATAGACTGAGGTCCAGAATATGACTGATCTTCTCTCCCCTTTGTTGTCCAGCCTTCTGATGTAGCATGGGAAAGCTTCAGAGTGATGATACATGAACAGGTGGTAGATGTATGCTAAATATCTAAAGACTCCTTGTCTGTCCAATTTGCACAATTGATCATGGATCCTATTGGCTATGAACTTGGCAAAGTTGTACTTTCGGGCAGGGGGTTGTCGTGGGCTGTAGGCAGATAGCATTACGAGCATGGCTAGATCCACATGCTTGCTGTTCTGGTAGCCTAGCACATAGGCTATCATGTCCAGGAGCAGCCTGCCTGAGTCATTGAAGTGCTCATGTGGATAAGGAGGTGGCCCTGTAGGCTGGTTCTCAGGCCACATGTAGTTCCTGGTGACCTTCTGCAGCTCTTCACTGGTCATCTTCTCACCTGCTTCCATTAAAGATCTCATGGAGAAAGGGACTAATAACTCTGTCTGTTCAAAGTGCAGCATTTTGTTGATGGTGTCAGCGTTTATATAGAACAAAATCCTCCCTAGTTGAGTGTTGACAGCTCTGTGCTCCTGATCATAATTTTGAGCACATAAGTGAATGATTTCAGGGAAAACATTCACAGCTGGGAGGCAGTAATAGGGCAGGTTTGACTCCCATATCCCATCTGTACCAAGTCCTGCCTTATAGTCTTCCCTTAATGTGGTGAAGGTCTTCAAAAAGTTTCTGTTTCCCTCAAAATCATTTATGAGACAGTCTTTGTCAACTAATGGCATAGCTTCCAGTTCCTTATTGGTTTGACTCAGTGGAGTGACACTGAGGGAGGAGGATGCAGATGCTGCCATGATACAGTCTGAAAGTGTGCAGTAGGATGCAGAGCTTTGATGAATCTCTTGAAGACTTTGAGCAGCAGGTAGGTGCAATTGGTGTGATGTCTTCTTCTGGTGTGAAGTTGTTCTGAAGCTAGCAAAGTACTGATGATTTTCAGGAATGTGGATTGTCTAAGGGAATGCTTACTGAGGTATTAGTATTTGTACAGGAAGAGTGTAGGTAACCAGTACTTGGCAAAAAGGAACAATGCCGGGTACTTCAGGGCGATTTCTGCAGTTTTAACCCGCGAGCTGGTTTGTACAGAGCTAAATTGGGGCTAATGGATGACACAGGTTGCTTATGTCTGATTTGGGTGCTTAGGTAGAGCTAAATTTAGAGTTTTTAGCAGACTTTAATGGTGATTTTGCAGAAAATTGGAATTCACGGGCAGAATGGGAGAAGACGGCAAAATACCTGGCAAATCGACCTGGAAGCTTGCGGGCTGGGTTGCAAAGGCTTAATGCAGTCAAGCCTCGAACTTTGAACGGTTTACTTGTCGAATTTGATGGCTGAATGCAAGATTTCGCGGCAGCAGGCTTGACAACGGCTAGTTCAGCTTCGCATGCAAAATAAGCGAAAAATATGCGTTTAGCCGTTTAAATCGGTAAATTTGGCAAAAGTATGAATTTGGCGCTTTTCCGCCGATGACGTCAGCATGACGTCATGGCGGGGCCCAGGTGAGGGGTGACGTGGATGCTGAGGTGTTAGCCAGGTCGGCAGGACACGGTGGCGGGCGGGCGCAAAGGCGGGCCCGCGTGGAGGACCAAGGGACGATGGGGCGGGCACCGGCGGGGTGACGTCAGAGCGGCGTGGACATGACGTGTAGGCATGACGTGTGGGGTAGCGGTATACGGGGTGGCGGCAAGTGGGTTCCCCGCACCACCTTTGGGCAAAGGCGGTAAGTGGGAGGAGGGCTCCGAACAACCTTACTGCCTGCCACGCGTCCATTGTACGGGATAGGTAAAACCGCTTTCCCCGGACGCTAAATGTCGGCACATCGAGATCTGAAATTGACCGCCCACCCTTAGATCTGGGCGCTGGAGATCTGACGGCTGGCGGGCCTCCCGACTGGTCGAGCATGTTGGGGAAGGGTCCCGCCAGCGGAATAAAATATTCCATTTAATATTTGGGCGCAAAACTATAGGTTAGTGGGTTTTGAATGGTTTTTCATCTTTTCTCGCTTAACCCGTAATGTGGTGGGATTGGGAAACGTGCCAGAGGCGGGTTTTTTACCTTAGGGACTTTTGCAAAGATTTTTGTAGGCTAAAGGGTCTTGGAGAGGGGTTTTGCCCATGCAGAGGTGAATTTGAGGGTAAAATAACTTGCAGCAGAGGGGAAAGGGGTGGAAAAGGTTCACCAAAGTGGCCAGGTGCCATTTGGTCCCTTTTGAAAATGCATGGCTATTATGCCTAGGGGAGGGAATATACATAAAATTTGGGGCTTTATACACCTTAGTGTTAGTATTATTAGGGGTAGGGGTAAAATAGGGGAGCTAAATAGTAGAATTAGGAGTTAGTATAAGTGAAGGTGGGGGATTCAGAAAGGGGGTGTTAGCAATGGAGTAGGGGGGAAGAGAGAAGTTAGTGATGCTCTGCTGTGAGACCATGAATTTCACCACCTTTTTGCTAATATATCCATTGCCTTGGCAAAACATCTTTGACCACTATGTAATGGTGAACATGTCCTTTCTGCAACCACAACTGCCTACCCAACTATTTCCCCTAACATTTTTTGTTTCTTCTTGGAGAGGCACTTGGACTTGCAACCCTCAATTGCCTTTTCTTTTCTTTGGCTTTTTTCCTTTTCTCCCTATCTACTTCTACCCTTATCTCTTCCAAGGTCCCAGATTAGACTTTTGGGAACCTTTGTTTCTCTACCTGAACTATTTGTCTGCCAAGATTAAGCTGTTTGGACAGACTTCTTTCTCTATTCTACAACTCAAAATTGAAACATGGCATGATCCAGTTTGAACTGTTGAATCACCCAAAAAATTGTAATAAGGTCCTCAATATTTGAAATATTTCACACACCTCTGATTTTCTGGAAATATGGGATCTTTGTAGTAGCAAAGCAGAGCATATTTGGATTTTCAATAATCAATCATGAAATATGAAACCTATTACTATAGGTATCTAACAAGGTCCAAGTTTCTTAAGCTATTATACAACAACCACTTGTGTCTGGGGTCCAAAAACCTCAGGTTAGTATACCTTTATCCAGAGCGACTCAGGCTTACACTGGTATAGTTTATTCACAACCTAGTTAACCTTACATTGCTGGGCAACAACAACCATTAAATCAACAATAGTTGTACCAACAACAATAACAGTTGATTCAACAACTGTGGTAGCCCCAAGATCAACAACCTCAATTCCAGCAATTCCAGCAATTCCAACCCCAATTTAGACATGTCGTACAAGCTTAACCTGGGTTTGGACAATATCAAGCTTACCAAGGTCCTGGCCAACATGGCTTTGTTGGTTATGGACAACCCCAAATTCAACCTGGTTATCAACAACCACCTTATGTCGGATTTGTTCCACAACCACCTTATCAAGGTTACCAAATGTAGATGCCCTATGTTGGTATGGAAAGACCTATTGCTCAGGAAATTCCATCATATCCTAGGTATGCTCAACCTGACTTGAATCGACGGTTGCCATTTGTAGCAACTCTTGAATTACCATATTTAAATTGGCTCACTAATGATCCAATCTTATATGCACCTTGGTGGCCGGTAATTCTGCATAAGTTACCTTCTAACATTTCGAAATTCAATGGAAATCCCAGAGAAGTCCCATCGAATCATGTCATGAAATTTCATTTGTGGTGTTCATCAAAATCCTTAAATGATGTCTCAGTTAGATTTCGTCTTTTCCAAAGAATGCTTACTAGTTTAGCTGTAAAGTGGTACATTGAATTACCATGAGCTTCTATCGACAACTTTATGACTTTATTCACCACATTTCTGACCCACTTCTAGTTACCTATCAGATATGAGATTGGAACAGAACTCCTAACCAACTTTAAACAGACTACTACTACTCATATATCAGATCACATTCATGAGTGGTGGTGTCGTCATCGAATGGTTAAGACTTATGTTCCTGATCATCTTTTGGCTGAGTGGTTCATAAAATCCTTATTGCCATCAATCACCGAGGATGTGGTGAAAGGTGGAGTTGTCACAGAAGAGCAACTAATTGCTCATGCCCAATATTTGGATTTGATATATACACAATCTGGCATGCTCTACGACAAGATTACAAATGCACCCCAACCAACTTTCACTGTTCCTCCTCCTCCACAATTGATTAAGGACTCTCATGCTGGCGATAGTGTGATTGGTTCTTCAAGCACACAAATGGTAGGTAGACCATCTGGTAAAATTCTTGCCATTTCTAATAAAACTACCAATGCATCAGAAAACACTCTTGCTTCTGAAGTCAATGCCTTGTCATCTGACAAAGGCAAGAATCCAAAGAAACTAGGAGGCAAGAAGAAGGGGAAAAACAAGAAAAAACAAGATAATCCCCCTCAAGAGAAATCATCTGATTCCTCTACTTCGGCAAGGAAACCTCATCATCCATGTCTAATCTATAATGAAGAGAATTTTACAAGAGATTGTCCACACCGCTCGGAAGTCTCTAAGATTTTAAAGACTTCTAACACATCTGCATTGTTGACTGATCTGTTTCCAAACCCAAAGACACATTTGGTTGCGACAGACCATGCTTCCACATCCCAAGTACTTATGCTATCCGTTAAAAAGCCTCAAAATGAAGTTTTGGTGTCAACACGAAACAAAGATTATGGAAATCCACCATCATCATTGAATAATCAGGCCACTAATCAACCTAATCCTTTGACTTCGACTTCATCTGAAAATATTCCACCACCTATTGCGTCATAATTAATAATAAAACCACCAAAGGGAGTTATGCATAAATCGACATTTAAACCTCGAGCTCGAGCAGCTCAGAACTATAACATAGTAGAAGACCTTTCTCAATCACCTTCTGCTATGTCAACGCTTGAGGTATTACAAAACTGTCCCTCCCGGAAGCAGGATTTACTATCAACAATTGGTGGAATAGACCCTACAGATTCCAATCTTGTGGTTTTTAACCATGCGGGATATACACCATAGTTACCGGCACAATTAGCTTTCCTAATTCAAGTAAAGGCTCTCCATAAGAATGTTCATCGAACTATTATTGACGAGGGGGCATCCACTTGCATTATGTCAATGAGCTGCTGGAAAACACTTGGTTCACCGCCATTGTCACGATCACCAACAACGTTAAAAGCTTTCGATAGATGAACATATATGCCTTGTGGGATTTTGGTTAACCTGCAAATTGAACTAGGGGGAAAATAGTTACTGTTAAAGTTGAGGTACCCCTCGACTACAACATTTTACTGGGAAGGCCATGGGTATATGCTATGGTAGTTGTGGTTTCCACATACTTACGTATGATTGCATACCCTCATAAAGGTGGGATCACAGTTATTGATCAAATTGCCTTCTTTGCATCTAGTTCTCAGGCTACAAGAAGCATTCCATTGGTACACAGACCCCTGTTGTCACTTCAAAGTGTTGATGTAGGTCTCTTTAAAGATCCTTCCCTAATGGGTATTCTTATGCTATCATCACCATCTGATTTGGCAGAAGTGGCAAGAGTAGAGACTTGCAACATGATTTCCTCCACCTCATCTGATTTCAGGAGCATTACCAATGATTCTGAAGTTGATAGTAATACTGAAGTTATGCCGCTAATCCCCATTAAGCTTGCATTGAAATATATATATATATATATATATATATATATTTTATATTTTATATTTTTTTATTTTTATTTTTATATTTATATTTATATTTATATTTTATATTTTATTTTATTTTATTTATTTATTATTTATTTATTTATTTTATTTATTTTATTTTATTTTATTTTATTTTATTATTTATTTTATTTATTTTATTTTTATTTATTTATTTATTTATTTTCTGGATTGTGCAGCAAACCCAAATCCACTTTCACCAATTGTATGGGTTGACTGTTCATTAGAATATGGTACTTCTTCAGATCCTCTTTCACGTATATTTTCTACGAATGAAGGAATCGTCCAATCAATGATGATAGGAGAAGAACCTTGGGAAGATTATCATCATAATTCCCATCTTCTAGATGAAAAAGAAGATTATTCAAATGAACTTAACCACCCTTCAGTTGTTGATTTCCTTTCTAATTATGTTTTCATAGACACAGTGGATTCCGAGAAAAACCTATCAAATATTGAAGAAACGAATTCTATTAATATTTCGACCAAACCTAATGTTGTAGAAAACATTCATGTCGGCAAATCTTGTTCTCCATCGGAACTTGTTAGTTACCATACTCTCTTTTGTGAATTTCAAGATATATTTGCATGGTCATATGAGGAGATGCCAGGCATTGACTCTAGTATTGTTGAACATGAAATCAAAATGTATCCTGATGTCAAACTAGTATGACAACGGCTTCGACCTGTTCATCCAAAGAAAGCGCTTGCCATTAAAGCAGAAGTTGAAAAGCTTCTGTATGCTAGTTTCATTTACCCTATACCTCTTATTAATTTGGTTTCCAAAATTGTTCTTGTCATGAAGAAACAAGGGACAATTCATGTGTGCGTCGATTATAGGGATGTAAATCAGGCCTATCCGAAGGACAATTATCCTACTCCTTTTATCGACCAAATTATTGATGAATGTGCCGGATGTGAAATATTCTCATTTATGGATGGATTTTCCAGCTACAATCAAATCAATATCTACCCACAGGACCAATATAAAACAAATTTTATTTGTTCATGGGGCACATTCGCATATAGGAAACTCCCATTCGGTTTGAAGAATGCAGGGGCTACATTTCAGATGGAAATGAACTATGCCTTCCATGACATCTAGCACATTGTTCAACCTTAGTTTGATGATTTACCTGCTGATTCACGAAAGTGGACTGATCACCTGCAACATTTGAGAGCTACATTTTTACGGCGCCGACACTACAAGATACGACTCAATCCACATAAATGTGTGTTTTATGTTGGTTCTAGACGATTTCTTGGATTCGTATTATCTAGAGATGGAATTCGACTCGATCCATTAAAGGTTCAGGAAATTCTTGACTTGCCTCCACCTTCAATTCTTTTATAGTTACAAAGACTCCAAGGGAAGGCTAACTTTCTAAGGAGGTTCATTCCCAATTATGCTGAAATGGCTAAAGGTTTTACATGTCTTTTGAGAAAGGGGATACCCTTCCATTGGGATCAGGTTGCACAAGCTTCCTTTAATGCTCTTAAAGATACCTTGATTAGGGCGTCATTAATGTATTCTCTGAATTATCAAAACGAATATTACATGTATCTCGCCGCTGTAGATACAACCATTGGCATGGTTTTAGTCCAAGAGGAAAATGGGATTAAACATCTGACATATGATTTGAGTCGTAATCTTAATGATACAGAAAGTAAGTACTCTTATGTCGAGAAATTTGCTTTGGCTGCTGTGCAAGCTTTTCAGAGATTTCGCCACTACATCCTACTCCAGAAGACCACCATCATTTCAGATTGCAACACTATCACATACATTTTGTCACGTCAATTGCTGGGGGGAATACTCAAAATGGATAGTCATTTTGTAGGAGTTTGATCTGGAATTCATTAATTTGAAATCAAAGAAATTTCTCATTTTCGCTGAGCTACTTTGTGACCTTCCCTCAACCTTCATTGATTCAACATATGAACCATCGATTTTGGATGAGTCCCTGTTTCTGGTATCATCATCTGACCCATGGTATGGAGATATACTGATCTATCTCCAGACCCAAACTTTCCGGCCTCATACTTCTTGCTTGAAAAAATGACGTATTCGATACCAAGCCAAAGATTATCTGATCATTAGTGACACTCTTTACCGTCGTGGTATTGATATGATTTTATGAAGGTGCCTCACATATGAGGAAGCTGAGAAAGCATTGAATGATTTCCATTCAGCTGTTTGTGGTGGACACTTATCTGGATATGCTACTGCACAGAGAATTCTCCATGCCGGTTACTTCTGGCCAAATTGTATTATTGCCATTAGAATCTGTCATGCATGCCAGACCTATGACTGCAAAACTAGATTGCCACCTGCACCATTGCATCCAGTCGTTGCTGTTGGACCATTCGCCAAATGGGGCATTGACTTCATGACATGTAACCCCACCTCAGCTAGGGGCCATGGGCATATTATAGTCGTCGTTGACTATTTTTCCAAATGGGACGAGGCAATGCCAACATTAAACAATAGTGGTGAAACGACTGCTCTTTTATTTTTTAACCATGGGGTTGCTCGGTTCGGTGTACCAAAAGCCATAGTTACAGATCATGGGTTGCATTTTCGGAATCACATGATGGCTGAGTTGACTGCTAAGTTAGGACTGTCACATGATAGTTCTACCCCTTATTACCCACAAGTGAATCGACAGGTTGAGGCCATCAACAAAGTCTTGAAGCGGATGTTGCAAAGAATGATAGGGGTTCATAAACGAAACTGGCATTTAATCTTGTACTCTACTTTGTGGGCATACCGAACCTCGACAAGAAATGCGACTGGATTCACACCCTTTCAGTTGGTGTACGGATTAGAAGCAATCTTACTGATACATTGCGAAATTTCATCTCTTAAACTCGCGATTGACCTGTTACCTGACACTTCTGAAGAAGAATCACGTTTATTAGAACTTATCCATCTGGATGAAACCCGTCGCGATGCCACATTGGCTAACAAAGCGCACAAGAAATGAATAAAGGGGAAACATGATAGAAATGTCAAGCATTGTATCTTCTCAGAAGGAGACCTGGTCTTGCTTTATGATCAGGAACCTGATAAATTTGGAGTAGGGAAATTTGAATCGATGTGGATGGGTCCTTATATTGTCAAGCGTGTTTTGGCAAAAGGAGCCTACGAGTTAGTATATTGTGATGGGATTCCATTGTCGCAGCCACAAAACGGGCTATACCTCAAACATTACTATGCTTAATTGAGTGTAGTAAAACTCATTATATATATGCTTTCATTGCATGTGTGTGTGTCAGTGTGTGTCTTTTAGAGTTTTTTATCTGGTTAGTAATCCGCTTTGCATTTGTTGTAGATGTTGGAATCTTCAGAACCATTTGTTGGTTACGCCGATGGTGCTAGTCGTAGTACGCAGAACCTATCTTCTGCAGCATGGGTTATTTTCGCTCCAAGTGGCGAGTTAGTGAGTTTTCAAGGGATTTGTATCGGTCGATCAATGAACAACATCGCTGAGTATAGCGCATTGATCGAACTTCTCTCTGATGCCATTTCACTTGGAATTCATCGAATCATCGTTAGGCTAGACTCACAACTCGTTGTACTACAACTTACAAGTGTGTATACCGTTTGAAACCCAACAATTCTTTGTATGTTCCTTAGAGTTCATATTTTGGAAAGACATTTTGAATACATTCAATATCAACATATTTCCAGAAACTTTAACACATTAATTGATTCTATAGAAAATTATGTGTTAAATAGACATTTGCAACACATGTAAAAGTAATATTTTCAATTCACATCATCAGTTGAATAAGATTGCACATAACCATAGAAAACTCTGAAAGTAAAATAGATAGGTGTTTTAAAGGTTTTTACAAAATTTGTGTCCAAGACAAGTTTGGTCATCTGACCCAAAAACTCAAAATGCATGCAAAATATCCTAAGTAGACTTAGTGATGTTCATGATAATAGGTCACAGCCTGTGCTATCATGCACAAGACCCCAATCCAGTGGCTAGGAACACCAATAGTGTGGTGCTGCAGCCTCATAGGTAACTCCTCCATCTGGACATCTGAAATACCAAGGGTTAATCCCTCTATGTGATCCTGCAACTTTGCCAAAGTCTCGGCCAAATCCAAGTCTTAGAGAATTGCTCTCCCAATGTTTCTTGGCACTGGCCCACCTGCACCTTTTTGGTGTCCCACAGGTCGAATAGTACCCACATTTGCGAGCATGAGAATGATTTTAGTTTAGTCTTGGAAACATTAAAAAAACACAAAAACATGTAGAAACTTGAAAAATAAAAAAAAAACACTTTGGTCAAACAATTTAGCTATAGCACCCCATTGTGCTCCAATTGGTAGAATCAAGTATGGATCTCCACGGAAATCCATTCGTGAGTATGGATGCTCCTCGATGATAAGGTTTTGTCGATCGAGCCAACTGAAGAATGCAATGGAAAAAATGATTTTTGACTGAACCGCATGTCGAGCCATCAATTCGACCCACCTCTGCATAAGTGGATCTCTAGGACCGGCTACACCCAGTGATACATGCTGTGGTTGCATCAATGGGATTCTCTCTAAGGTAAAAGTGATTAATATCAAACAATATAACTTCATCTTACCACTTTTTACCTTGGTCAGATGTTATGTCAGCGAAGAAAGCAAGACCTCACACCAGTTGAATACTTTTGGCTCTAGACACTCAAGTGCATACTGCATATATGATCTGTTCGCTAGATGAAGTGTTACACTGCGAGCCAACTTTGTGATTGTGAATAGGATCATTCTCAAAGGAAAATCACTTACATCTCTGATGTTTATTTTCCCATCTTTGCTAGGCTGTGTACCTGGACGATAAAACTGTTGAATGTAATCTCTCACCGATTGACCTCCACGGAAAATCCAGAAAGTGATATGGGGGCACCTTGCCTCGATAGTCCGGTAAGAAAGTAAATGTCATCAATGGTAATAGGGACTATCTTGTCCCTTATGTGAAAATTCTGATCTATTAGATCCCATGGATGAACAAGGAACTACAATAGTTCTATTTTTTGCCTCATTTTTGACAACTTGAAGTATTTGAGTAACCCACAGTTTTTGAGGGCCTCAACTATACCTGGATTGTTTAGGGAAACCATGTCTTGTTATTCATTATCTCTTTCGCGCCATGTAATCGACATTTTGATCCGATGAAATCCTGAAATTAAATCATAAGCTTAGTTAGGATCCTTTCCATGCAAGAAACGAGACAAATTTGAGAGTAGACAACCTTATATCAAGATGCTCTTCAACATAGTTTTCGATGTGAAAGCCTGTGTTGATCCTAGGGCAAAAAAAAAACCCGGAGGCCCAAAAATCCGTAAAACTTGCATGAAATAGTAAAAGAATGACTTGAAAAGAAAGAGGAGGGGTAGATCTCCTACCTGGTCCAGATGGCATGAGAAATGGTCCACAGAATCTCTCGCAATCAGCTGATGAAGTTTGAGGTAAAAAACTAGCCCAGAGCACAAAACTGAATGGTAAGTCTCAAATGGTAAAAATGTCATGGTAAAAACTTGTTTTATGTTTATTTCATGTTCATTAATCAAGTAAACATTAGTATTTGCCTATTTTTACCTATGAAATAGGTATTTTTAATCCATTTGGTGATGTTTTGAGCAGGTTTTATAACTGACTTACAGAATTTGACGTGCTCGATTGTAAATTGTACCTTTGACCATAGAGCATACTTTTATCTCTTTTTCGAGCTCTATTAAATAACAAAAAAGGAACCCCCTTGGAGTCCTCTTTAAGCTCTTTTCAAACTCTCTAAATATGAAAAGATTTTTGAGTGCTTGTCCTTTTCAGCTCGTTAACGGATTGGAAATGACATCTACTTCGTATAAGTTTAACCCTTTTTTGGGCTGAGATAGATTAACTATGAAAAAGGAATACGTTGACTAAACATGGTTAATAGGTTCTCTCTCATATTGTTTTACTCTTTTTCGTGCTTGAGAGACAAATCTACAAAAAATAACTTGTGGAGTTTTCTTTTTGTCCGTTTTCAAACTCTCTAAACATGAAAATTACCGAGTTATCTTTGTCGTTAAACTCGTTAAAAGATCAAATAATGACAAACTTGTCCATGTACACAAGACCGAGTTTCACCTTTGCTAGACTCGTTAAAACATCACATAATGATGGATTTACCCAAAGGGTGGAATTATACAACAAGCATATGTTATCCTCCTCAAGCTTGATAAAAAATAAAGAGGTACTGGTCAGCAATGACCAGGGAAAATGGAAAATGGGGAAAACCACTTTATGGTAGCAGGTCGCTCTTGAACATGACACTTTAACTCCATCAACGTGAATATTTGGGTTGGGTTATCAAATTGATGGTTATCATACCATTGGGCTATCATACCATCCATCATTTTTTTTTGGGTCAATGCTACCAATTCATTTTAGTGTCACCGACATGTTCAAGAGAAGTCATCTAGTTAAAATTCATTCTTTGCAATACCATAAACCTTCATTTTCATGATTTCCATTCCTGATCCTTGTGTCATTAGTCAAATTCTGTCTCCAAAATCATTACACTCATTTCGTGTCGTTGATGTGGGATACATCAAGGCCCTCCTACGATGAGTCACTTCTTGTCGACATCAGCACATTATCCAAGAAGTTGACTTAGAAACACCCTTCCAGCACCTTGAGGCTTGCATACATCAATGGCAAGTTTCTTGCTTCCGGCAATAGGTTGACATCAATGGCCTTCAATCAAAAGAATTTGTATGGTGTTTGACATCAAATCATCTATTCACACCATGCAGAATGTACTGCAGTACCTTCAGGATCATTATCATTATCGGTGATTTCTCTCGCGTCTATTAACAACTTACATCATTGGCCGGTAATTAGACGGTGTCTTTCCATGTTCGACTTCAAATCACATATTCACATGGTTAGAATCATAATTGAGCGGATGATTGAACGAGATAGAAGACCCCAGATCTAGTTTCATCCATCCAGGTTTCAATTTCAGGAGTACTAAATCATATGTACAATGGATTTGATGGTCATTTAGATTATGGGTCTATTTGTAGATGACTGTATATGTACATGTAACGAAAGTTTATATGCTAAGCATGGGTATGCCTTCCCTCAGCAATTCATGTAAAAATAAAAAATCATGATATATGTATTGTAATTGATGCAGATCACCTTCCACTTCGAAACCTCCTCATCACATCGTAAAGAATTTCATTCGACATTTGAATTTTTCGACTTCATGCTTTAGGGGGAAGCTGTTATAGATCCATTTGGGCACATCAATCCCATCATACATAATAGTGTTTTAGGGCTCATCAAACCTTAAATTTAGTTGCTACATTCCCTAAATAAGTCATCCTTTTGAATGCCTCCTTCCTAGACAGTTTCATGACTTGAAGACATCCTGAAATGACATCTAAAGGGACCAGTGCACGTAGGCCCATGTAAGGGTGCGTTGCAGAGTAGTTGAGTCCATGCCAAGGTGCTTTGTAGAGCACTTAAGCCCTCTTTCACCTACGTTGGGTGATATTGAGCAAAATTCACATAGGATTTGGGGAATATTCTTATCTTCTATATTCATCTAGAAGTTTCCCTCACTTATCAACTCGTATGAGCTCAAAAATGGATGAGGAATGAGTTAAGATGCATCCTATCCTCTCATCCCTTCCTCCATGGAACTAATTCTAAGTATGGAAGGCCATTCAATACCCCCATTTATGACATAACCTCCTTCATCCTCCTGTAAATTGAACACTCATTTAAGTGATCAGGGGCTGGACTATGTTGAATTGTAAGGAGATAATGTTACTATGAGAATTGGCTTTGAGACAAGTGTTGTTATGCTACAAGTTTGTCATGCTTTTGATGTTATGTGGATGGGATCCAAGCTGGAGGAGTGACTTCGAATCATATTTGATGGTTGTAATTTCTTCTTCTATTCAATAAAGTATTTGAACCATTTTCCCATATGCTTATCTTGTTATATGATGCTTATATGTGTGAATGTATCTGATTCCATTTACTTGTATTCAATAGATCTTTTGCTTTGATCTATTCTTTGTCTTATATTTGTGTTTATAGGTACTTCTCAAGCGTCTTAAGTATGGAAGGAGCGACAGGATCGATACAAAGGAGACAAGAGGAAAGTGGAAGTACAAGTAGGTCTTCTCATCTTCTTTATCTTATCTATTGCTTATAGGAAAAGGCTAAAGTTCTTTAAACTGTTGTTCTAGATATGGATAATTATCTAGGGAATTAGTATTTATCCGTAGATACCAAATTCTCCAAAACAAGGATATACGATAATTACTAGAGGGTGGAGTCTCGATTAGGCCTAGGGATCCTTGGTTGTTGTATGGAGGGATGTACGGTAAGGCCTAGAGACTAGGAGATAGGAAAATTCTTGACGATGTAGGTGGAGAAATCCTGTGGCATCCATTCCTTTTTAGGGCCTAGTGATCTAGTGGGGATTGTGGTAAAGCCTGGTTGTATTGATGAGGGTGAGATGGTTTAGATTCGTGAAGCCTTGATTTATTTATGTTTATGAGTCCCACATTCATGCTTGGAATATGGCATGAAGGTGATTGGTTGAAAAAAGTTTTTGGTTCAACTAATCTATGGTCATGTGGTACATGGAAGTCCCAAACATGGTTGGATTTTTCACTCATTAATAAGAGCTCTTCCTCGTTGGTATTTCATGTAGAAATGTATTGGTTTATATGTGGAGTTTATGGCTATTGTATCCTTGTCATTTATGTTGTTTATATACTAGTTATGAGTATGTTTTATGACAATGACGATATATGAATCTCTTCATGTTTTGAATAGTAAAGGAATGAAAAATGAATATATGACCTAATAGATGATTATGATGCTAATTTGATAAGGCATCAATGCTTATTAGTGGTTCTACGATAAGTACAAGACCCATATGCTCAAATCTTTTGTTATGACCTATAGAATGCATATTTGCGACATGTTTGGCGAAATGCCTGTCATGGATAGTAGGGGTAAGATCAAGTATTTATTTAAGTATTTACATTAATATCATTGTTTCGATGTTATTTTTCATTTCTATAAGTTTCATGAATTTTTGGGTAGTGGCTTGATACCTAGCCCTAAAAAAGTGGCACAAAATCTAGGATCACTGGCTTAGATCTCGTTGAAAATGTCCCCAGTCGCTCGCATGCCCTTGCTGTGGAAGTTACTAGAGGGTCCTAGTCACATTAATGCTAATGTAATGGGAGAAAATAAAGCTCTAGGTCACTAAACTTTCAAGTTACCTCAGGTTTTGGTCACCTGGAAGGGTTGGTTGGCTCCCGAAGGTTCTGTAACATGTGTAGAAGGTCAGACTGGTTGTGTTTTGTTAGTTCAACCTCCTTACCTATACATGGGGAGTTGAATCAGATCATAGTAGCCTCTCATCACATGTTCACTCGAGTGGATTGGGTATCTTGGGTAAATGTGGGAGGAGGGTGTTACAATAAATTAAGGAAATTGACTTATAATAGTATTTTTGACGATGGGACCTAGTTTGGAGAAATTGGGTAAGAAACCTTCTAGGGCTCATTTGAGGCCTTAAATGAAATTTTTTTGGAGTAAATTTATTTTCCTAAGTGCTTCACCTATGATACTATTCTTCACTTGAATACGTTTCCAATGGTGCAAGAATAATGTCAATCAAAGATCAAATGAGAACATTATGCATCTCAGAAGTTGGCCTATCATGATTGATCACAACAATTCAAGAGGACATCATGTTAGTTCCTGTTACTCATGGAAAATGGACTACACACATGGGAGATATGAAGAAGACTCTAGAAGGGTTGATTTGTAACTCATGTTTAGGGTTGAATGGGTCAAATTTAACCCATAGTTTCATATTGGGCAGTGTTTAATCAAGCCACTAGGAGTAAAAAGGTTTCTGCAACATCCCCCATTCAACCAACCTGTTGGAAATACTGGGGGGGGTGAATCAGTGTTTCATTTTCAACTATTATTTTACAAGTTAAAACATTTATATTTAGAACACAAGATGAACAAAAAGTATCAATTATTTTATTAATATAATATTTTCAATAAAATAGATATAATATATAAGTGGTTGCAGTTAGTTGCCAAGCACCAACTTGGACTTTTGTGAGGCTCCAACCTCCAGAGAACTAACTCTGTTTCACCAAGGCAACAATCTTGGACTTAGGAGCACCAACTCCCAAGGACTCCAATCCTTCCAATTCCTAAGACACCAGTCCCAAGGACTCCTATCCTTCCTACTTATGAGCCACCAATCCCAAGGACTCCAATCCTTATTACTTCTGAGGCATTAACCCCAAGGACTCCAATCCTTCTTACTTCTGAGGCACCAAAACCAAGGGTTCTGACCCAATTTTGTCAAGGCTTGTTTGATAGTAATGTTCTATTCTTATAACTTTTCTTTACTGTGTTCTGTCTATTTACAGCTTCACTGTAGTCTCCATGCTACAATATCAATGACAACCTGTCTTCTTATGAAGGAGTATTTACAACTCTTCATACTGTCCAGACAGAGTCTCCAATAGATAACCTCTAGGAATGTCTCCACATAGGTTTAGTGAGTCTACTATTAGCTACACTAATCTCTGCATAAGAACCACATTTCTTTTCAAGCATCTGTTCTTAGTGTCATAGTAAATGCTTCAGCATGACTACTTCTTTGCTGGCTACTTCTCCCTTCAAACAGTGTTAGATAAAACATTATTCATTACATCATAGAATTATTCTTTAGACTGCATTGTGTACGTGATTAATTCTTTCACAGGGTAACACGATTAGCTGAGAAGCTCACCCTTCAAATGCCTCCTGTCCTGTTGGTCCTTCAGCCCTTTTTTTGTTCTGCTGGACCCTACTAGCTGCCTCTGTTTCCTCCAACTTTTACAACAACATTCAACACACCTTGTTCTCTATTTTTCCTATTTTATACATTCCTGATGCCCTCTAACTATTGGTTTCCTCTTTCCACTGGCTCTTTGGCTTCCTCCTCGGTCTCTGTAGTTTCCTCTGCCTCGCTTGATTCTTCGGCTTCCCTCCTTGGTTGTTGTGGCTTCCTCTGTCTCTTCGTGCTCACCAACACTCCTAGGACACGTTGATTCAATGGCGAGGACCAAATACACAGAGAAAAATTGTTGCATATTAAAACTGTAATACAACCCCTTTTTTCAATGATAATAGGCATACACAGGACTTTATTGTTTAACGGAGAGACTGTACCAATCAGGATGGCCCCTACCTACCATGTCACCATCGCAATCACAATCGGCATAGCTCAGGCCTCCTGAACTATTAGGTGCGTTTTTATGCATTTTGGTCTTCAAACCTTGGGCAATGCATTTTTTGAAATACACAGGAATATATGAGAAAAACCCGACCGAAACTCTAAAGGGCGGACTTCAAATTCCTTACACCCACATCTATAAACTTTATTGGGTCTGCTGTGTAATCACAATTGACAGTCATAGCTTTCGGAGGTCCTATATAGGTTGAGTCCATAACATTGCCGATGGCTGATGACCCTGCTGGACGCGATATTGTATTGAGATGTGTTACAATCAGACCATTCAGTCCACGACATATATCACAATCAGCGTTTTCGAAGCGGCAAGGCCTTAAGCTCTTGCAATATGGCAGATGCGACATATAGTAAAGTCATATTGTAATGTTTAAGCGGGTCTGCATGCTTTATCGCAATTGGTGCTTTGCGAGGTCCAATATGCGGATGCGATATGCTATTAAAACAAACTGCAATGTTGCATCGGGTCTGCAACATACATCGCAATCAGCGCTTGTGGGAGTGACAACCCTTTGTGTATTGCAATATGTGATTACCGATAGGTCCGATGCGATATGATATTAAATCATATTGCAGTGTTTCAGCGGGTCCGCATGTATTGCAATTATATATATATATATATATATATATATATATATATATATATGTTTCAATTCGCAAGTGCTAATGCGGCAAGGCTTAGAGCTCGATATATATGAAAATTATACCTCTGATATTGTATTATGATATATATGTACACTCTGCCTCTGATAGTGTATATTGCACACATACATATATTATATACTGCTCTTCCGCTCTTCTCTAGCTGGCATACATTACTCTTGATATGGCTTTGGTAGCTTCGATAACTATGTTTTGCTCCTCCAATAGCTCTGTTTGCGCCTCTGATAACTCTGTTTGCTCCTCCGATATGTTCTCCTTTGGTATATATATATATGAAATGTATATATGGCTCCTCCTGTAGCTCCGATAGCTCTGTTTTTCCTCCTATGGCATGTTAACTCCTCTTTTCTTGACTTCTTCCTCTCGGTTCTTCTTGGGCATGTATTACATGCAATGCTCCTCTGATGTGGCTCCTCTCCAATGTGGCTCCTCTTGCTCCAATGTCTTCCTTTGGCTTTGCAATGTATTTCAATGACCTCCTCTTGATACCTTCATACCTTGATGGCTTCTGCCTTTTCCGATATGCCTCTCTTGCTCATGGCTTGGCTATCCTGATGGCCTTGCTCCTGTCTCTTCATGGATCTGTTCTGCTTCCCCTTCTAGTATCTAGAATATTTCCATATTGACATCAATGACAATAGGTCAACACAACCAGGGTGGTGCCATCACCCTTTGCACTAATACTGTGAACATAATACATATCCATAACATGAAATAACAACAAAATATTTTACCAGAAAATATATAAAACATACATACCATCAAAATATTATGCCAAAAAGTAGATAAAACATACATAAAGCAAGTTTCAAGCACTTATATGTGAAAATTGACTGACTAGCTACAAGAATCATATTTACCACGAATCCATATACTACACTTCTCTAGTTCTCTTAGCATTTGGTCATCCCTAAGCTAGGGACATGACTCCACTTTTGCAACAACTTCTTGAGCTAGGTACATGTCTAGTATTGAATAAACAAATAGAGCCAAGATACCAAACGCCAAGAAGCTCCAACCAATAGGTTCACATCCCCCATCAGCCCTACACCTAAGTAGTGAACCCCCTCTTATGCACTTGTAGTCCCTCAGGCTATGCCACTACCTCCAGTGTGTCTAACTCATTCGGTTAAGAATATCTAAAATTATTGTGGATCTAAGAGTTCCTAAACCCTTAGGGGTCTCTAAGTAACCTCTTGGTCCTTATAGGGACACCTATCCCTACTAATAGATATCCAAATGAAAGGGGTGACCCTTTTAAAAGTTTGGGTTCCTCCTTAATTTTTCTTATGACATTATATTATAATATTATAATATGTCTTAATATCAACTTTCCACTTTATATTTCCATTCGTAGAGTCCTATCCCCCCATGCTCTTTTCATCCCCTGAACTGCCATGATGATGTTTCCTTTAATACATGTGTGCTTTTCACAATATCAACTCACTGGTCTTTTAACATGCATGTGTAGATTTTAATCCCATATAGAAATTACCTGCATACGAATTCTAAAACACGGAAAATAAACAATGCGAGAGCATAACACATAAAACATACACACAAAGATTTTCTCTTGGATCCCAAAACCGGGACTACCAGATTGATTTTTCATTATGTTCCTTTCAATGTTACAATACATATTTATACTAGTTGAAGAATCCAATACCATGGACCAAAAACCATTGCATCCAAAACCATGTGCGAAAACCATGCAGAAAACTATAGGTAGGTCTACCCAACCTAATATAAGGTAAAAAAAAAAAAAAAATTCCCCGGGATGCTGCCCTAGACCCCGTAGAGGGATCTATCCATCCCCCTCAAACCCCTTGGACAAGGGGGGCTGCTGGCCCCCCTCTGTGCAATCGGCGCAACAAAGGGGGGGCTCTGCCCCCGCCTAACCCCCTGGTTAACTAGGTTGGCTAGTTGTGGAAAGAATATAACACAACCCAAGATTCTCCCACTTGTTGTTTTCTTTCCACAGGGGGCCATAGGAGAGCTTAGTCATTCATCGAACCCTACAATGCCCATTGTTTCTCTACAACAAGAGAACTTCTCAGAGCTCACGGATTTTCTCAATGCATCTGTAGTATTCTTCAAAATGTCCACCTTTACCAACAACACCTTTTTGTATTCTATCATATCCCTCACAAAGTGATACAGAACATCAATGTGCTTTGTCTTTGAATGGTAAGCATAGTTTTTTGCCAAGAAAATTGCACTTTGGCTGTCACAGCCTATCCATATAGCTCCCTGTACTAACCCCATACTTGAACACAATATATGAAACCAAACTACTTCCTTTCTTGCAAGAGTGGCTACCATGTATTCTGCCTCTGTAGTTGATAGTGCCACTACAGATTGTTTCTTACTCATCCAACTGACTGCACCTCCAAATAGGTTAAACACATACCCACTTGTAGATCTTCCCTGATCCATATCTCCAGCCCAGACTGCATCAACAAAGCCATGAATATCCAAAACTCTATCCAATCTTGGTCTTCCTTGGTAGCACAAACCACAATCACTAGTGCCACACAAATACCTAAAAACTTGCTTCACTATTGTCCAATGCTCCTTCCCTGGTTTTGACATAAACCTGCTCAATACTCCCACTGCATGTGAAATGTCTGGACATATGGTCTAGTACAGACCATCGCATACATCAGGCTATCGACTGCACTTGCATATGGAACATGGGACATCTCCTCTTCCTCTTCTTGTGTCTTGGGACATTGTTCAGCAGATAACTTTACACTTACAGGAATAGGAACCTTCACCGGTTTACTATCTTGCATATTAAACCTCTACAATATTGTCTCAACATACTTCCTCTGGTTTAACCAGAGCTTCCTCTTTGCTCGATCTATTTTAATTTCCATGCCCAAAATATAGTTTGCAGCACCAAGATCTTTCATGTCGAATTTGGAGGATAATTGGGTCTTCAAATCCTGGAAAATTTATTTGTCATTTCTAACCAGTAGTATGTCATCCACATACAAGACCAGATAAATAACGCGGTCACCAATTAATTTAAAATACACACAGTGATCTGCTTTGCTTCTAGTGAAGCCAAGTCCCCGTATAAATGTATCAAATTTCTAATACCACATCCTTGGTGACTGTTTTAGCCCATACAGAGACTTATTTAACTTGCATACTAGTTCTTTCTTACCCTTCACTGTAAAGCCTTCAAGTCGTTTCATGTAGATCTCCTCTTCCAGATCCCCGTGGAGAAATGTTGTCTTGACATCCCTCTGTTCTACCTCAAAATCAAAAGAAGCAGCAATAGATAAAATTAATCTAATAGAAGCTACCTTGGAAACAGGAGAAAAAATATCATCAAAATCAATTCCCAGCACTTGGGAGTAACCTTTTTCTGCCAACTGAGATTTGTATTTCTCCACCTTTCCTTTTGCATTTGTCTTCTTCTGGAACACCCATTTGTTGCAAATGGGTTTCCTTCCAACCGGCAACTCCACCAGATCCCAAGCCTCATTTTTGTGCAAGATGCCATTTCATCAACCATGGCCTCTTTCCAGATTTTTCCACCCTCTGAATCTACTGCTTCCTTCATAGTTCTGGGTCATCATCAATAATAGATAAATAAAAAATTGAATAGAAAGTAGATGGACTATACCTTTCTCGCTTCCTTCTTTCTCGAATTGATAATCTCATAACTGGAGTTTGTGGCTCTTCATCTTCTGATTCCTCTTCTATTGTAGAGTCTGATTTTTCCTCCTTTAGCTAAAACTCTATCTTCTCAGGTTCCTTTGATGGGACTTCATGTTTAATAACATTTTTCACCTCTTCGAACACTGCATATTGACTGTACACAATGTTCCTTGTTACTGGGTTCCAAAGCTTATAACCCTTTAAAGCATCCTTATACCCAATAAAGATTCACTTTTCAGATTTACTATCCAACTTTGTTCTTTTCTCCTTTGGAACATGTACATATGCATGACATCCAAATATCCTCATATGTGAAAGATAGGGTTTCTTACTAGTCCATACCTCTTGTGGAGTCTTATCCTCCAATGCTGATGAAGGTGATCTGTTGACTAGGTAACATGCTATCTCCACCGCCTCTGCCCAGAATTCCTGTCCTAACCCGACACCACTGAGCATGCTTCTTGCCCTTTCCATTAACGTCTTGTTCATTCTTTCTACAACTCCATTTTGCTCAAGTGTGTATGGAGTAGTCTTTTGTCATGCTATACCACACTTCTTACAAAATTCTTCAAATTCCTTGTTGCAAAACTCTACACCGTTATCTATCCTCAGCACCTTTATCTTCCTCTCTATCTGGTTTTCCACCTGAGCTTTAAATTATTTAAATGTGTCAAAGATTTTAGATTTCTTCTTGAGGAAATATATCCATGTATTCCTTGAGAAGTCATCTATAAATGATACATAGTACATAGACTTACCCAGTGATGGAACCTTCACAGGTCCAAACATATCACTGTGCACAAGCTCTAATATATGTTTCTCCCTCTTACCACCAGAGGAGAAACTCACCTGATTCTGCTTCCCATATACACAATTTTCAAAGAAATAAAAATCCAGAGAGCTATTAGTCATACCTTCTACCACACCTTTACCATGAAGTATTTGAAGGTGTTGGAAATAATACTGAGAGGGGGGGGGGGGGGGTGAATCAGTATTATTAATTTCTTTTCAATAAACCATCCAGATTTATGCTTTAAAGTATTCTTCTGATATTGATAATTAACTTGTATATCAGAACCATATAATAATGAATCAAGAAAAGTAAAAACAGATAGTCACACAAAGGAACACCAGATATAAGGTGGAAATCCAATATGGGTGAAAACCACCTTCTGCAATGTCTCTATCTTCTTTCAAATAGAATTTACAATGATTTTGTACTGGTGCAGTCCTTTACTAGTACGCAGGCTGCAACCTGCAGAGAGCTACAACTCTATCTCGTTCTCCAGTCTCTCCTGGAAGGGAGCTACAACCCCCTACTTTGTTCAAGGACCACGTTTCATTAATTTTCAGACTGGATCCAAGAAGATAAAATGGTCATCAAGTACAAACAAATCTTCAAAATTACCCAAACAGCAAATCTATCAGAATCACTCAAGGGCCAACCCAAGCACCAGATCCATATACATGACAGTTATCACCCGATATAGACAACAGAGGCTGATATCAAGACCCAAACAGAGGATTTACATACTGCTGCACACCCGGAGGCTAAACAAGAAAAAACTTAATATTGCGCACTTAGAACCCTTTAGTAAACAGCAGAAGCGGCTAGAGCATATATAAGAAATGATTGCAGCTTTGTTAAAAAGAACCTGTGGGTGACCACTCCCACATCACCTCCTGAATAGCGATTCTCCACACCCGAAGAGACTTCTGTCTTTTGCGTGTCTGCGGCTACACAGTTTCCTTAAGATCTTCAATTCATAATCGATGCTTTGCCACCGGATCCCCTTTCTCTTTATATAATCACGCATTTGATAAAACCATGAATCGAAACCATAGGATCCGAAAACCTGAGGCACAACTGTTTTTGATCGATCTTCTTAAGAATAGGCTTAAGCGGGAAAATGATGAAAATGGTCCAAAACCACAAAAGGCGGACTTTTAACATAATCCACCGAAAATAATAATATATTGGGTCCAATCCTTATTACTATCGGCACCTGCCCATCTCATGGTTTATTCCCGACGTCCGATCCGATGGATCGGATGCGATATGCCCCATTAACCAGCCTTTATTAATATATCGGGTCCGCTCCTCATCGCTAACAATACATGCCCGACGTCCGATCCGATGGATCAGATGCGATATGCCCCATTAACCAGCCTTTATTAATATATCGGGTCCGCTCCTTTCATCGTTATCGACGATTTGAAGTGGGAGGCTTATGGGCGAACACCGCGAATGCGATTTAATATGAAATGCTTTTAATTCCTTCATCGGGTCCGACCCCTCTTATCGCAATCGGAGGATTGGGGTGGGTGACCCTTTATGTATTCCGATACACTGCGGACGCGATATATTATAAACCGTGTTTGATGCCTCCATCGGGTCCGATCGCAATCAGAGGTTTCAACGAAGTCCGACGCGCATATATGCCGAACTGCGGATGTGATATTATTATAAGCCAGAGTTAATGCCACCATCGGGTCCATTGCGATATGCTTTCGGGTTACGCAGCCGAAACCCCAATGCGCCTATATGCCGAAACATATATATATAATTGTTATGCGATATGCCGAAACTTCGATGCCGCAATGATATTATTCATGTAATCGCCGAAAAGGGGATATAATGCAAATATATGGGTTTTACGCACCCAACCAACTCCTGACAATATAAATGCATGCATATATGGGTTTTAATAAGCCCGAACACCTCCCGATAACATTAATACATGCATATGAGGCCTGATCACTCCCGATAAGCTCTTTATATATGAGAAAGAGCCTCTATTGCTCCGATAAGCTCCCAATGGCTCAAAGGTTCCAATAAGCATATGTAAATGGCCCCTCTTCTCTCCTTTTGGCTCTTCTTGTCCCCATCAAGAGAAATGTCTATCTGTGAGAGGGTTTCCATCAAGTTCAACACATGTCCATAATACCATAATGCCAACAATCTCCCCCTTTGGACTTGATAGCAACAACATCGACCAAAAAGCACAAAAAGCACTCTCCCCCTTTGACATCAAGGGCAAAGGGCGAATATCTGCTTCTCCTAACTATTTCTTCCCCTGAGAGCTTCCTCCTCCTGATTTCTCCCCCTAAGGACCTGTTCCGCCTGATTATGAACCGGATGCTGAAAGCGATATCAACTTCAGATTTTTCGAGTAGCCATTCCACTCCACAGCTACTGGATACTTATGATATAGAGACCGCCCTGTTTTCCCTTCTGCATGTGCTGCTGATCGAACTCGGCACCTATAATCAAGAACTTACCGAGGACTGCCATCCGCCCTGTTTAATCCTACTAAGATCAAATATGGTGCAATACTATAATGCCAACAATGGATTAGATATGCTCCCCCTGAGCCTTGTACGCGTATACCCCATACGAACCTTGCGTACAAGCATCAATATGAGAATTAACAACAGGATGATGCATCGACAACCCCCAGCTTTTGCCTGAGGTATTCAAAAGTCTCCCTGGGCAATGGTTTGGTAAATATATCAGCCACTTGTTCCTTAGAAGAAACATATTCCAACTTGACCTTTTGTTCAAGCACTTGTTCCCTGAGAAAATGATACTTGATCGATATGTGCTTGGTTTTTGAATGCATGACTGGGTTCATTGAAATGCTGATTGCACTTGTATTATCACATAAGATGGAGATAGGTGGAGTACAAGTGATTTGGAAATCCTGTAAGGTCTGCATCATCCAAAGAAGTTGGGTGCAACAAGATGCAGCAGCTACATATTCTGATTCAGCTGTAGATAAGGCAATTGAACTTTGTTTCTTGCTGAACCATGATACTAATCTGGAACCCATAAAGAAAGCACCGCCACTTGTGCTTTTCCTATCATCCACACTTCCAGCCAAATCTGCATCTGTGTAAGCATGAAGTGTGAGATCTGTGTCTCTAGGATACCATAAACCATAGTTTTGAGTTCCTTGAAGATATTTGAAGATTCTCTTTACTGCCTGAAGATGAGTTTCCTTTGGATTTTCCTGAAATCTTCCAACTATTCCAAATGCATGCATGATGTCTGGTCGGGTACCTGTCAAATAAAGAAGACTTCCAATCATAGATCTGTATGTTGGTTGATGAACTGCAGCTGATTCATCATTCACACTAAGACTGCATCCTATAACCATGGGGGTACATACTGGCTTTGAATCTTCCATGCCATACTTCTTCAAAATCAGCTTGAGGTACTTGGTTTGTGACAAGAAGATATCGTCTTTATTTTGTTGGATTTGCAATCCAAGAAAGTATGTCAGTTCACCTAGTAGGGACATTTCGAATTCTCTCTGCATTACCGAGGCAAAGTTTTGACTCATAGCTTCTTCATTGCTACCAAAGATAATATCATCTACATACACAACAAGTATTAGCAACTTGTCATTTTCAATTTTTATATAAATATTGCTATCTGCTGATCCTTTTGAAAAACCTTGTTGATGAAGATATTTGTCTAAACGGTAGTACCAAGCCCTTGGAGCCTGTTTAAGACCATAGAGAGCCTTTTTTAATCTGCATACAAGATTTGGATCATTCCCAAGAATGAAACCATCTGGCTGCTCAATGTATACTTCTTCTTCTAAGTCTCCATTCAGAAAAGCTGATTTCACATCCATTTGAAATACTTTGAACTTTTGAAAGCTTGAGAGAGCAAGGAACATTCGGATGGCCTCAAGTCTTGCAACAGGAGCAAATGTTTCTTCAAAATCTATTCCTTCTTGTTGGGCTTACCCTTTACACACTAGTCTTGCCTTGTTTCTAATTACCTCCCCATTTTTGTTCAACTTATTTTTGAAGATCCATTTTGTTCCTATGACATTCTTATCCTTTGGTCTAGGAACCAACTCCCAAGTGTTGTTCTTTTCGATCTGTTCAAGTTCTTCATCCATTGCCTTGACCCAACATTCATCCTTGCATGCCTCTCTTACATTTTGTGGTTCAGTGGAGGAGAGTAATGCCAAATAGCTTGAAGCTTCTGCAGTTGTTCTTCTAGTTTGTATGCCTGCCTCTTTTTGTCCCAAAATCTGAGATTCTGGATGATTCTTCTGTACATACCTGGATGGAGTCTTTTCTTCTATCCTTATCTATTCCTCTGGTGCTTCTTGAGGTTCTTCTTCTTCATCATTCTGTCTTTGAGGGTAGTCTTCATCTTCTTCGATATTTTCATGATTTACTTGCCTAGGAATGTATCCTTTTTCATCAACCACTACATCAATGCTGTCAAAAATTCTTCCAAGTCTTTTATTGTAACACTTATATGCTTTACTATAAGGTGAATAACCAAGGAGAATGCCTTCATCTGCTCCAGGATCAAGTTTGCCAAGTTGTTCATCAGTATTCTTAATATAGCATTTGCTTCCAAAAATTTTAAAATGCTTTACCGAAGGAGTCTTACCATACCAGAGCTCATGAGGAGTTTGAGTGCTGTTCACTCGGACATTTGTTTTGTTGAGAATAACAACCGCGGCATATGCAGCTTCACCCAAGAAGGTTGCGGGAGTTCCAGACTCATCAAGCATGGCACGAGCCATTTGTTGGACTGTTCTGTTCATCCTTTCCACCACTCCATTTTGCTGAGGAGTCCTTGCTGTAGAGAATTCCCTTTTTATTCCATGCTCTTCACAGAAATCGAAAAATTCATTTGAGGTAAATTCTCCACCTGTGTCAGACCTGAGACACTTAATTTTGTGATCTGATTCATTTTCGACCAAGGCTTTGAAGGATTTGAATTTTTCAAATGCTTCGTCTTTGTGCTTCATAAGTCCTAACCAAACAAACCTGGAGAAGTCGTCAATGAATAATATAAGGTATTCCTCTCCTCGAGGTGTCCTTGTCCTAAATGGACCACATAAATCTGTATGAATAAGTTCGAGAGGTTTGCTGGCTGATCCTTCCTTCTCAGGGAAGTTAGTCCTGGTTTGTTTACCAAACTGACATGATTTGCATATTGTGTTGTCTGGAATTTTGATATCTGGAAGATCACAAACTGCCTGATACTTGCATGCTTTCCTTATTGGTGAAAAACTTATATGCCCCAACCTCCGGTGCCATAACCAGTGCTCATCATCCTTGCTCATATAGCATTGTTGTTGTCCTTCTTCAAATATGTATAGATTGTTTGGAGTTCTTTTGCCTTTGATCACTGTTTCACCTGTATCAAGATCACGAACACGACATCCATTTGATCTAAATATTACCTCGGTTCCTTGATCGCACATCTGACTGACATTTAGAAGATTATGTTTCAATCCATCAACGTACAAAACATTTCCAGCCTTGACCTTTTCTTTCAACTGAGCAGTGCCTTGTCCTTTTATGGCCGCAGGAGTATCATTTCCAAAAGAAACCTTCTTTCCCTTTTCTAGAGTAGTATATGATTCAAGTTTTTCTTTATCACCTGTCATATGCTTCGAACATCCGCTGTCGATAAACCATAAATTTTCTTGTCCTTCTGCGTAAAAGGCTATTCCACATCTTTTTGGTTGTGGTTCCTTCATTCTCCATGTTCTGGCATTCGGGCTTTGTTCCTTCTGAGTTGTCTTCCGAAACCTGCTCCTGCATTCAGATTCTTCATGACCGAAGTTATTACAAATGGAACATTCAATTTCACTTTCTAGGGCGGAAAATTGTTATAGGTCCTTTTCTTGATTCCAGACATACTTCTTTGTTTTTGAGCTTCTCTAGTCATGATTGTCTTATAGGCAACACATTGAGTTGCTTTGTGACCAAAATTATGGCAAGAGAAACATTGCCCATTGAAGAAACTTCTGCAATTATCAAATCTGTCATCCAACCGATTGTAGTTTCTACCAACATCCATTCTTGAGGCAAATTGGGAAGATTTTACCTATGGCTGGTCGTAGCTTCTGTTTGTAGCTTGCCTCCGATTTTCTTGATAATTTTTGTTTGTTCTTGAGATAAATTGTCCCTGATTCACTTGATGATTTCTATTGGGCCTTTGATCGCTCCTTCTTGCTGCATCAAGATAACTTTTAGAGGTGGATGCTTGAGATGCTTCTCCATTATATCCCAGACATGTCTTGATTAATGGAGAACGCTGCACATTGATGATCTCATCCAGAGTTTCAGATCCTTTAACAAATTTAAGATTGAGAGCCTTTGTTTTCTCAATTTCTTTTCGAAGCCCAACAATTTCATATTCTAATTTTTCAAGAGATTTTTCCTTTTCATCAAGTTGGATTTGTAGAGTCTCAATGATCACATTCTTTTCTTCTAAGCATGTCTTGAGTCTAGAAATCTCCTCGTAATAGCTATCTATATCTAGAGCATCCATGTAATCATCATCTTCAAAAGCCATTAAAAGTTTATAGGGATTACCTCATTCATCTTCGTCGCTATTTGATAGACCATCACTATCTTCATGGGTGTAATAGCTCTTCTTATTTGCATTCTGTTTCTTGTTCTATCCAACAGGTTCCTTTCCCTTGTCAATCTTATCCTTATGAGGACATTTGGCAGCATAGTGACCTACTCTTCCACAAGAAAAACATTTGAAGGGTAACTTACCTCTGAATCTACCAGCACCTCGTTGAAGATTTCTGACAAAATTTGATTCTTCTTCTTCTTCTGACACATGATTTGATTCAAAGTACTCTCCTTTGCCTGAAGCCTTGAAGGAAGCTTCTCTCCTGTCTGAAGGACCTCCTTTTCTCATTTCATAAGCAGTTAGAATTTCGTGCAGCTGTGACATGAAGAGAGTTCGTAGATTCTCCTTTTCTTCTATGGTGGACACTTTAGATTCAAACTTGGGGGACAAGGATCTTAGAACTTTTTCAACCACAATAGCCTCTTTTATTTCTTCACCCAAGTTTTTCATGCAATTAACAATCTCATCCACCCTAAGGAAATAGTTAGCCACACTTTCATCATTATACATTCTGAGATTCTCATACTGAATCCTGAGGGTTTGAAGTTTAGCACGCTTTACCTGTTCATCTCCTTCGTAGCTCAAGACAATCTTGTCCCATATTTCTTTTGCGGATTTATATTGCATAATCTTCACGAATTCTGATTGAGATAAGCATCCCAATAGAGTATTGACTGCTTTAGCATTTGTTTCATATTTCTTCTTCTCGGGCGGATCTGTAGGAGTAGCTGAAGGAAAAGTGTAGCCTGTCTCTATGATATCCCAAACTTCTGTACCAAGTGATTGAAGATAGGCAGTAACTCTTACCTTCCAATAATTGATGTTTGTCCCATCAAAAATCAGTGGCCTGATTGATGCTTCCCTCTCGTAGTTGCTCATGATGAACGATCTTCCTTCAAGCGATCAAGCTTCTCTGAAGGACCCGCTCTGATACCAATTGTTGGAAATAATACTGAGAGGGGGGGTGAATCAGTATTATTAATTTCTTTTCAATAAACCATCCAGATTTATGCTTTAAAGTATTCTTCTGATATTGATAATTAACTTGTATATCAGAACCATATAATAATGAATCAAGAACAGTAAAAACAGATAGTCACACAAAGGAACACCAGATATAAGGTGGAAACCCAATGTGGGTGAAAACCACCTGCTGCAATATGTCTCTATCTTCTTTCAAATAGAATTTACAATGATTTTGTACTGGTGTAGTCCTTTACCAGTACGCAGGCTGCAACCTGTAGAGAGCTACAACTCTCTCTCGTTCTCCAGTCTCTCCTGGAAGGGAGCTACAACCCCCTACTTTGTTCAAGGACCACGTTTCATTAATTTTCAGACTGGATCCAAGAAGATAAAATGGTCATCAAGTACAAACAAATCTTCAGAATTACCCAAACAACAAATCTATCAGAATCACTCAAGGGCCAACCCAAGCACCAGATCCATATACATGACAGTTATCACCCGATATAGACAACAGAGGCTGATATCAAGACCCAAACAGAGGATTTACATACTGCTGCACACCCGGAGGCTAAACAAGAAAAAACTTAATATTGCGCACTTATAACCCTTTAGTAAACAGCAGAAGCGGCTAGCGCATATATAAGAAATGATTGCAGCTTTGTTAAAAAGAACCTGTGGGTGACTGCTCCCACATCACCTCCTGAATAGCGATTCTCCACACCCGAAGAGACTTCTATCCTTTTTGCGTGTCTGCGGCTGCACAGTTTCCTTAAGATCTTCAATTCATAATCGATGCTTTGCCACTGGATCCCCTTTCTCTTTATATAATCACGCATTTGATAAAACCATGAATCGAAACCATAGGATCTGAAAACCTGAGGCGCAACTATTTTTGACCGATCTTCTTAAGAATAGGCTTGAGCGGGAAAATGATGAAAACAGTCCAAAACCACAAAAGGCGGACTTTTAACATAATCCACCCAAAATAATAATATATTGGGTCCAATCCTTATTACTATCGGCACCTTCCCATCTCATGGTTTATTCCCGACGTCCGATCCGATGGATCGGATGCGATATGCCCCATTAACCAACCTTTATTAATATATCGGGTCCGCTCCTCATCACTAACAATACATGCCCGACGTCCGATCCGATGGATCGGATGCGATATGCCCCATTAACCAGCCTTTATTAATATATCAGGTCCGCTCCTTTCATCGCTATCGGCGATTTGAAGTGGGAGGCTTATGGGCGAACACCGCGGATGCGATTTAATATGAAATGCTTTTAATTCCTTCATTGGGTCTGACCCCTCTTATCACAATCGGAGGATTGGGGTGGGTGACCCTTTATGTATTCCGATATACTGCGGACGCGATATATTATAAACCGTGTTTTATGCCTCCATTGGGTCCGACCGCAATCGGAGGTTTCAACGAAGTCCAACGCGCATATATGCCGAACTGCGGATGCGATATTATTATAAGCCAGAGTTAATGCCACCATCGGGTCCATTGCGATATGCTTCTGGGTTACACAGTGGTGAGCTCCAGTATTGTAGCAATAATGCTACAACTCCTGGGGCTTCCTGTCTCTTAATTTTATCAACCCGGTAGTTCGTACAAACTTGGAAGCGACGGTGCTATATGCAAAAGTACTAGCTCTTGTCGCAGCTGTCACTTGGTCAGCTGGCACAAGTCCGCTAGGGCTCAAGCCAACTTCTATAGGCTCTCAGAAGAAGCTTGCTAATTGATGGACGAAAGCTATTCTCAAAGGAAAGCTACTTTACTTGACAAAAATGGACTGAAAGCAAATCAAAGCATGTAAACCTAGGAAACCCTAATTTGACTAGTCTAACCTCTATAATGCAAAGAATGTGAATGAAACTTCTACCAATGCTGTCATTACCTCTAATAAGTGAAAATGCATGAATCTAAGCTGCTTGCATCTTAAAAGACATGTTTTTGTATTTTTTCTTTAAGTGGATGGAATGATTGTGATTTTGTGCTTATTAGGGTTTGGTTGTGCAGATGGGATGGAGAAGGAAGGAAAGCGTGGGAAAGGTTGGGGAGGCTAGGAGAGGTCCCCAAGGATCCTTAGCATCCATCCACAGAGGTTCCTCACATTCAGAAGCTCAGCAACCGAGTGAGTGGCCTCCTACAGGATGTCTGCAGGGGATCCTACGGGAAACTCAGAGGTTTCTACAGGAAATCTACGAATTGCTACAGGATGACCTACCGTGGGTGGTTGAAGTGATGGAGGAGTGATGGAATGGTAGGGGGAGATATGTAAGGTAGGAATAAGGCTGGTGATGGCTCAGGAGTGGAGGAGTAGGATGGGGAATGAGTGTAGGGGGTAGGTTGGAAGATAGAGGGCTATGTCAACGAAAGGGCTAGAGAATGGAGTTACGTGAGGAGTGGGAGAATTTGGGAGATAACAAAGCAGAGCAGAGGTCAAGGATGTGGTTGCATGCGTGATCAAGATGAAGGAGAAGATAATGGAACGAGGAAGAGCAGGGTAAATGAAACAAATGCTTATGACTGTCACCAAGATGAAAATGCATTCACCTAGACTACCTGTGCTATGAATTCAATGAACAGCAATCCAAAACGCGAAGAGGAATGTGCATGAAGCTATGATGAAGGTGTGTGGTGCAGGTGTGAATTACGTGGAAGCATCTAACATAACCGTGACTGTGTTGCAGCAATCATGAAGTAAAGAAATGCATATTTTTGGTGGTTGGTTATGGACTGCACCCCAATCCCTAACAGAGATGGCAGTGAGCCTTAACAACCTTTTTGCTGGAGCTCCAATGATTTATAACTATCCTCCTATTGAACTTAAGCAACTGAAACAAATGCACCATAAACTAATCCTATCTAAGCTCATGAAAAGGACTAAGTTAACAAACTGTAAATTCGAATTGCATGTGAAAGTAAACAAACTCAAAGTGCTGGAACTAAATGCAAACACCTTACAACACCGAGGAGATCTATTGCTCTCAGGTTGGGCCCTAACCTGAGAGCTATAGCTCCTTGAGAAAACTCAGAACTAGATCAAAATCTGCCTTCTTTATTCATAATCTGATGTCATGCCAAACTGGCTTACAAAAGGAACAAAAACACAGAGCTGTGCTCAAGAATTACAATTGTAATGCGAAAGTTTCAACAACCTATCAAAGGCTATGGCCTCTATACTTATGCAAAAACGATCATCCAACAGGTGTCCTTGATTTTAGGATCTCGGCTGCCCAACTGAAGTTTAAACTGCTGATCTTGTAGGACAGTCATAATTGCTGCTCCTGTAGAACAGTTATAACTGCTGTTCCTGTAGAACAGCTGGCTGCTTCTAAGCTCGGTGGGGAGATGGTTTGGAGCTCGGAGCTATGGTGGGAATCACGAGGAGGGTCCCAAGACTGTGGACATCCTCTCCTAAAAACCAGCAGTGCCACCTCATTGTCTCCTTGTCTCCTTTTCACGTGGTCTTTTCTCCCTTTTAATGCAAAAACCTGAAATCATAATGCATTAGTCACGTGGATAGAGTGCCTACCCTTCTTCCTACAAACAACATGAATAAACTAAGAAATACATGCATAAGCAATAAAAGATGAATGGTTTGAGCAAGTAGAATAGGCCAAAATGAGCCCAAATTGTACCAAAATTGGGGCTCATCATCACCCCCCAGCTGAACCATTTGCTCATCCTTGAGCAACCTTGCTCCTGCTCCTTGTCCTTGGCCGAGAACTCGGGATCGGAACAGGCTCTTTCTTTCCCGCTTTTGAGGGCCCTGCCTTCTCTACCCCTGGTGGTGACAAGGGTGGCGCTTCTTCCCCCTTTTTCATTTCCTTGAGCTGGGCTTCAGAAGGCGACTGGCTTATTTTTCATGTCCAGGAAGTGACTTTTGGGCTTCCCTTCTCGGGGGTGGCATGTGTTTTAGAGGGAGTTCTTGTACTGGGTGAAGTAGGAACACTCCCTAAAGTGGTTTGGCTGCTAGGAGGAGGCTGCGACTTGTCTGTTTTCATTCTCTGACTTTTGCTGGCTTCGGAAGGTAGAGGGATCTCCCTCTCTGTCTTTTCTTTTGGTTTTGCAGGTGTGCTGAGGGTCCTTCTCAAGAAGACCAGCCTTCTCTTTCTTGCGTTTTTCTCTCTCAGAGCTCCTTGTAGAGGGACCCTCCTTTTTAGATTTCGGGCATCCTGTAGAAGACCCTGCTTTGCCCGCTTCCGGGCCTCCTGTAGAAGATTCGGCTTTAGCCACTCCCGGGCTTTCAGTAGAAGGCCCTCTCTCTGTCTTCAGGCCTCCTGTAGGAGGCTATTTCTCAATGACTTTCGGGCTTCCTGTAGAAGCCCTGTTCTTTGCTTTTGGGCTTCCTGTAGAAGCCTGCTTCTTAATGATCTTCGGGCTTCCTATAGAAGCCTATGTTTTTGTTTTTGGGCTTCCTGTAGAAGCCTTCGTCTGCTTTCCTGTAGGTGTTGTTCTTGGGCTTCCTGTAGAAGCCTGCTTCTGCGTTCCTGTAGATGCAAATGTCACCACCTTTTCTTGCTTGGCTGTATGGATTTTGCTTTCTTTCGTCCTTGTCCCATGGCAAACCCATAGGAAGCTCAGTGATTCTACTGATAGACTGCGGGGTGATCTTGAGGCTTAGGCCTCTGAAATTCACTGTGGCCAGCACTTTGGATTTTGGCCTCAGGGCCTGCAAGAATTCCTCAGCTACTTCATCATCGTAGCCCTGCAACTTATCACAAAAAGACATCCACTGTGCTTGTGTAAAGAGCTCTACCACTGCCTGATTTCTCCTCAATTTATTTGAATCCGTGGGTTCTCGCCTGATAAATCCACCCGGCATGATGAACACGGGGGTTTTGACTAAAGGTGACAAATGCAAAGGAGATTCGGTCTATTTTAGGCAGAGCATGCATACAATTCACTAAACACAGTCTAATTATACTGCTATCCTGTAGAAGCGATAGTATAGGCACAGCAATCCGATATTTTTATGACCAGACTGTGAATAATGATCTTGCCACCTTTGAAAGCCAATTGCGGAAGGAGTTTCAGGGTTACCTTTTTTCTGCCACCTTTTCTTACGTGAGGAATTCACCTTTCTGTAGAACTGCGTTCCTGTAGAGACTGCTTCCTGTAGGACTGCGTTCCTGTAGAAACTGTTCCTGTAGGAGCAGTGTGCAAACTTCGGGGAGGACTGTAGTTGGCCAGCGGTCGAGATGTGCTCCACCGGCGTTCTGGTAGCCGAAAGCTCGGTGTATCAACGTGCAGAGGAAATCAGAAGAGCCACTCGAGTTTTGAAGTGGAGGTTGATGAATACATGCGCATAATCTAGCCGGTTAGATTTTGAATCGGCGCAGCTCGTGGCGCGGGGGGTGAGCTGTCCCCGCCAGACCGTTGGGCGACGTCACCCATCATTCGCCTGCATATTCACTTGCTGCCGCATTCATTCCCATAGATCTGCCGCCGCCCTTTTCGGTTAAACTCGTTTCTCGGTTAACGGGACTATCCTCACGTGCGTGCTGCGTATTTTCTTTGTCGTGGCTGCCACCCAAGCGTCCGACTATACCATAACTAGTCGACATGGCCAGTCAACTAGCCATACGGCCGCTCAACCATTCATTTCTACGCCATGCAAACAAATCAAAGTAATACTCATGCGATTTGGTGGAAGGAAGGGTTGAGACACTTACCTGCGTGCGGCTGCACACGATTTTTCGGTTCTTGGACGACGGGGAGCGGATCTACCTGCTGCATGCGGCTTACACAGTCCCGGAGGCTCATGGTTACAGGATGCTGGCGATGGAGTGGATGCTCTGGTTGCCTGCGCCCGTGTGTTGTTTGCAGATGGCGGTGCTGTGAATGGTATCCACTCATGCAGGTTTGACTGTTACAGGATTCCCGCGGGGTGCCTTGTAACAGTCTCGCCTCCTTGGGTGCATGCTGCACGACGATGGATAGAATCTTCTGATCACGCTCCCGGAGCTTCTGATGCTCGACATGGATGTGGTATGAGCTCTCGGTGCTTGTTTTTCTTTGACAAATGGCTTTACCATGAGAACTCATTGATCTGGTTTGCTGGTGCAGGGATCTTGGGTGCATGTCGACGAGGATGGTGGAGCAAGGTAACAGCGTCGTGCATGGGCCCAAAAGAGGCTTGCATGCGTCCAAACCAACCCGTAGTCATTAGATCTGTTCATGAAATGCATTCTGGGCTGTTCTGAGCTTCTACAAGAAGTTTCCTGTAGAAATACAGAGCTTCCTGTAGAAATTTTCACCTTCCTGTAGAAATTTGCACCTTCCTGTAGAAAATCGCACCTTCCTGTAGAAAATCTGCATCTTCCTGTAGGAGACTCAATCTATAATGAAAGTGCACATACCTTGAAGAACATAAGAATTCTTGGAGGAGGTGCTGATGAGGTGTCCTGGCTGCATGATAAGGACTTTTGGCCTTGAGTTGAGAGGCTTCCTCTCCTCCATAGAACACCTGCAAGCTGCATGCAACTTTCACATAAGAAACTTGTGATCTTGTATTGTTTTCTTTTTGTTTTTTTTTTCTTTTTTTTTTTTGAAAGATAGCAGGGGTGCCTCAATGAGGTTTTCACCCTTACCACCTGCCTTAAGCGCCTCAGAGAGGTTTTCACTCAAGGATCTTTATCTCTTTTTTTTTTTTTTTTTTGAAAGATAGCAGGGGCGCCTCAATGAGGTTTTCACCCCTACCACCTGCCTTGGGCGCCTCAGAAAGGTTTTCACCCAAGGATCTTTATTATTTATTTATTATATATATATATATATATATATATATATATATATATATATTTTTTTTTTTTAGATTCTTCAGGGTGTGCCCAAAGCAGGGGCAGAACCCTTCTCTATGACCAATACTGCCTTCTCCATAGTTTTGATGAACTCTTGCCTTGATGGAGGCTTCCTGTAGATCTTCAATCGATGCCCATTGACAAGCATGGGGATGGCTTCCTCATCAATGGTCCGAATAAGAACAGATCCATTGTCATGACATTTTTCCACTGAATATGGCCCGAGCCATCTGGTTCTCAGCTTCCCCTTGAAATCTTTGTATCTGGAATCATACAACAAAGCCCAATCTCCCGGCTGAAATTGCTTGTCATGGAGATGTTGGTCATGCCACACCTTTCTCTGAAGTTGAACTACTTCTGAGTGAAGGAGGGCCTGCATGCGGTGCTCATCCAGTCCATTCAGCTGCAATAGCCTTTCTTGTTGTGCATGGCTGAGATCTAGATCCAGCTGAGCTGCCATCCTCAAAGTGTTGTATTCGAACTCAATGGACAGCAAAGCCTTCTTCCCATAGACCAGCTCATAAGGTGTGAAGCCGGTGGTGGTCTTCCAAGTGGTGTTGTAAGCCCATGTGGCTTCAACCAGGCGATCTGCCCAGTCCTTTCTGCTGTTGCTCACCACCTTGGTCAAGATCCCTTCTATTGCTCTATTGGTGACTTCCACCTGCCCATTTGCTTGAGGATGATAGGGGGTGGAAGTCCTATGCTTGATCTTGTGATGAGCTAGTAGATCTTCAACCAAGTTGGATGTGAACTGGCTCCCTTGATCGGTCACCAGCTCTCTTGGGTAGCCAAACTTGTAGAAGATGTTCTCTCTTAAGAACTCAACCACCCTTTCTTCTGTTGCTGCTTTGATTGCTTTGGTCTCTGCCCACTTTGTCAAATAGTCAGTGCACACAATGATGTAAGACCTTTGCCTTGAAGGAGGGTTGATTGGGCCCACAAAGTCCATACCCCACTTCTCAAATGGCTCAAGAGTCACTTGAGGTTGGAGAGGAATCTCATCCCTTTGGGTCGGTTTCCCCATTCTTTGGCATTGGTCACACTGACTGACATATCTTCTGACATCTTGATGAAGTGTGGGCCAATAGTAGCCTACCTGCAGGATCTTGAAGGCAGTTCTCTTTGCTGCAAAATGTCCTCCACAAGGCCCATCATGACAGGTGAGGAGGAGGTCAAAGACTTCCTCCTCCCTTACACAACGCCTTAAGATCTGATAAGGGCCAAGCTTGAACAGATTGCCCCCGATCCAGGTAAATGAGGCACTCTTTCTGATGATTCTGCTCTTCTCTTTTGAAGAGAGGTGCGGAGGGAACTGAGCTGAAACAAATTAGTTTGCTATATCAGCAAACCATGGAGAGAGTACTGAGATAGCAAACAGATGCTCATCAGGCATCTGGTCATCCACCATCCCATCTTCATCTACAGACAAATCCAATCTAGATAAAAAATCAGCAACAACATTTTCTCTACCTGGTTTATCAACATTGGTTAAGTCAAACTGCTGCAATAAAAGTAACCATCTAATAATACGAGCATTCACATCTGGTTTATTCATTAAATATCGGATTGCAGCATGGTCAGTATGTACAAATGTTTGATAGCCAGTGATGTAATGTCGGAACTTGTTCAGTGCATGGACCACAGCTAAGAATTCTTTCTCGGTTACAGTGTAATTCAGCTCAGCTTTGGACAAGTTTTTGCTAACGAAGTAAATGGCATATGGAAGTTTTTGCTCAACTTGTCCTAAGGCTGCACCTATGGCTTTGTTCGAGGCATCAGTGTGGATGTGGAAAGGTAGGGCCCAGTTTGGACCTCTCAGGATTGGTGCTGACACTAACTTGTCTTTTAATTCATTCAAACTCTTCTGACAATCATCAGTCCAATTAAACTCCACATCTTTTGCCAAAAGGCCAAACAATGGCGAGGCTAGCTTGCTGAAGTCTTTAATGAATCTTCGGTAATATCCTGCTAATCCCAAGAAACTCCTAACATCCCTTACCTTCTGTGGAGGTGGAACCTTCTTGATTAGAGCAATTTTGTTAGGATCCACCTGTAACCCTTGGCGAGAGATGGTATGGCCTAGCACGGTCCCTTTAGTCATTAGGAATTCACATTTTTCAGGGCTAAGGGACAAGTTCATCTCGATGCACTTGGTTAGGAAATTTCCCAAATTGGACAATGCTTCCTGGAAGTTGGCCCCATAAGGAGTAAAGTCATCCATATAGATTTCTACTGCATCATGGACCAGCTCTGAGAAGATGCTCAAGACAGCTCTCTAGAAGGTAGCAGGAGCATTGCATAGCCCAAAGGGAAGGACATGGTAGGCAAAGGTACCCCAAGGACAGGTGAAGGTGGTCTTATCTTGGTCTTCCGGGCTGATTTGAATCTGGTTGTACCCGCTGAACCCATCTAGGAAAGAGAAGAACTTCTTTCCTGCCAGTCCATCCAACACTTGATCTATGAAAGGTAGAGGGAAATGGTCTTTCTTGGTAGCTTTGTTCAGTTCTTGGTAGTCCACACAGATTCTCCATTTCCCATTTTTCTTGGGAACCAAGACCAGAGGGGACACCCATTCACTATCTGAGATGGGGTAGATGAATCCGGCATCCAACAGTTTCTGCAATTCTTCCTTGACAATGTCCTTAAGGGCTGGATTCATTCTCCTCTGGGGTTGCCTAACCGGTTTACAATCCTCTTTGATGTATATATGATGGGTACAGACCGAGGGATGGACTCCTTTCATCTCCTTATAGCTCCAAGCAAAAGCATCTAGGTGGTTGGCCAACAGACTACACAGCTCCTTTTCCTGGGAAGGAGATAGGGAGGAGCTGATTTTCAATGCTCTCTCAGGACCGAACTCCACGTTTTTGACTCTGGGAGTGACAGGGTTGGTTGTACAAAGGTCCACTAAGGTGCTAGCTTGGGCATCCTCCACCAACTTCTCTAAGGATAATGCACTGGAAGGTGGATTCTGGATCAGAGTCTCAATCAAGTCATCCTCGGTTGGAGGGTCTCTTCTAGTGGTATCTAGGGTACACAGAGGTGCTGAGTACACCTCGTCTTCTTCCCCTTCTTCTAGCCAAAGTGGTAAATCATGCTCTAAGGAGGGTTGGGAAGGAGGGTATAGGACTAGCTGCTTGGACATGGGACCATTTTTTATGGTCATATTTCCTGCACGACAACTTATGTAAGCATCTGCAGTAGCTAACCAAGGCCTTCCCAAAATGAGAGGATATCCAGTAAGCTTGGCCTTTGGTTGCAGAACCAGGAAGTCTGCAGGGTATTCCCAAGAATCAATAGAGACCAAGACATCCTCCACAATCCCTTCGGGAGTCACGGTGGAGTGATCTGCTAATTGTAGTACTGTCGAGGTCTTCCTTAAGGAACCCTGAAGATTGAGTTTAAGCATAGTATCTCTGGTCATCACATTAATGGCAGCTCCCAGATCAATCAAGGTGTGAGGTATAATGGTGCCATTGATGTGGACATCTACTACAGGACTTCCAGGATCTAGGTACTTTGGGCAGATGACTTGTCCTAGCATAAGGTCGGACAGTTGTCCTATAACATTGATAGTTGAGGCATCTTTCTTTCTCCTGCCTGGGTGTTTAAAGCACTTTTCCTTAACCAGTTTGTTGTATATGGGCACATCCTTGATGGCTTGGAGAAGTGGTATCTTTACACACAACTGCTTGACCTCTCCCAGGAGCTCATCTTCTTTCGGGTTGGGTTGTGTGGTGGTTGCAAGTCTCTCAGGAAAGGTTGGAATAGGCTTTGGTTCACTCTCCTGATGGTCTTCCTCATCCTCTGGGGGAGGAGGTTGGCGATCTGGAAGAGTCTTTCCAGATCTAAGATTGATCTCCTGGATCTCCACAGCATAGGTAGGGCATGAGGTCTCCCCAGTGTATACCTGCTGAGCCTGTCTATTATTGGGGTTCGGGTTCGGTTGAGCAGGCATTTGAGGTTGCCTTGGAGGAGCAGGAGGTAAAGGCTGAGGTTGAACTGGTGGTGGAGGCAAAATGGCAGGAGGAGTGTTGTATTGGGGCCTCCACCTCGACTGAGGTGCACTCCACTGAGGCTGTGACTGGGCGTGTGAATGATATGAATGAGAAGTAGGTTGAGTAGGGTACTGAGGTGGATAAGACCATGGAGGAGGCATGGACCAAGAAGGATGAGCAGGGGGACCCTAAGAAGGCATGGGAGTCGATTGGTTGGGGTTATAATAAGCTTGTGGTGCCCCTTGCATTCCCTGCTGATAAGGTCTAGATCCTTGTGGCCTCCTTTGGTTGATGAAGTAGAGAGGTTCAGTGGGGGCTTCGGTCCCTTGGTACATGGCTTTAAACCCAGGTAAGGTTGGACACTGATTTGTTGGATGGTCCTCCTCACAAACAAAACACACTTCAACCGAGTGCAATGGGCATTCGTTCTTAGGGTGTCTTCTGGTGCACCTAGGGCAGAAGACAGCCAAGGCTCTCTCAGCTTCTTCCTTCTTCTGCTGGATCCTGAATGTGTCCAGCTGCATGGCAATGGTCTGTCTCACCTCACTCTTAAGATCTTCTAATTGGTTTGTAAACTCATGTTTGGAGAAAGGGACACCAGTGGAGAGGAGATTTCCTCTACCTCGTTTCCTAGCTGCCCTGGAATGATTTCTAAACACAGTCTTGATGTCCTCATAAGGCAGTTGGTAAATGTCCCCCCCAGCTAACATGTGAAGGCTGTCTAAGAGATCTTCAGGGACTCCTCGGAGTAGAACCAACTTGAGGGATTCAGGGTCAAGTGTGCACCTGGCCCGCTTATAGCTATGTTGGAACCTCTCCTCATAATCCTCTAAGGACTCATCATTTCCCATGGTCATCCGAAAGATTTCTCCCTTGGTTTCCTTGGACCTACAGTAATCCCTATACTTGGTATTGAAGGCTTGCTGCATCTGAGCCCAAGTAGTGATACTATTCCCAGGTAATCCCATGAACCAGCGTAGTGCTGCATCCTTGAGAGTTGAAGGGAAAAGCTTCAGCTTTTGCTCATCTTCAGTATAGTCATAGGTTCTATAAAGGACAACAAACTCAAACAAGAAGGTATCAGGATCCTCAGTGGTCAGTCCATGGAAGTGAGGCAAGGCGGAGGGGCTAATGTTCTTCATTTTCATCTCTCCATTGGTCTCTCGGATGGGGAAGGCACCTTCTATTCTCTCATCTTCTCTTCTATTATCAGCCATGGCTTCAGATGGAGTGGTCTTTAACTCTTCTTCTTCTATAGGGTCTTGGTATATCTCAGGTTGTTTACCTATAGGTTCCTCTGGGTCACTGTCACCAAAGAAGAGAGAAGGGTGACTTAGTGATGTGGTGGGGGTGTTGGGTAGAAATTTGCCTGATTTATCTCGGTTCCTACGAGGCATGAAATGGAAAGGACTTTTCTTTTTTGATTGCTTTTGCTTTTTTCTTTGGTACCTGCAAAACTGAAACATAGTGATCTACAACTAACTATCTTGCTCAAATGAAATTTCGGAATTGGAAAGCTAATCTAGGAAAGCAAGAAATACTAATCTATGAAAGCAGGAAATACTAATCTATGAAAGCAGGAAATGCTAATCTATGAAAGCAGGAAATGCTAGTCTATGAAAGCAGGAAATGCTAAGCTACTTTTGCAGAACGGAAATGAAATAAACTACTGAGCAGAAGTAAGAGTACGAAAGTAGAAGAAAAGCAACAATTACTAATACTCTGACGCTTCCCCGGCAATGGCGCCAAAAAGATGGTGAGCTCCAGTATTGTAGCAATAATGCTACAACTCCTGGGGCTTCCTGTCTCTTAATTTTATCAACCCGGTAGTTCGTACAAACTTGGAAGCGACGGTGCTATATGCACAAGTACTAGCTCTTGTCGCAGTTGTCACTTGGTCAGCTGGCACAAGTCCGCTAGGGCTCAAGCCAACTTCTATAGGCTCTCAGAAGAAGCTTGCTAATTGATGGACGAAAGCTATTCTCAAAGGAAAGCTACTTTACTTGACAAAAATGGACTGAAAGCAAATCAAAGCATGTAAACCTAGGAAACCCTAATTTGACTAGTCTAACCTCTATAATGCAAAGAATGTGAATGAAACTTCTACCAATGCTGTCATTACCTCTAATAAGTGAAAATGCATGAATCTAAGCTGCTTGCATCTTAAAAGACATGTTTTTGTATTTTTTATTTAAGTGGATGGAATGATTGTGATTTTGTGCTTATTAGGGTTTGGTTGTGCAGATGGGATGGAGAAGGAAGGAAAGCGTGGGAAAGGTTGGGGAGGCTAGGAGAGGTCCCCAGGGATCCTTAGCATCCGTCCACAGAGGTTCCTCATGTTCAGAAGCTCAGCAACCGAGTGAGTGGCCTCCTACAGGATGTCTGCAGGGGATCCTATAGGAAACTCAGAGGTTTCTACAGGAAATCTACGAATTGCTACAGGATGACCTACCGTGGGTGGTTGAAGTGATGGAGGAGTGATGGAATGGTAGGGGGAGATATGTAAGGTAGGAATAAGGCTGGTGATGGCTCAGGAGTGGAGGAGTAGGATGGGGAATGAGTGTAGGGGGTAGGTTGGAAGATAGAGGGCTATGTCAACGAAAGGGCTAGAGAATGGAGTTACGTGAGGAGTGGGAGAATTTGGGAGATAACAGAGCGGAGCAGAGGTCAAGGACGTGGTTGCATGCGTGATCAAGATGAAGGAGAAGGTAATGGAACGAGGAAGAGCAGGGTAAATGAAACAAATGCTTATGACTGTCACCAAGACGAAAATGCATTCACCTAGACTACCTGTGCTATGAATTCAATGAACAACAATCCAAAACGCGAAGAGGAATGTGCATGAAGCTATGATGAAGGTGTGTGGTGCAGGTGTGAATTACGTGGAAGCATCTAACATAACCGTGACTGTGTTGCAGCAATCATGAAGTAAAGAAATGCGTATTTTTGGTGGTTGGTTATGGACTGCACCCCAATCCCTAACAGAGATGGCAGGGAGCCTTAACAACCTTTTTGCTGGAGCTCCAATGATTTATAACTATCCTCCTATTGAACTTAAGCAACTGAAACAAATGCACCATAAACTAATCCTATCTAAGCTCATGAAAAGGACTAAGTTAACAAACTGTAAATTCGAATTGCATGTGAAAGTAAACAAACTCAAAGTGCTGGAACTAAATGCAAACACCTTACAACACCGAGGAGATCTATTGCTCTCAGGTTGGGTCCTAACCTGAGAGCTATAGCTCCTTGAGAAAACTCAGAACTAGATCAAAATCTGCCTTCTTTATTCATAATCTGATGTCATGCCAAACTGGCTTACAAAAGGAACAAAAACACAGAGCTGTGCTCAAGAATTACAATAGTAATGCGAAATTTTCAACAACCTATCAAAGGCTACGGCCTCTATACTTATGCAAAAACGATCATCCAACAGGTGTCCTTGATTTTAGGAGCTCGGCTGTCCAACTGAAGTTTAAACTGCTGATCCTGTAGGACAGTCATAATTGCTGTTCCTGTAGAACAGTTATAACTGTTGTTCCTGTAGAATAGTTGGCTGCTTCTAAGCTCAGTGGGGAGATGGTTTGGAGCTCAGAGCTATGGTGGGAATCACGAGGAGGGTCCCAAGACTATGGACATCCTCTCCTAAAAACCAGCAGTGCCACCTCATTGTCTCCTTGTCTCCTTTTCACGTGGTCTTTTCTCCCTTTTAATGCAAAAACCTGAAATCATAATGCATTAGTCACGTGGATAGAGTGCCTACCCTTCTTCCTACAAACAACATGAATAAACTAAGAAATGCATGCATAAGCAATAAAAGATGAATGGTTTGAGCAAGTAGAATAGGCCAAAATGAGCCCAAATTGTACCAAAATTGGGGCTCATCACACAGCCGAAACCCCAATGCGCCGATATGCCGAAACATCTATATATATATATATATATATATATGTTATGTTATGCGATATGCGGAAACTTCAATGCCACAATGATATTATTCATGTAACCGCCGAAAAGGGGATATAATGCATATATATGGGTTTTACACACCCAACCAACTCCCGACAATATAAATGCATGCATATATGGGTTTTAATAAGCCCGAACACCTCCCGATAACATTAACACATGCATATGAGGCCTGATCACTCCTGATAAGCTCTTTATATATGAGAAAGAGCCTTTATTGCTCCGATAAGCTCCCAATGGCTCAAAGGTTCCAATAAGCATATGTAAATGGCCCCTCTTCTCTCCTTTTGGCTCTTCTTATCCCGATCAAGAGAAATGTCTGTCTGTGAGAGGGTTGCCATCAAGTTCAACACATGTCCATAATGCCATAATGCCAACAGAAGGCCCTTCTCTCCAATATGTCCAAGCCTTTGATGCGATAGCATGGTATTTCTCCAGAGACCACTAGATTTTCTGCTCCACTTTCAGGAACCATAGAACTGTTGAACCCATCAATAACAGTGCTACCTTTCAGCTTGTACAGAGTTCAAATCTGAACTCCCCGCATCAATACCAGTGCTCCCCAAACCATCTTGCAGTTATCCTTCTCGAACACTGTTTTTACACCTGCGTCATCCAACTTGCTTAGGTAAATCAGATTTCTGGCAAATTCAGGAATATGCAGAACACCCGGAAGTGTTATAACCCTTCCACCTTGCAACTTCAACTTTACTTTTCTGTGACCAATGATTCTAGCCTTCCTATCATCTGCTAAGAAGACATCACCACCATCATATTTCTCATACTCACAGAACCACTCTTTATGGGGAGTGAAGTGAAAGGCTGCACCTAAGTCAATCAACCATGCCTCATGATCTACATGTGTACTTGAAGAATCCAAGTACACATCCCCACCTTCATCTGAGGTGGTTTTCACCTTTGCAGAAGGAGAATCATTAGATTGCTTTCCTTTGTCAGGAGATTTATATTTACAGTCCCTTTTGTAGTTCCCTTCCTTTCCGCATTTCCAGAACACCACCTTTATAGATTTTCCTGGAGATTTAGATCTCCCTCTAGATTTAGATCTCCCACTTGATGAATTATTTTTGTTTCTGTTGTGGGACCGTCCTCATACAGATGAGGCATCACCATTATGGCTCTCCATATTTTTTCATCTCATCTCCTCTGTCAACAAGGATGAGACTATTGCATCAAACTACAAGGCAGTTGCATTGCTACCTATTGCAATAACCAGATTATCCCATGAATCTAGTAGAGAACACAACAAACTAATGCACTTATCTTCATCTGAAATTTTAATATCAACAAATAATAACTAACTTACCACAGTATTAAATGTGTTTAGATGCTCTGTCACTGAGTGTCCATCTTTCATCGTCAGGTTATACAACTTTTTCTGTAGAAACAATTTATTCACCAGAGACTTGGATTGGTACAAAGTCCCTAATTTGACCCACAAAGCCTTAGCCGTAGCTTCCCCTGATACATTCAGCAATACTGAATCTAAGACACACAATCATATTTTTCTCTTTATCTTCCGATCCAACCTCTTCCATTCTTTATCAGACACTCCAGTTAGTTTAGTACTCTGATCTACTGTGATCCACTGATCTTTGTCTACCGACAAATCCTCCATCTTGAGTTTCCATAACTCAAAACTTTGACCATTAAATTTCTCGATATCTATCTTTCCACTACTCGCCATCTTCTTTCACCACCAGAATTGATCCCACCGATCTCCCACTTAACAGGGTCTACCGTAGGCCTGAGTGAAACCCCTCAGCAACAAAGGCATCCCCTTGAAGCCAAAACAACTTTGATACCAAATGTAGGTGTTAACCCCATACAAAAATTACCTGCATATGAATTCTAAAACATAGAAAATAAACAATGTGAGAGCTTAACATATAAAACACATATACAGAGAGATTTTCCCCTGTATCTCAAAATCGAGACTACCAGATTGATTTTTCATTATGTTCCTTTCAATTTTACAATACATATTTATACATGCCGAAGCATCCAATACCATGGACCGAAAACCATGTACAAAACCATAAGTAGGTCCGCCCAACCTAATATAGGGTCGAAAAAAAAATAATTCCCCGGGGCACTGCCCCGAACCCTGTAGAGGGGGTCTACCTGCCCCCCTCAAACCCCCTGGACAGGGCTACTGCCCCCCACTGTGCAATTGGTGTAACAAAGGGGGGGCTCCACCCCACCCCTAACCCCCCTGTTATCTAGGTTGGCTAGTCGTGGAAAGAATATAACACAACCCAACAGCATGCCCTCTGTCCATATGGCACATCAATATGCTGTCCCACCATCCTAACACATTTATACATATAGAGGTATGCAAGCCTCAATATAACCCGTCTCACCAACCCAAGCATCATATATAGAAATACACTACAATTTGGGGGTATTACATTCCCCTACCCCTTATTATTAATTATCCTTAGTGCATTTAGATAAATGTATAAGATATTAAAAAAATATATAGGTAATATCATTGCCCAAGATCCTCATGTTTCTACTTGCAGTGTTAGGATTGTAACTGGTTCACTGGATTTGTGCCATACTGATGGCTCAACTCTAGAGCACTTCAATCTTCGTATCCACTATGTGTACTAACAAGACCTTTGCTCCACCCTTCCAGTATGATCATCATCACCCTTATAAAACATTGAAATGAAAGAATTAGTCCATGTAAATAATATTTCATGTAAAAGCTTATAAAAAATTTAACTACTACCATAAAGTTGAGAAGGTCCCTTTTTAGTCAACAAGTAGGTTTTCTAGCAACCTAAAACCATAATGTTTTAGGATTTGTGATACGTTAACCATTTATAACCATATATCAATATTACATCACTGCTCCATAGTAATAATTTCCTTACAATTAGTGTTTGAATGATCACACCCTATGTTCCCTCCATAAAGAAATTGCTAGCTAATATAGTTCTACTCAAGTAGGGCAAATAACCCCATCTTCAACAAATTATAATTTCCATGTAAATCTTTGATTTTAGTCATCTTCACAAACAAATGCCCAGGTGAATTTTGATTGGAAAAAATTAGATAAATAACTAATCCTCAATGTCATGTCTCCCAAATACCAACTTTAGATGCTTGAGAGAAATTTCTACAATCCACACCAAAGGAGTCTGCTTCCACATGCTCTAATAAATGGAAAGTAGGTAAACGTGTTAGGATCATGGTCGACACATAACATATGCTCATAAACTTGCAATGCAACTTTTGGATCCCTAGCAACCTCACAAGTACTTTTGAGAATATTTTATGACAAATTTTTAGGTTTGAAACCACTCTTTTCTATTTCCCACACATTACAAAGATTTTTCCCAAATCCCAAGCTAGTGACAAGAAAATGGCACCACATTGTAGATCTATGTATCCATTTGAATGATTCTTGATGCTTTCAAACTTTCGAAAAGGATAACAAACCTTACAAATTGACATATCCTCTTCAAGAAATTAAGGAAAGTCCATATTTTATAAGCATAAGCTCTATGACCTACAACTTGCATATGCTCATAAATTTTGAAAGCGAAATCCACGTCTCATGCTTTACCAAGAGAATTAATAAGTGTGTTGTAGGTGAACTTATTTGGTTTAGTACACATAACAACCATGTTTGAAAAAGTACAAAGATAATACTCGTTATCCAGAGTAACAAACCTGTTGTTCTTTCCTTTTACCAAATCATTCTAAAGGAATTGTATTCAGGATACTTACCTCTTCGTTTAGCTACCAGAAATGTAAACAGGGGGGAGCGTTATGCCATTTTCATGACTACATTTGAAGAATGTTATTTGCATAATATTGCTAATTTCATGGACATTGACAACCACACTCTTTCCCTTCTTCAGAAAGGAAATATGAAAAATAATATCTAGTAGATTCAACCCACTTCTCTTTCTTTATTGTTTGGTCTAATGAAACTGTATGCATACATCATCATCATCAGGCCAATATTCATAAGCAACCAAATTTGACAGTTATAGATACTATTTCAATAGAAGGTATAGTCATAAGGACATTATTATTTCACTAAAGCATTATTATCAAAATTATAAGAGAACAAACTGATCGCAGTAACACACATGTGAAATATTTGATAATAAGAGACCACATAGAAGAATGAATGCTAAATCTAGAAGCAGTGGAACAAGATTTGGAACATAGAAAAGTTTTTCATTCTAATAAACTATGAAAAAATAGCTTCAGACATAGCTTCCTATCCTTAACAATGGATTTAAATCTTAACCTTGAAAGACAATAATTCCATTAGACTCATAGAATGGAGTTCAAGTGGTTTTGATCATTTTTTTCCCTTCTTTCCTCTCTTCATAGATCCCTCTACTAAAAATGGGAGCTCAAGTACTAAACTTAATAGCATGTTGTTACAAATATTTACAAGTTACTATGGAAAGTTGAAACAAAATATATTCAACAATACCCTTTTAACACTAACCCCTTTTGATGTTGTCATGTCTTCAACCCCACATTTGGTTTCATTGTACATTAAAGAAGTCATAGTTTTCATAGAAATCACGACGCATAAATGAGTCTCCCCTTAGACAATAATAGATATTGATAATAGATGTTGCTATCAGTTAATCCTATTCCAAATTAATTTTGTTTATGAGAGCTCAACCTTCTCTTAAGAAATACATTTACCATTGTCTTGTTTGTTTACTTTTCTCAAAAAGATATATGCAGTCCATGTTTTTTTTTTCAAATCATACAATCACCTCTTTCCTCCAGTGCATACAAATGATCTACTCATCACCATAATGAGATGACTAATACTATGCCTTATTGAAATATCAACTCCTAATTTTTGAAAGGCATATGGATCTAGGCAAGATGTGGGTGCATTGAAAGCTTCATTTCCATGGGTTTGAATGCATGTTTTAAGGATTTCCCCTAATTTGTTAGTGAATGAAATATTATTTACTAGATTAGTAGATTCAACCTATCTCTTCTTGAAATATATATTTTTTCCAATGTGTGGTGATAGATTTCCTTTTTCACATTCACTAGATGCATTATTCCCATCTTGTTGAATATCACTTGCAAAAATACTAGAAATGAAATGGAAATTTGTTCAAACCTTTCTAGAATTCGATTCTCTCTCAGGGTCAAAAAAATGCAAAGGGAAAAACCATAAGCCCTTATACATGTAAAAGATACATTTTTCACCTTATTAATCCAATCATCAAGTAGGTTAAGAAATACGCTTTGAACACATATTCCTTCTTGTTGAACTAATCAGGAGCTCAAGTCCAAGCCATGGAAAAGGCTCAAAAATTGAAATTGTTCAAAAACACTTGCAACCTAAATGATTGGATAGGCCTCGTTGAAACGATTCTGTAACCGCGAACAGAACTCAAATCCGACATCGTATGGAGAAATTATTTCATTTTGAAAATGCCCAATAACTTGCAAAATTTGAATTTAAAAAAAAAAAAAAAAAAAAAAAAAAAAGAATATTTCTAGGAATATTCCCCAAAATATTCACAAGAATATTCTATTTTGATGGCCAATAAATGAGTGCCACGTGGCCTACTCGGAGGCCACCATGTGGCCCCTAGAACGCAAAGTTTATTGTGCAAAATTTTTATTGAGCTCACGGGATTCGATCCCGAGTTGGGTGGCCGCCAGCCCATAGGCCCGACCGGCCTGCCTGCACATTGGAACTTACCAGCTATGGTTGCCATATGTATTTAAAGTTGGTCAATATTTGATTTGGCTGGAAAAGGGGCCAGCCCCTTACCCATATGACCAGGGTGCGGAAAGCAAGGGCTTCAACTTGGTGGCAAAAATAACCCCGACGGTTAAGGACCGTTACCTGGTCACATGCGGATTAAGCGCCTGACAGTTACAGTCACGTTGAGAGTTAGTTTGGTGAAGATTGCCAATTTTGGCATGTTTGCCATTTTTGGCTGAGTTAACTGCAGTTCCTCCACATTTAGTGGAGTTTTTTTGGTGAAACTGGACAAAACTTCAGTTGGCCATAACTTTGGCGAGGAGAGGCCTTTTGATGTGAATTTCTTTTTGATTTTGGCTATTTTGAGCATTCCAAAGCCATTGGTATAGGTTTCAGAGCCATCAGAGGTCATCTTCAGGTGTTTTATCAGCGAAGAAGCTTAGGGAGCCATTAGGGCCTAGAGAGTGTTGGAGATGTATTGGGCTATGGTTAGCCATTGGAGGTGAACCAAAAGTCATTCTTGACTATTCTCTATGTTTTGAACTCATTTTCATAGCTTGTTTTTCCCGTTAGACTTTCTCTCACTATATAACGATTTTGAGCATTTAATTCAAGCAAGGACATGCCCATTTGGGAGCCTTGGACCCGACAGATGTAGCCTAGGAGGGGTGCACTACCTTATCAGCTGCTGTGTTATATTATGTGAATTTATCTTGCTATGTTTTTCAGATTTGATATGATAAACAGTAAATTGAAATAATCGTCCTTCACACATAAGACTCAAAAATTTATCAAAAACACTTTGTTTCAATTGCAAGACATCATTAATACTTTGCACATATAATTTAATGGAAATGAATACCTTGCACAACAAAAACTAGTTTCATTTTCAGATAATGAACTGCTACTAAAAATAATGGTTCCATAGTCCAATATGAAAAGTAATTACTGTTTTGAATGAGAAGCGATGGGTCCCAGCAATAGGTATATTATAAGGAATTTTTTCCATCCTCCAACCTATAAATTATTCTTTTCTCACATTAATTAACATCTCTTTGGCTATATTGTGCTTATTAGGAATACTAAAGTGTGTTTGTCATACTTCGTGGCCTAATGTGGTTAATGTGTAGGAAAAAGAGTAGTTTTGAGTGAATTTACTATGAAGAGGCATGCTTGAAGGAATCTAGAGGAGATGGAGGAGGCTTTTCCCCTGCATCTACTCTCCTTTAACTCAACTTGATCTGTAGAATAACTCATCAACAATTCGGGGTCTATTGGTAGCCAATAAAATCACGTAATTGCTAGGATTTAGGGGAGCTAGACACATTTTTCTCAAGATTTTGGAAGGAAGCAACCATCTTTCCAAGGAAGCTACCCCTCAATCATATTTATATAAATCAACAAGCCCAAGAGCTCATTAGGATTCAAATTTTTGGAGCATGAGGGATACTAAGAGCCAAGTACTCAAGACTGTCAATTCTACTTTTATTTGCATGACGTATCTGAACTCTATCTTATGTTAATGAAAGGTCTATTATTGCTTCACATCTGTGTTTGTTATGGAGGGCTAAGTACCCTTGGGTTAGGACACAACCTAGAGGTTGCATTCCATTTTTATGTATCTTATTTATGCATGATTTTAGTAGCAACATTTCCTTCCTTGTTTGAGTAGAAATTTATTTTCTAGAAAAATTGTGGTTGAATGATTTGAGTGGATCTAGAAATAGAAGTAGCCTTGAAAATAACTCAAAAATCAAAGTCATCCAATGGAAGTGAAATTAGGACCAGATCATAGTTCTCATCTCCATGATTCCAACGTTGTGAATGACACTCAAATCTGAGTTCATATTTTCAAGTTATAGATGGTCAAAGTTATGGTCAAACTTGGCCAAGTGGTAGTCACTAACAAGGCAACAATTTGGTAGAGTCCCTACGAACAGAATCCAACCAATGAATCAGGAAAATTTTTCACCTCAAATTTTCGAATAACCTTGAATTTCCAGTGGATTTTTTTATTATCTATTATGTTAAAAAAAAAATTGGGGGTGCGAGCTGCCACCCCCAACGGTCCTCTGAACGATGTTATATAATATGTATGTAAATGGGGTGGGAAGACCACCCATGATGGACCCTCCCAACCCACGTTGGAGCCACGGTTATTGAGACCACTGACTGAATCACATTTAAACAAAACATTACCACATTTAACAAATGAATGCACCATATTTGGGGTGGGCATGTTTCGAACCCGACCTTCCCTCGACACGTACAACTCTGCCACCAATGAGCCACAACTCATTCGCTTGTGGCTCCGCCCCATCACTTATATTTAAAAAATAATTTCTCATTCGACTATAGTCTGACGGGGGGTGGACCAACAAAAACCTGAGCGGCCAAGAGGGCTGGAACCATGAGTGAGGAATATATTTTGATGTTGAGAATATTCCCTTGGGGGGGCAAAGGTTCTAGTGTCAGAATATGACAAGTTTATAGTTTATTTTGCATTTTTTCTTGCTAGGAATTTGACCATGCAGTCCGTTTCTCCAATCGAGGACTCCATGTTTCATCCACGACAGAGATTGGAGGTATAAGGGTCATTTTTCTGTCAAGTTGATTGTAATTCATTTCTTTGCTACCAATTAATGAAATAAAGTGATCCAGGTGCCTCTAGAGACATACAGGACAAAGAGGGCTTATCAATGTTAAAAAATAAAAGTGATAAGAATGACTTTGACCTAGGACCAGAGCGTAGGTATCGTCGTCCCGATTGCGGAGGTATGAACGGTTCGTCAATCCGAGCTCGTATGAGGGAGAACGAGCCAGTTAAATTTTTGGTCAAAGTTGGGCTGTGGCCTAGGCTTAAGTGTCCTACAAACTAACTGACCCCAAGCCATGAAACCTAGCTCCCAAAATCGGTCGAAATTGCGGTCTCGTTAATTTTCCCAATATCCTTTATTTTCTAAAACTTTGAAAAAATACCCCTTCTTTAAAAATAAAAATAAAATAATGTATTGTGGCGGGCCATGACCCCCGCCACCACCCTCGGACCCCAAAATTACATTAAAAAACAAAAATTTTGGGCCAACAGGCCATGAACCCTGTCGGCCCCTCCTCTCCCCATTACAACAAAAAAATATATTAAATTTTGGCTTGGCGGCCATTACCCCGCCGAGCCATCCACCTCCACCATTAAATACATTGTATTAATGGGGTGGGCACGGGCCACCTCCAGTGGATCTGGCCCACACCCCTAAACTCTTTCAACATGCCATATAACACTTAGTACGAGACCGGTGGGGGTTGAACTTGCCCGGCCCCCAAGCAGATGACCCCAAAAACGAACCCATAATTAACGCACTATAAAGCGCCCCCATAAACCATGTACAACAGAACTTCATGTGCCGCGCCAATGGATACGGGGTTATGGAGGCGAGTCGCCCAATGTGGACCCAACCCCCCATTCATAGTTCATTTCGTTTAAAATTGAAACTTTAATGTGGTAAAAATAGGAGGGGCAGGGTTTGACCACCCGACCCCTCCTCAACTAATGCCTCATTTTACCACTGCGCCAACCAACCCACTTGGCTAATCCGCTGGGAAATGGATATTACACTCATTTCCATAGTGCACAGGGGAGATGAAGGAACCAGGAGCCGACATGGATTTCGAGATAGAGGAGGTAGTTTCTTGGCATGCAGTTTGAGGCAACATTTTTGCAGGAGGGGTGAAATTTCACTTTGTCAGAATTTGACAAATTTTATATGGTTTCAGCACTTCTCGACACCACAAATGTAATGGAGCTATCCGTTTCTCCATCAAAGTTCTGCATTTTTCAGCCATATTCAGTATGAGGGTGGAACCATGACTACTGCAAAAATAGGGAGCGGAACCATGATCCTTGAAATTTTCCCAAGGAGGTAATTTTTCTCCATGTCAGAATATAGTCAAGTTTACAGTCGTTTTTCAAGGTTTTCCACAGGTATCGTAATTGTGAGGTCAGACCCTCCTTTTGAGTTGTAGGTTTCCTATCCACCCATGGAGCAGAATCTTTGAGGAATCTAGGGGGAATCTAAAAGATTTCTTGAGCCCTAGATTCTCAATTTCTTAGAATTCTAAAATTGGACAGTCGATTTTGCACTATTCGACACCACAAATCTGATGGTGTGTTCATATTTCTCATTTTCTCATTCCATTCTTCAGCCACTTTTCTAAGTGGAATGCAAGTGTCAGCATTCATGTGCGAGCATCCATTTCCATGTGATTGATGCTGTGAGAATGATGGTATGAGAAACTTCATCAGTTTGATATCTACTTCTTCAGATGGCCCTTGGTTGTGAGGTATATGCAGTGTGTTCATGTACTTCTTTTGCTATGCATTGTTCTGCATAGATCGCTATTTGATGTTGATGAGGGATCTTGTTTATTACTTGTTTTCATGATTCCTGCTTGATGTGATGGAAAATCGTCTATGTGATGTACTTGTTGTCATGATTTGTCATGCTGTGTTTTTAGATCCCTTTTTTGTATGTTGATGGGATACTCATGTTGTCGTCATGCATGTTTTGCATTGAGATCCATTTTATGCCATGTTGGCGGGATGCTCATCATGCATGAGTTTGTGTCATACTGATAGGAGTCTTTTGATTGAGAGTTCCTGTAGCAGATCATCTCTTGGAGCCACTCCTACATGACGGAATTTTCCTTGTATGATATCGACATCACCTCTTATGTACATCACTATTGGCAACACTTAATGCAGCGGCTTACACCATCTTGACACCAGGGCTCAGAGACATAGTCCCTCCTAGACGAACTCTGTTATCAATGGCTTCTCTTTTTATGTTGTTGATGATTGTCTTGTTCCTCTTCTTTACAACATGAGATGTATTCATTTATGTTCTTTTAAAAATTAAATTTAACACATCACAAAAGTAAAAGGTCTTGGAAAGGGTCCTTTGTCACATCCGTACCTGGATCAGAAAGCCTCCCCACTTTGATTAGGGTCTGGAGACATAGCCCACATTGGGTGAACTCCATAATCAAATCATTTGTGTGCCTTTGCTCTCATGGTTTGTTTATGATTTCCTCTTATTTTTCATGTGTTAAGTTACTTGGTTAACATGCTCTTTTATATGCATCATTGAAGTTAAAAGATATGGATCAAGTTTGGTATCAGAGAAGAACTTCTTGATGTGAGTTGCATGAGTGAATGATAAGCAGGAACAGGGTCCAAATAGGAGAAGGAAAACTCAAATCCTTTGATCTTGAAGTGGGTCATGCACCACGAAGACGAAACATGGGAGATGAGGAAGCTCGAATGGAGGAAGAGCAAAATTATCGCAAGATCTTCTTCACCATGGCAGAGAAAGTTGACAAGTTGTTTGCAAAGTATGAGAAGATAATCAAGCCTGAGAAGAAAGATCCAGATGGCCATGCATCAGTAAATCATGAAGGTGTAAGAGGAGATCTTCCTAATTTTCCCTCTCCATCCTTTAGTGACAATTCTTCTTCTTCTTCTTATCACTCTAACAAGCATCATAAGAATACATCTAAAAAGCCATTTTTAAGCTAGATTTAAAGTTTAATTTACCCACATATAATGGAGTATGCAATGCAGAGAAACTAAATAATTGGATTAGACAAATAGAGGTTTATTTCTAGATTTAGTAGATCGAGGAAGATTAGGCAAAGATCCAATTAGCATCTCTTTGGTTGAGTGGCACCTCTCTCATTTGGTGGGAGATAAATTTGCAGAATGGCAACAAAAACTTGGGTAATCTCCTTTCTTCTTGGTCCAATTTTGTTTATGGATTAAAATATCAATTTCATCCTTTGGGTTATCAAAAAAAGGCTTTAATGGAATGAAAATATTTAAGACAAGGAAAGGGTCAAAATGTACAAAGCTTCACAGAAGAGTTTAGAAAAAAAAGCATTGAATTTGGGCATTTCACTTAATTCACCCGAAACTGTAACAAAGTATATTGGTGCTTTACATAGTTACATCAGACATTCTTTGTTATTATTTGAGCCTACTACTATTAACTTGGCTAGTGTGAAGGCCATTCACCTTGAAAGTAGGGGCAAGAATGATAAAGAAGAGAAACCAAAGAAATCATCTTTTAAACCTCATGATGGAAATTTTAAAGGAAAAGGCAAGGGAAAGGACAAGAAGTCAGTTACAACCAAGAAGGAGGAATGAGTGAAGCCATATTCCACACTATTGGGATCGGGATCTGTAGGTCTAAGTTTTGAGTCAAATTTTGTAATATTGTAAAGTCTTCGCAATTTGAGGAGTGGAGCGCATAGAATGTTAAGAGTCAAAGGGTATTTTAGAAAGGTCAAAGCCCCTTATTTTGTAAAGAGATGGGTTGTTTTTATTATACAATGGAATTTTCCAATGGTTCATAGACCATGGTAATGTAATGTAAGATATATAAAAGGGAGTCATCTAGGAGTCATTAGGCAGTGAAGTTCTAAGTTGAGTAAGATTTTGGGTCTGTAATTCTGTATTCAAGCAAAGGGGAAGACTCCTACAGCTGAGTGCACAAAGACCTTGGTAAGTCCAAAACTGAGTGTGGGGGGCCTTACAGCTATGTGCGCGGGGTCAGAAGAAGTGTATGTATTGAAGATTTGAAGTAGTAAAGCATATTTGAAGGAAATCCACACGTTCTGTGTATATTTATATGTTTTTGTAATTTTATGCTCAGTTATGATTAAGTTCTCTATTATATTGTTTTAACTGCATCGCGAAGGTTCAAATCTATTTTTGTATGTTAACTTATGCATTTTAAACACTTAGGTGAAACTCGTAGATATAATTAAGTAGAGATCGCTTTAAGTTTGTGATTCAAAAGATATGGGTTCACGAAGGTCAAATCAATCCTTAGATTAAGGAAATGCCTTAATGCTACATCACATAACCTTTTAGATGTAGAAACCTAGTTCTATAATCCCCCAATATTGCCTTAGGTGAGACTATATTTTGCACTAAGAGGACTATTGCCAAAAGGGCTGGAAGTGTAGGGTTTTGTTGGTTAGCATAGCTAACTTTGAACCTGGGTCCAAGCCCCCTCAAGCCAACAAATGGTTCTGTTGCTAGGAGCTATAGAATGGGGGTCATTTGAATATACAGTTATGCCTTTCGGACTGAAAAATGCCCCTGCAATATTTTCTAGGGTGGTATTCGCAACATTCAAGGAATTTATTCATATGTTTTTGGAGGTCTACTTCAATGATTGGACAATATTTGGGTTGGTTAAGAAACATGTTTATAGTCTGTGCCTAAAGTTGGATACATGTAGGAAGTATCAAATTTCCTTGAATTTGATGAAATGTATTTTTTGTGTACCTTATGGAATATTGTTGGGACATATCATATGCAAGCAGGGATTAATGGTAGACCCTACCAAGATTGTTTTAACTATTAATTTGGATCAACCTAGGAATGTAAAACAACTACGTGCAACTTTGGGTCATACAGGGTATTACAGGAAGTTTATAAAAGCGTACATGTAGATCATTGCGCCAATGGAGAAGTTATTGAAGAAGGATGATACGTTTTGCTGGGATGATGACTGTTAGAAGAGCTTGGATGTTTCTAAGGAGAAGATGGTTAGTTCACCAATCCTAGTATTTATGGGTTGGAAGACATAATTTCATGTACATGTAGATGCATCTTGTATAGAATTGGGAGCTATTTTATCTCAACCAGGTGAAGGAGATATTGACCATTCGATTGCCTTTGCAAGTAGGAAACTATCTAAGGAAGAGAGAAAATATTCAACCATAGAAGGAGAAGGATTAGCCATGGTCTATCCACTACAAAAATTTAGGCATTATCTTCTAGGTGCACACTTTAAAATGTATATAGATCATTTTGCATTAAAATACCTAGTCAATAAGCCCGTGTTAGGGGGGAGGATCTATAGATGGTTTCTTCTATTCCAAGAGTATGATTTTGAAGTGATAATTAAGCCAAGGATGTTAAATGTTTGTAGAGCTATAAAAAGGGTCTCTTTCACCTCTAATTACCTCACATTAATATGTCAATCCGGGAGCGTTTTGTTATTTCAAAGAGTGTCTCAGTCTGAGGCTATCATTTGCCAGAGTAATGCTAGTAGTACAGTGCTCAGAAATACAAGAGTAAATAGATGCTTGTCTACAACTAAGCTACTCCAAAAGAGTAAATCACACACTTAGAAGACTAGGAAACTTATCAGTCAAGGGTTCGGTAGCGATAACCCATCCCTTTGGAAACTGATGGAAAGGAAATTAGAGAACAGACCGTGGATCTGGGAGCGAGATAGTAAATGCCAAGGCCCACTACAGCCTTAGATCGTCTCCCACACCAAAATAACAAACACTAGCAAATGGAATGGTAGATAAGAAAATGGAACAACAAATAAGAAATCGAACAACAAATCTGTAATGGAACAACAATTCTTAAATGGAACAGCAGCTATGAAATAGAATCAAAAACTAAGTCTCGCGAGCAGCAACAAAATTAATCTACCAAATCAAAGGCATTAATCATAATCAAACAAAAATCTTTCACTCTTAAGGCAGATTGAGCAACACACACTAATGGAACAGCACTGAATACTGATAAGTTATGGAACAACGCTTACAAACCATATACGCACATAGCATGCTTAAAGAGTAATCTGATGAAAATATTAATCTCAGTTATAGGGAATATGACTGCATTTCAAAATAGAACAACATCGTTCATCAGTTCAACAATTGTAAAGAACATAACTCCCAGGATAAATTCTGTAACATGAACAAATAGATGCACAGCACAAAAGCTCTGTAATGGGATAGTAACAGTATTTTGTTAAGACTAATAATATTCAATCAACTATAAAAGGAACAGTAATATGATGCAGAGTCAATATAATAGTTCTGTCTGTAGAAATATTAATGAATTAAACTTAACACAACATGCGATGTAAACTTATAAAGCATATCAGATTACCAAATAACGATGAGAAGCAAACCACGCAGAAATCAAATCGTAATAATACAGGAGCAAGTGTCCTCCAGGGCCGGGCCCTTAGCCTCCAGGGGTACACCGCTTGAGGTTAATCCAGACTCAGAGATGAAGTAATCACCAAGTTTGTATTAATGCATGAAGAAAAATTACAATAAACCAGTTCTTATCGAGACTCGATGATCAAAGTTTTGATCTTAATAGAAATTACATAAAAGCATAATCATGTCCCCCTTCCGAGCTAACAATGCTGTCCCTTTTATAAGGGTGACGACGGAGATGTCTAAGTATAAAAATAGATAAAGCAGTGATCCCTCAGGATCAAGGATCCTGAGGGATTCCTCAGGATCAAGGATCCTGAGGGATTCGCCGAACTGTTAATCCTTAATCATCTCTTGTCCTCCTGCACCGAGCTGGTGTCTTCACCTCCTTTTCAGGGCCGATTTGCTTTGATCTGCTTAGCCCTGTTTGCATTCGGTCTCCTGTCAAAGGGACAGTGGTTACCTCGTCCTTGTCCTTTCCTTTGGAACAACAAATCCTTGTTTTCACCCCTTCCTGAATGAGGAAATGACAATTGTCAGCGTTTTAGTCTTGCATATTAATCTCACATGTTTTGTTATAATTCTTTATCATTTTCCAAGTTCATGATGCAAAAAGGTTTACAAGTTCTACTGAAAAGTCACTGAAATGATCATCAAAAACATACCTTTTTAGTACTCCACACACCCCCCTGCTTACCCTGTTTCATGCCCTCATGAAAACGTTGTAGTTGAAATGCAAGGCAGTGAGAGAATAGGCTGGAGATGGAATCTCATGCAGAGGCCTACAGCCATGATGAGTAACTAGGTAGTCAAAGAAATGGCCTATTTGACCGTCAGGCATCTCATACAGGGCTTGGTATCCGGGTGCAGGGTGCCAAATAATTGGACTCTGCAACCTATATCCTAGCCAGGATGGCCTTGCTCTCAAAATGCTTTCGCCATAAAGGTGCAAACGATTGGCAGCTAATTTAAAATTTTCATACTTAAACGGTTCCCTGAGCTGGATATTTGGATTAGAGATTTGATACCGAAATTTAGCTGCATCAATGGCAAGGTCTTTAATAGAAAGAAAGTATTCTAATCCCTGTCGAATGAGTGCCTCATGCATGGGTCCTAATGTTTCAATGACACCGGAGTCTTCATGAGGTTTCTATGTGCTTTCCACAACTATACTGGGTTCCTAGGCTCAGCCCTTACCCACAAATCTAAGCCATTTTCTTGCCTCTGGAAAGTATTATAGGCTTTGAGCCATTTAATCTGATTAATCCCAAATGAGATGAATGCTTGTAATTGGATGTCTCCAACAAAGTGGCCAGGGTTTAGCTCAGTCTCCTGGTCTAGTACAAGGTTATGCAAATAGAACTCACACAGCAGTCTATAAAATCATTGACAGTGTTAATTTGTATGGGAGCACCTGCTTTAACAGCTTTTATTTTTAATTGCAAATACCGTTCTAATAAAAACAGGGCATAATTTTTGGCAGGGGCCCTACATGCTAAGACGTCATTGTATAAAGAACACAAGGTATCCATCTGCTTGATAACAATATCTAGCCTACGAGTTACCTTTGCAACTTTCTCTTGTTCCTTCCGCCAACCTTCAAAAGCCTGGCTTTCGGATTGATTGACGTTCCTAAGTTGCTGCTGTAGCTCTTCATACTTTTCGCGAGGGACCGTTTGCTCTCTAAGCTTTTCTGCTTCTTGCTGAGCTTGCTTCAACCCCTTGTGCAGGGTTACTATTTTGGATCTCTTCTCTATGCAGCAGTGGAGGCCGGGAGTTTTACCTGAACTTTCTTATTGCATTGCTTTGAGTTCAGAACCCTTATCACTCCTGAAAGTGGCGCCTCCGTCCGAATTTCCTTATCATAGGTCATCATATCATCCATTTCTATTTTAATGTGGATATCAGTCTGTTGTTGTTCCTTTTTAAATGGAACAAAAGTCTGTTCCTCAGCATCATTTGGAACAGTAGCTGGATTTTTGACAGGGTTTTGAACAGCAAGACGAATTTTGATCCTCCGCCTCTTTGCCTTGCAGGGTTTTGCTGGAGTGATCACCTTTTTCTTTCCTGAAGTCATTTTTACCCTCTGCCTTGCTTTCAGGATCCTAATATGCTGGTGGAGCTGGGATATCATGCTCAATAATCTCTGTTGTTCCTTTTGCAATTCTTTAATTTCCAAAATTTCGTTAGAAGGAACAGCAGGCTATTCGCTGCGACCTGGACTGTGACCAGTCCCTGGATCTTCCTTCTGGGGTGTTTCTTCATTGTTCTACTCTGGCTGTTCTGGGATAGGAACCCTAACTGGTTCTGTCAATTCTTGGGCAACTTCTTTTTCTGCCCCTACTTCCTACATAATTTCTTCTGGTGTCTTCTGGTTAGGAACGAATTGTTCCTGTTCAGTATCTCCTATTGTTTCTTTATCATGAACAGGTAGATTTTCTTCTTCTGCCTCATTTGCATGTGGTTTTTCAGGTGCATTTTCCTCCTGGGGTTTGTCATGGAGGTCTGATGGACTGGAAGGTTGGCCATACTCACCCATATTGGCCAAGACTTCGGCCAATTCATCTTCTCCCACTGGGTCCTGTGATGGGCTACCTTCCTACTATTCCATTTCCTCCTCCTGCTTGGATTGTTCGGCTTCTGTTTCAGAATGCTTAGCTTTCGTTTCAGAATGCTCGGCTCCTTCCTCATTTTCTTCTTCGAATTGCTGAGCCTCCTCTCCAGATTGCTCGACCTCTTCTTTCTCTTCTCCTTTAGATTGCTCGGCCTCTTCTTCTGGCCGTGAGGGTTGCTCATCTTCAATTTCTACTGGCTGGCTGGTGTTTTCCTGGAGTTTTTCTAGCCTCCCTCGTATTTGTGCTAACCGGACCGATTTCCTGCATTTCTCTGGCTGTTTGGGTGTACCGGTAGCATGCTTACGCTTTGCCGATTCCTTGCGTTTTTATGGACGCTCGGATGTACTAGTGACATGTTTCTGTTTTGCTAATTCTCTACATTTTTCTGGACGTTCTGGTGTGCTGGTGGCATGCTTACATTTTGGGGATGGTGCTGTCAACCCCCCTTCAATCATTGCAATTAGTTCTTCCCAGCTGCTCTGCTGCTGGGTGAGGCTATGACTGACAATTAATCGAATTAACCCATGATGACTAACAACTGACTCTACATGCTGTGCCTTTTTTAAGCTCCGTGCAACGTCATGAAGTAACGAATTCAAAAGTGCAGGTAAATTTACAGAGCATTTCTGTTTTAGAACAACTAAGAGTTTAAGATGTCGTGGTCTTACCACGTCTTTTCTACCCTCGCAGGTGATGTAGCTTTGCACGGTCCTTGCCAATTCTGCCCAGGGCTCTCCTAGCGTTGCTGGCAGAACTCCCTTTCCTTTAATTGCGAAGCTCTGGCCTTCATCCTGGAAGATTTCTATAATCTTCTGTAATCTCTCCTTTTTTAACATCCATATAGGTCTGGTGGCTGGTAGTCCCGAGACTTCTGCGATTATGTCATCGGTGACTGTTATCTGTCTCCTCCTCATTGTGGAGTAATCCTCCTGCAAATTCTGCAGGAATTCAATTGCCAATGTCTCGTTAGACTCCTGCAAGCGGTTGAGATAAATCAGCCACCCTGCTCTTGCCAGGATTTCCCGGGCAGCAGCGGAGACAGTCAACACCTGCGGTTCCCTCCGGATCGCTCTTCCTCCCATGGTTTCACTGTGAATTCTCAATGCAACAGCATCTATTCATGCTGTTTGAAACACAGAGAGGGTAATAGACGCAAGACTTGTTTGGAAAAAACAGAGTATACAACAGAAATGGCTTATGAACAACAATTTGTGTAACAAAAATAAAAATAGCATGCCGTTAAGCCATGCCATACCCTAGTACACAACTTTCCCGAATAGTGGGCTAACACGTAATCCAGGGAATAATGAGGTTAACCTCCCCCCACGCAATGTGATAGGCTGTCCCAACTGTCAAATAAAGGAGCAACACCCGATCTGAAACAGAGTCATAAAGGAACAACGTATAAAAATATGCCATGTTTAGAAAAACAACAAATTACCGAAATCGAGGTGTAGAGTTGGATCGCGTATTACGTAAGAGGCTGTTGTGATATGATGCGAGGCTGAGAGGAGAGGACATCTGTCGTACTTTCTAAATCTCCTGTGGTCATTGTCAATTACTCTACCATGATTGGTGATAATAGATTTGCATACGCTATATAATTCGGGAAATAATATATGTTTAATTACCAAGGTGTAAGAAACACAAGGGTATTAATAACTCACCTATTGGTATAAATAATGTGACTTCAATACCATTAACAATGCTCTGCTGTCGACAGGTATCCATAACCTTGGCAGAGTTGTTTATTTCACCATGGAACCATGATCCTTTGTGTATACTTTAGGGAGTGTAATGTCAAAATGTAGGCCATTATGCTGGCTTGGTAACCAGTTAACCATAATGCCATTCACGAGGAAGGAGCGAAAAGTGGGCAGGCCGGCTCGTGATGGGACCTCCTGTTCCAAGGTTTGTTTATTTGATATACCTTTTCGACCATATCCCTGGTGTGGTGGCCATAGTGGGAATGCCACTTCGCTTTCGTCCTCATGATCATGGTAGGCTGGCTCTTGATGAGACCCCCTATCCTGCATTTGACAACTTATAAGTCATGTTTTCTTTTTTTCTTTCTTTTTCACCAAATACCTTCCCTTTTTTATACACAAGGGGTGGTTCAACACTCCTTAAGAGTAGGAATGGTGGAAGAAGTCCTAACATCTCAATAGGAAGATATAAACCCTTTGCTCTTATTCCTAAATAATAATCAAAGAGGGAAAAAAAAGGGTTGTCATGATGAAGATGAAAAATCATAGCAGAATTAGTAGAACAATGATAGCAAAAGATGATAAATAAGTGTGTCCTTCCTTTTGTCCTCTTACCAATGCAGAGCCTTATAAAGATAGTGATTTATGATTAGCTGATTTCAGTATGTTGAGGTTTTGTATCCATTGCATAAATGCATAGTTGTATTCTAAAAGACTTGAAAGAACAGGAGCAATAATCATCCTTAATTTAGATCAGCAAAAGGGACAAGCTGCTTCATAAGGAGAGAAAAAGCATGCAAGTGATGTTCTTTTTGGAGAAAGGGCCAACAAGAGACCTCAAAATAGCAGAAAATGCAAATGTCGTTCCTTTGAAAAAGGAACAGTAGAACATTCCAATGTTGTTCCTTTGAAAAGGAACAACAAAATCAAAAATATGTTGTTCCTTTGGAAAAGGAACAACAAACACACGGAAATGTCGTTCCTTTTGAAAAAGGAACAGCAAAATCAAAATATGTTGTTCCTTTGGAAAAGGAACAACAAACATACGGAAATTCTGTTCCTTTTGAAAAAGGAACAACAAAATAAAAAATATGATGTTCCTTTGGAAAAGGAACAACAAACACACGGAAATGCCGTTCCTTTTGAAAAAGGAACAACAAAATCAAAAATATGATGTTCCTTTGGAAAAGGAATAGCAAACACACGGAAATGCCATTCCTTTTGAAAAAGGAACAGCAAAATAAAAAATATGTTGTTCCTTTGGAAAAGGAACAACAAACACATGGAAATGCCATTCCTTTGGAAAAAGGAACAACAAAAATCGAAATGTTGTTCCTTTAGAAAAGGAACAACAGAACAGGCAAATGTCATTCCTTTGGAAAATGAACAGCACAACTATGCAGGCAAGACAACTGCATAGAATATTTTGCAAGAAATATTATGGTGGCCTACGGTACATAAATATTCTAAGGAGTACTACAGTGCATGTGACATTTGTCAAAGGACTGGAATACCCTCCCGAAGAGATCAATTTCCCTTAAATCCATAGGTCACGCTGCAAGCATTCGATAAATGGGAAATTGACTTCGTTGGAACAATTAATCCACCAGGGAAGAAGACGGGTGCACATTATATTATCATTGCGATAGACTACTTGACCAGATGGGTTGAGGCATAGCCTGTGAAGGATTGCAGTGCAAAAAATATTACGGAGTTTATATTCGAATACATTCTGTCATGGTTTGGATGCCCGAAGATCCTAATGAGTGACCGAGGTTCACACTTCTTGAATGACACAATTAAGGCATTGACATAAGAGTTCCAAATGCACCATCAGAAGAGTATGTCGTATCAGCCCCATGCTAATGGCATTGTCAAATATTTTAATAAAATATTGGAGAATGTCTTAATGAAGATCTACAATGCTAATATTAATGACTGGGATGTGCACATACCAGTGGTTCTATGGGCATATAGGACCGCTTGTAAGAAATTGACAGAGAAAACATCATTTATACTAGTATATGGAGAAGAAGCAGTAATTCCAATGGAGTATATAATTCCTAGTTTAAGGATCGGAATAGTAGCTAAGATGGTAGATCGTGACTGCATGGAGGAATTTTTAGCGCGACTGCTTGCACTGGAGGAGGATCACTTTTTGGATGGTTTTCATCATCAGGTACAAAAAGCTAGGGAAAATTCCTGGCATGATCGCCACAATAAAAAACACACTTTTAAGAATGCAGACTTGGCCCTGATGTATGAAAACAAGTTCACAAATTTTCCAGAGAAGTTTCAGATGCATTTATTGGAACCTTATGTGATCTAAGATATTTTAGATGGTGGTGCAGTTCAACTTACAAATATGAATGGGGAGTTGTTTCTTGGAAGGATTAATGGGATCAGATTGAAGGCCTATAGGGAGGATCCTGCCCCTACAAATATGTGATGAATATATACAACAGGAAAGTCTTAATGCTTCAGGAAGATGAAATAAAGTGCAAGACTATAAACTAATCCACCGAGAAATAGTTTCGTAGAAAAAGGAGGGTTATGAGTTGTTTAGGAAAACCGTGCAGGTGGAGAAAGTTGCAACAATGTAGCTGCTCCATAAGGGAGGATCCCACGCAGTTTGCCCAGAATATGACCATTGGAAATATACAATTGAATTAACCGTGATTTTGCTGTTAAAAGGAGTGGGGGAGGCGCATTGAAGAATCATATCTATGAAAATATAGCACCAAATTTGCATCTATGGGGAGGATCTAAAGGCACTCAAGGAATTAAAATTTGAATTTTGCTATAGATATGGCACCCCTCTCTACATTCATAAATTTTTCCTATTGAATAATTCTTGTGAGCTTTTGCCCCTAAGTTTGAGCTAAGAGAAGTGTTGTATTTCTGGTGAGGTTTGGGGGGATGTCTACTCAGAATTTTAGGCACACAGATTAACATGAATCATGACTGCTACTCCTCCTATGCACACCACTGCTCCCATATCACCGAGACTGAAGCCCATAGATTTAGGAGTGACAATAGCGGTGATAGAACCAACAGAAGCAGGAGTAGTGAAGAAGCAGAAGAAATTGTAGAAGCCACCGGTAAGACAGTCGCCTAGGAAGGTGATTGCTGAGCAGCGAAGCAAGGAGAAGTTGGACAAAGAGAGAGGATCCCAATTGACACTATGTTGGGAGAGAGGATCCCAATTGACGGTATGTTGATCAGAAGTATCACCGCGCTACCATGTGCAAGAGCTGACCCTGCCAGCACTTTTGTTGGCAAGTATCAAGAAAAGAAGCTTGTAGACCAAGTGAAGAAGGATTTTCGTGTTGTCAAGAAGTAGTGATGCTACGTTGTTAGCTCAATTTTTGATCAAGCTGTTTGCTTTTCTGCGTCCATTCTGGCTGCTAAAATTATGAGAAAGTGTAGTGCAGACGAGGTGCCAACCCCAATCATTCAGTTGGCTATGCAGTGCAGCTAAGGGGTACAGTTTAATTGGGCTGGATATCTCTGCCAGGAGTTTTTGGATGATTGTAGCGAAGCCTAGGAAGAATGGAAACCATTCCACTATGCATGGTTGTTGCTATTAATTTCTTTGATAGCCTGGAGAATCCACAACGAATCAAAATTCCCTAATGTAGATCTAGATTTGTGCAAAGATGCGAGGTATGTTTTGCTGTGGGCATCCAAGGATACAAGTCGGGCGGTAGACAATAAACAATTTTGGGTGTTGTTTGAGATGGATCTGCACACCATGGTCAGCCAGAAGCCACGAATATCACCGACATTATTTTCCCAATATCACGGAGTTTCTAATTTCAAATAATATTTCCACAATGTACACATATATGAGAAGAAAGATGTAGAGGGAATATGGTATGAATTTCCCTATTTGGTCGCAGAGAAGGATATTTTTTTGTAGTCTCTAACTGGTCAAGCGTGTGGCTGGACCCCAACAAGGAAGTCAAAGGAGACCAGGTAGGGACCAACAAGACAAAAGGTACATCGAAGGAAGACACTAAGAAGGTACCTTAGAAGGTCAGTATAGACCTTGGGAAGAATACCGTGCAGGAGCCAGAACGCGTAGACAAAGAGGAGACATACATAGAGGAACCGGAGCAAGGTGGAGTAGACCTTTTGAAGGAGAAAGAAGATATTGAGTCTCCTTTCATAATAAAGAAGAGGAATAAATCCACTACTGGTGGTGCGTGTAAGAAGCAGAAGTCTGATAAGGCTTCCAACATTGAGGCAATGCTCCTCACCAAGGGGGACATCGTTGATATTGGTGACATCGAGGATATGTGGCGGCACATAGAGGATTTGTACAAGTCAATTTCTGACACAGGTCCATGAGGGCCTCAAAGAGCTACAAGTGTAGGCGAGTGTGATTCAAGTGAGCATGGTTCAGATGAGCGAGAATCAAGCAAGCATGGCAACAAAAAGTGTGAAGCTAACATTACCTTCAATGTTGGTAGTAGAAATAGAGGTACGCATAATGCCTATTCTAGGAGGGTCACTACGCTTTACTACCATGGTAGATCAACCAGCAGTGCCATTTGGAAGAAACTCAGTGCTGAACTTAGGGTTGCTTCCCATTCAGGCATTACATGAACTCCACTAGGGACTATCTACTGAGATGAGAATCTGAGAAGAGTGGGTGCTCTTCATGATCAAGGACATCAAGAGCCATAACGAGAAGTTAGCTGAGGAAGCTCCTAGGGTGATGAAGGATAGGGACATGGCTGCTACGAGCAGTCAGGAGCTGGAGGACACCATCACTCAGAGTTGCATTGAGCTGCCAAAGCTCCTCATATAGATTGAAGCGACTTCTGAAGAGAAGCTCCACAAGCTGGCAACGGTGATGAAGGAGTCCAAAGTGGAGGTTGAATGAATAAAATTTGAGATGCAGATGGAGGTCGCATAGCTACAGATGAAGCTACAAGCAACAAAATCTCTAGAAGTTCGAGAGAAGTGCGAGGCTGCTATTCAGGAATATATGTAAGTCCTAGAAGCTACAGTTAATGACTGCATCCAGAATTTTGAAAACACCATGGAGATGTGGGCCTCACTGTAGGAGGAACTTATGTACAAAATATTCAAGTGAACATCAGGGACAAACAACTACAGTTTGATGAAATTAGAGCAATAGCGCAGACCTCAGAACCTATGCAACGGTTCAACAAAATCCAGGAAGGGAAGGCCATTCTGAATTAGATAGATGAGCTGTGATAAAAAGCCTCAATCATTTAAGCAAGAACGCAACCTTGGGCCGACGAAATGAGTCAAATATCTCATTCAATGCAATATATGTAGAGGACCATTGGATTAGCTATAGAGGGGCTAACTACTGAGAAGTTGGTCGAGGAGGTTCGGTAGGCTGTCATGTAGTGTACATCAAAGATTTAAACATTGAAGGCAGATTTTAGCGGTCTCAAAGCACACATTGAGGATGTACCAGTAGAGTGACTTAGGATGAGTCACATATTTGTGTTGGGGGCCTATTGGGATGGGGAACCCCAGGTCTAAGGGTTGAGTCTCCGCAATCTGAGGAGAGGAGCATGCAGAACGTTAAGAGCGAAAGGGGATTTTAGAAAGGTCAAAACCCCTTATTTTGTAAAGGGATGGGTTGGTTTGATTATACAATGGACTCCATCCATGGTTCGCAGAAAATGGTAATGTAATGTAAGAGATATAAAAGGGAGTCATCTAGGAGTCATTAGGTAGTTAAGTTCTAAGTTGAGTAAGATTTTGGTATGTAATTCTATATTCTGGTGAAGGGGAAGGCTCCTGCAGCTGAGTGTGTAGAGACCTTAGTAAGTCTGCAGCTGAGTGTTCGGGCCCCTGTAGCTATGTGTGTAGGGTCAGAAGAAGTGTATGTATTGAAAATTTGAAGTAGTAAAGAATATTTAAAGAAAATCTGTGCATTATGTGTATATTTACATGTTTATGTGTTATTATGCTCAACAATGATTAAGTTCTTTGTGATATTGTTTTACTTGCATCACAAAGGTTCATATCTACTTTTGTAGGTTAACTTATGCATGTTAAACACTTAGGCAAAGCTCATAGATATAATTAAGTAGAGATTCCTTTAAGTATGTGATTCAGAAACCTAGTTCTAGCATCCCCCAATACTGCCTAGGATGAGACTGCAATCTGTGTTAAGTAGACTGTTGCAAAAGGGCTGGTAGTGTAGGGCTTTTTTGGTTAGTGTAACCAACTCTGAACCTAGGTTTAAGCCCCCTCAAGCCAATGCACACATTGCAAGAAGGAAAGCCATGAGGATGAACATTGTTGGAAATTGTAGCTAGAGTTGAAAGCAAAGAGATTTGGTGATCTGAAAATGAAACTACTTGTTTTTGTTGTTCAAGGTATTCATTTCCATTAAATTATATGTGCAAACTGTTACTGATGTCTTGCAATTGAAACAATGTTTTTTTAAATTTCTGAGTCTTATGTGTGAAGGAGGATTATTTCAATTTACTATTTATCATATCAAAGCTGAAAAACACAGCAAGATAAATTCACATAATATAACACAGCAGTTGATAAGGCAGTTCACCCCTCCTGGGCTACATCTGCTGGGTCCAAGGCCCCCAATGGGCATGTCCTTGCTCTTATTAGATGCTAAAAATGGTTATACAATGATAAGAAAGCCTAAACAGGAAAAATAAGTTGTGAAAATGAGTTCAGAACACAAAAAATAGTCAATAATGGCTTTTGTTTCACCTCCAATGGCTAACCATAGCCCAATACAACTCCAACACTCCCTAGGCCCTAATGGCTCTCCAAACTTCTTCACTGAAAAAACACCTGAAGATGAGCTTTTTTGGCTCTAAAAGCTATACCATTGACTCTGTAATGCTTAGAATACCCAAAACCAAAAAAAAAATCACTCCAAAAGGATCTCCCTAGCCAAAGTTATGACTAACTGAAGATTTTCCCAATATGCCCTAAAGAAACTCCACCAAATTTGGTGAAACTGCAGTTAGCTCCAACAAAAATGGAACAAGGCACTAAACTTGGAGTTCTACCAATGAAACCGCCAGGTGCATTGACCGTGAACATTGGGCTGAGTGCATGTGACTGAAATTTGGGGCGTTGGTTATGGTTGGAGCTGGCGGTTGGCATAATTATCGGCTTTAAAATGCACATTTGGGCATGTATATCGGTGGTGGTTAAGGTTAATGCACCGTATGAGGTATAACCGTTAGCGGAAACGACGGCGTGTGACCACATGGGATGGGACCACTGGTGGTCTAGCCCCAACCCATCCATCATTATAGAACAAATACAAACTGCAAACCATACATGTTAAGAACTAACGTGCAGCACGGACGATCAGGCCTATGGGCTGGTAGGCGGGAGGTCTCGCGATCGAATCCAGCGGAGGCCCAAAAATTTTGATTTCCAACTCAGGGCCACATGGCGGCCTCTGGGCTTGCTACGTGTCGGACCCTGATTGGTCATCCAAAAAGAATATTCCAGCGAATATTTTGGGGAATATTCCTCAAAATATTCTTTTTAAATTTTTTTTCAAAATTCAAATTTGCAGTTTATTGGGCATTTTGAAAATGCGATAACTCCTCGATATGGTGTCATTTTTTCGAACCATTAACGGTTCCAGAATAAGGAAGATGAGATCTATCCAGTTGTTATGGTTTCAACCAATTCTGAGTAGTTCCAATTTTGAGCATTTTCTTCACTTAGGACATGATCACTTGATCACACCTCCCAAATGGGAAGCTTTTGGACCCCAAAAGCTCTCTGATTACTAAAAATGAAGACGAGGAGTCTAATTCTTCACTCTTCCAACCTTGAATAACTAAAATCTTCCTGACTTCATCAAATTGAGCTTCTCATAAAAAGATAAATGTTCCCTTGAATTCACTAATTGACCGTTGCTAAAATTGACTGAGTCTTGATGAAAATTCTTGCAGAACAACAACTATATTTTGTAGAAAGCATACTGTTTCTATAATGGTGAAACGTCAAAGAAGACTTAAAATGAAGTTCACCTTGCCAACTGTTCACATGGCAATTTTTTTTCTAAATGAGCCCTGTACTTGTGCCGAATCCGGACCAAGTTTTCTCACCATACCAATCTGCCATTTTGAAATCAACATTGACCCATGCTGAACTATGTGCCCTCTTTGCTTGCATGCCTTTCCTTCTCATGGAATCTTTCACCGCTTTGCATTGACACTTCGTTCTCTGCACTGATCGACACCGAAGGTATCTTGTGCAACCTTTTGTCATCTTCTTTAAAAGACAAACTGTTATCAAACTGAAACATATCATCATTTATATCAGCAATAACATGAAAACGAGATTGTACAAAATCTTGTTGTTTAACCATCAACAAAGTCAGATTTTGACTTGCATTAACTAGCCTCTTCAATTGCCTTGCATGGACTAAAGAAGATTTTAGCTTCTTCTTATGTGCTCTCACAATTTACTCTTTTCCATCCTTGAACAAGTGATAATTATTCTCATGGCGATGGAAGATTTCCTTTCTATCAAATAAATATGGACTACCCAACACAACACTTGTAATGTCAAGCTGTACTACATCCAGTTCAACCCAATCAACATAATGAGCTGTTATGGCGAAGTGCAAGATGCACTTCTTTGAGACTTGTAAGTTTGCATCCTTGCATATCCACCCAAGTGGATAAGGCTTTGGATGTGGAATTGTCTCAAGTTTCAGCTGTTTGACCAAGTCTTCTGAGATGAGATTAACTTGAGACCCACTATCAAAAAGTGTGTCTATCTTTGTGTGGTTTGAGATTATCCTCACATGAAATAGCTCTATCCTCCTCTTTTCATTTTGAGTTTCTTTGTGACAGTTTAATGTGCTAGAATTGGGATTTGTTTCTTGTATAACCTCTTTCCCCTTTATGTTCTTTAATACCATGGTGATACTTTTTGTCTCATCACTTGATTCAGACCCTAAGTTCTTTTCAATAGTTGCTACAATTTTTCCCTTTTCTTTGGTTTTATATTTCTCTGGTTTCAAATCCAGATGAAGCTTCCAATAGCGGTCTTCATCATGGCTTGTTTTTGAACAGTTCTTCCAAAAGAATTTCCCTTTTTCCTTTCTAGAGTTTGCAATCCTTTTCCTTCCTTTGCCTTTAAAATCACTACCCTCATTTCCATCAAAAGTGTTTTTCCCTCTAGTCTCTAAAAGAGTAGCTTGTACACAAACTTCATCTAGACTATTAGGATTGAACATAAGGATAGTGTGTTTAAGGTAGTTGTTGCAAACCACCTATATATTTCAGCAAGGTGTCTTGACTTTGTAAGTCTACCCCTAATAAGAGTGATCTTCTCCTAAACTCTTGAGTGTATTCTTGAACACTTTGTCCTTTAAGTTGTCTAAAATTTTGCCAATTCATTATAGCCTTTTGTAAATGAGCAAGAGGATAAAATTGCTTCTTAATTGCGGAAATAAATTCAGCCCATGATAAAGTAATCTTACCATGTTTCTTAATTTCATCCTTGGTCTTGGCTTCCCACCATACCAATGCTGCTCCTTCCATCCTTAACGAGGCTAACTGAATCTTGGTTTCGTCATCATGTAAGTTCTGAAACCTTAAATAAACTTCCAACTGTCTTATCCAGTTGTCAAGTTTCTTTGCATTGACTTCACTGTTAAACATGGATAATTCAAATTTAAAATCTAGCTTTAAAAATGGACTTTTCCCAGAAGATTTAGGTTTATGAGGTTGATTTACCGAGGTAGAGGATGATGATGTAGAGGAAGAGGATAACGATGGAGATGGTGGATCCCCATTTCCTCCATGTCCTTTCTTTGAATTATCATCACCTTTCTTACCTCCTGAAGAGCCCTCTCCTTCTTTCTGATGTTTAGACCCTTCTCCAACCAACCTATCATTCCTTTCCTGGTATAAGATTCTTACCATCTCAATCATGTCCAAAAAAGATTTTTTGAATACCCGTTCTTCTTCTCTTAGATCCATGTCTTTAGGAACTTCTCCTCCCCTTTCAGACATACTTGAAGCTTCTTCCAAGGCTATTGAGGGTGAATCAAAAGGTGGAGATACTAGCACCCTGGCCCTCCTTAGTTGAGGATTATCTTGTGCTCTAATCAATTGTCCTTTCCCTCTTTGAAGCTTAAACCTGGTAAGCATTAAAACTTGAAAAATAGTCAAAAATATCATTGCACAAAATTAATACTCAAAACTTGAGCTTTGATACCAATTGATCTGAAAATGAAACTACTTTTTTTGTTGTTCAAGCTATTCATTTCCATTAAATTATATGTGCAAACTATTACTGATGTCTTTCAATTAAAACAAAGTGTTTTTGGTAAATTTCTGAGTCTTATGTGTGAAGGAGGATTATTTCAATTTACTGTTTATCATATCAAATCTAAAAAGCACAGCAAGATAAATTCACATAATATAACACAACATCTGATAAGGAAGTTCACCTCTCCTAGGCTACATCTACCAGGTCCAAGGCCCCCAAATGGGCATGTCCTTGCTCTTATTAGATGCTCAAAATGGTTATACAATGATAAGAAAGCCTACACAGGAAAAATAAGCTGTGAAAATGAGTTTAGAACATAGAAAGCAGTCAAGAATGACTTTTGTTTCACCTCCAATGGCTAACCATAGCCCAATACAACTCCAGCACTCCTTAGGCCCTGATGGCTCTCTAAACTTCTTTGCTGAAAGAAACACCTGAAGATGAGCTCTGTTGGCTCTAAAACCTATACCATTAGCTTTGGAATGGTCAGAATACCCAAAATCAAAAACAAATTCACTCCAAAATGATCTCCCTAGCCAAAGTTATGACTAACTGAAGATTTTCCCAATCTTCCCTAAAGAAACTCCACCAAATTTGGTGAAACTACAGTTAGCTCCAAAAAAAATGGCACAAAGCGCTAAACTTGGAGTTTTTCCAGCGATATCATCGAGCAGACTGATCGTGACCATCGAGCTGAGCGCATGTGACCAAAATTTGGGGCGGTGGTTACGTTGGAGCTAGCGGTTGGCGTAACTGTGAGATTTAAACTACACATGTGAGCACGTATATCAATAGCGATTAAGGTTAATGCACTATTTGAGGTCTAACCATTAGCAAAAATGGCAGCATGTGACCACGTGGGCCAGGACCACTAGCGGTCTAGCCCCAACCCATCCACCATTACAGAACAAATACAAACTACAAACCATACATGTTAAGAACTAACGTGCAGCGCGGACGATTAGGCATGTGGGCTGGTAGGCAAGAGGTCTCGCGATCGAATCCGGTGGAGGCCCAAAAATTTTGATTCCCAACTTAAGGCCACGTGGTGGCCTCTAGGCTTGCCATGTGTTGGCCCCTGATTGGTCCTCCAAAAAGAATATTCCAATGAATATTCTAGGGAATATTCCATGTAATATTCCAAGGAATATTCCTCAAAATATTCCAAGGAATATTCCTTGAAATATTCTTTTTAATTTTTTTTTTCAAAATTCAAAATTTGCAGTTTATTGGGCATTTTCAAAATGTGATAACTCCTCCATACGGTGTCAGTTTTTCGAACCATTCACGGCACTAGAATTAGGAAGACGAGATCTATCCGGTCGTTCTAGTTTCAACAAATTCTGAGCAGTTCCAATTTTGAGCATTTTCTTCACTCAGGACATGATCACCTAATCATTTGGTGGGAAGAACAAGCAAAAGACAATGGAAACCGCACAACAGGACCTTGGATCTAATTATGGTGATGAGACATTGATCACAATGGTGGGCGCACAAGGTACTTTTTCCCTTCATGCTAATGAAAATTATGAATCTCATGCAAGTATAATTTTTTCAAATGATCCTCTTGTTAATGAATGAAGGAGAATTGAATTGTTCCACATTAGAGTCATAATGAAACATATTAAAGTGGAAACCTTGTTTGATCCGGGCTCACAAGAAAATTTGATTTTAGAATCCTTGTTTACAAAATTAGGATTAGAGACTAAGCCTCATCCGAAACCATACTCGCTTGGTTGGATGTGTGATAAAGAAAAATCACATGTAACAAAGCAGCATATAGTTAGATTTGTGATTTCATCCAAACTAATAGATGAGGTTGATCTTGATGTTGTACCCTTAGATATCTATGGTATTGTATTTGCAAGTCCATATTTGAATGACAGGAAAGAAAGTTTCTTTCACCATGAAAACAAGCATCATCTCATGAAAGACGAGGTGGAATACATTGTCAGGGCTGTTACACAACATTTTGTCACTGTGCCTGTACTCCCTGTTCCACGATCCCGAAGGACCTCTATAGTGACTCTCATGTGTTTTCCAATCTTGAAGAAACTCCCATTATGTCCCTCTTCATGAGCATAACATTTCCCTTTTGCATCATTTCCCAAGAATTTTCCTTTTACACCAGTTTACAAGACCAACGCTAATGACAAGTTCATCCCATGCACCCAATTCACATCTCATGATTGTGTTTTTATCAGCTAAATTATGCTAGATGATCCTGGTTGTTTCTTTCCATCGCCACCATCACTTTGGCCGATCATATGCTTTCACTTGGTTGTTTTTCCTTTCCTAAGAAACCACAGTGATGTGTGGTTTTTTTAGCCAGCCTTTTGACCATTACATATTTTGAGCAGTTTAAACCATAACCAAAACTAATTGCTACCCTTTATACCACTTGTTCCTCTAGGATGAGTCCCCTTTAAGCTCTTTTCTGACTCATAAAAAATGAAAAGATTGCCGAGTATTTTTCCCTTTTAGACTAGTTAAAGCAAATAAAAGTAGGGAGTCATCTTTGAGCTCTTTTTTGACTCTCAAAATATGAAAAGATTGCCGATCTCTTGTCATTTTGAACTCGTTAAAGGCTGCAAAACATCATTTTCCCAATATAAATTTACCCCTTTTTCAGGCTAGGATTACCTATTTACGAAAAAGGTACTCGAATAAAATGGTCAAGAGATTCTCTCAAGTATTATTTTCTACGTTTTCAGTCTCGAGAGACACAAATGTATGAAAAGGGACCTTTTGGAGTTTTCTTTTCTATGTCCTTCTCAAACTCTCTAAACATGAAAACGATAGCGATTTTCCTTTTGTCAAACTCGTTAAACTTTAAATGACATTGAACTTGTCATTATGACAAGATTGAGCTACTCCTTCCTAGGGCTCGTAAAACTTACTAGGATGGATCCACCCGAAGGATGGACTTATATTACAAGAATATTCTATCCCCGTCAAGATTGTGTAAAAATAACTAGGGTTCTTGCTAGAAATGGTGAGGGAAAATTAGAAATATTTCATCAATTGTATTCACTTGAGGTAGCCTGTCGCTCTTTAACATTAACACTCATCTACTGTTCGTGTCAGGTTTTTGGACAACCTCACTTTGTCACTTACCTCTGTGGCTTTTTTAGTTATCCATTTTAAACCTCTCATATGATCTTTGCCATGTCACCATCATCTTTGATCCTATGATGTCAAATGCTACCAAACTCCGGAGTCGTGTCATCCATATGTTCAAGAAAAGTCTACCTACCTGTACAATGTCTGATCATCTTGGATTACTCTCATTCATTGTGTTCCCGTTTTGTGTTGATGATGAAGGATTCATTATGACCTTCCTTCGGTGGATCACTTCCTGATGACTTCAGCTCGTTATCTAGGAAGTTGATCTAGAAACTCCTTTCCAGTACCTTAGAGCTTGCATGCCTCAGTGGCAAGTCCTTCGCACTCGACGACGGGTTCTCATCATTGGCCTTCGATCGAATGATTTCACGAGTGTTTGACTTTAGTTCCTTACTCACACCCCATGAAATGTGATGTTGTTATCTTGAGAGACATTGTCATTATTGGTGGTTTCTCTCGCGCTTGTTAACGGTTCACATCATTGACCGGTAATCAAGCAAATTTTTAACATGTTTGACTTCAATACATTTATTCACATGTTATAATTTGTACTTTGATCTAGTCGTGTTGGAGCACAAGACCTTGGGCTTAGATTACAAAAGTCCAGGTTGCGAGGAGTAATGAGTCATTCATGATTATATACATGATTCTTTAGACAGATGGCTATTCCCATGCCGTGGATCTATTTCATATGATCCCTCCAGTCAAATGGTTGCGCCCATGGTGAGGATCCATGCACATGATATTTTTCTTGATGGATAGTTGTGCCTATACCATGGATTCATGTATTGTTATATGCCTCTCATGCTTATCAGGCATGACAATCAGATTTCATTAAATGTATGCTTGTTTACAGGTTTTTCAATGACAAACTCTGATTCCCCACATCTACTTGTAAAGCATTTCACCCCTCACTCTAGTTCAACCTTCATGCTTTAGGGGGCATTGGTTACACAACATTTTTTCATTCTCCCTGTACTCCCCATTCCATAATCCCGGAGGACCTCTACAATGACCCTCATGTGTTTTCCCATCATGAAGAAACTCCCATTATGTCCCTCTTCATGAGCAAAACATTTCCCTTTTGCATCATTTCCTAAGAATCTTCCTTTTACCCTAGTTTACAAGACTGATGCTAATGACTAGTTCATCCCCTGCGTTGTTTAACACTGGGACTAGCACCAATCAGCGTTACTGAGCCTTGTCTCAGTTGTGTCGATCATCTTTTGGCAAGTTTTCTAAATATGGAGTCGAAACTTCCAGCTCTAGAAGCTTCATAATGGATGTCGGGTAAATGGTTGGGCTAGATGGAGCCGAGGAATTTAGTTTGGGTTCCTTTTCCCTATTAGGATGGAACAAACCCAAGAGATAAGGCCTATCCCATGATAAGAGGATCCATCTCCCCTCCATAAAATCTATATAAGCCCCTCCTTTCCCAAGCTGAACTGGTTTTTGGATGTAGTTTTAGTCTTAGTAGTTTTGGAGTGAGTTTGAATGATCATCAAGTCATCTATAGCTTGTATCTTTCTAGTGTATATTCGAGGGAGAATAGTGTGTTTTGGTTTGGTTTGAGACTAGAGGGAAGAGGCCTTAAAACTTCCATTGTTGGGGCTATCCATGAGATGCTAACAAAAGTGTGGGAACCTGGATATATTGGAGGAGACCATGAATGTTCAGGCATTGAATGTAATCTCTTTTTGATTTATATGAATACAACTATTGATTTATTTCCTACATGAAGTGTTATTTTACATCTTTATGGCTTAATGTTCCTTAACCTATTAAGTAGGCTGAATACAATATTGTATGCTATCATGTTTGTTGTTGTTGTTTGTTTGTTTGTTTCAGGTATTCGAAGGAAGGAAATGAAAGGTAGCTGAAGTAAGGAAGTAGGATCATCATCAAGCGGAATAACATTCTAAGAGGTAGGGCCTCTTAGTTGATTCTAGCTTAAGGATATTTTCCATAGATTGTTTATTTGTAGCTAGACCCACTCTCTCGGGCTAGAGGAATTGTTTGTGTCCACACTAAGAATTTACTTGCACCACATGTGCACCTTCACCTGTACCTGTGCCTATACCTACACTACTAGTTGTACATGTACCCCTACATGTACCTATAGCAGCACTTGTACCTGTACCTATAATATCACCTATACATATACCAACACCTTGCTACAACCTATGCATAATCTCCATATACCTGATATCCTGCTGACTTGCCTGTAAGATCACATATTGTAAGTCTACCCCATAAGATCTCATAGATTCCAAGTAATTTACATGTACCCACCTACTGAGAGTATCTTCCAGCCTATTCTTTTTTCCTTTAATGTACCTAATCTTGAATTCAAACTCAATGATCGTGGCCAACCATCTAGCCTGCTTGGCATTCAAATTTGACTAGTCAAACAAATACCTCAACCCAATATGATCACTCTTCAATACAAACCTCCGGACAAGAAGATAATGTCTCCACATATTCAATGCATGTATGATCACTGCTAACTCAAGATCATGTGTCGGGTAGTTCTGGTCGTGATCATTCAACTTTCATGACTCATAGCATACCACCTGTCCATCCTACATAAGGACTCCACCAAGTCCTCTCTTGCAAGAATTTGTGTATACTACAAACTCTTTGTCTAGATCTGTAATCTATAGCACTAGTGCATGTGCCAACAACTGCTTAAGATTCTTAAAGCTAGCTTCACACTCCTTTGTCCATTCAAACTTATTACCTTTCCTCTGCAATGACGTGATAGGCTAAGCAATCTGTGAGAAGTTCCTGATGAACCTCCTATAGTAGCTTGCCAACCCCATGAAGGATCTCACCTCGTCCATATTCTTAGGAGCTACCCACCGCATGATGGGTCTTATCTTCTCTGGATCTACTGTAATTCCCTCCTTAGGGACAACATGCCCCAAGTAATGTACCTCAATCTGAAAGGAACTACACTTGCTGAGCTTAGCATACAACATATGCTCCCTCAACAACCTCAACACGACTGCTGAATGCTTGGCATGCTCTTCCTCATTTTTAGAATATACTAGTATATCATCAATGAAAACAATAACAAACTTATCCAAATACAGACGCAACACACTATTCATCAAGCACATAAACATAGCTAGAGCATTAGTAGGCCAAATAGAACAAAAAAAAAATCATAATTCCCATACCTGATTCTGAATGCAGTCTTGTAAATGTCCTCCTCTTTGATGCATACCTGATGGTATCTCGATCTCAAGTTAGTCTTGGAGGACACTGCTACTCCCTTCAGCTGATCAAACAAGTTATCAATCCTCAAAAATAGATATTTGTTATTGATGGTCACTTTTTTCAACTGCCTGTAGTCAATGCGTAATCTGAGAGTTCCATCTTTCTTCTTCATAGACAATATCAGTGCACCCCAAGGTGATACAATTGGACTAATGTATCCCTTGTCCAACATTCCCTTCAACTACAAATTCAATTCAACCAACTCAAGTGTGCTCATCCTGGAAGGTGATTTTGATGCTGGAGCTACCCCTAGAACTAAATCAATAGAAAATATACCTCCCTGTGAGGTGGAAACTCTCAAATATCCTCAGAAAATACATCCTGAAACTTCTACAAAATTGGGTACCTTCGCAACACATCTACATCCTCAACCTCCTTACCCTTATCACTACAAATTTTCACTTCAAATAACATACACCTTTTCCTGTGACTACGCTTTGCTTGTATTGTTGTCACCATCCTAACTGATGTGGCTTTCTTCCTACTCTACAAGACTCTTTGTTTCCCATTTTCATCAACATACTCAATGGCTTTGTCATAACAATATTATACCTTGATTGTATGAAGATAAAACACATCCATGCCCAACAACATATTGTATGATCCCAATGGTAATACATTCAAATGTGCTGCGATAGGCATACCATTCAAATAAAATGCACGAGCTCTTACCCAATGATGAACTCGCTTATTCATACTTGTATCAAATTAAACTAACCAAGACTCTACATGAAATTACTTACTCAAACCACACTTATCCACCAAGTTAGGACTAACATGGCTATAATTAGATCTAGAGTCAATCAAAATAGAAATAACTTGATCACAAATCTTACCATCCATTTCAATGATAGATGCCTGGTGTTCTACTTGCCTATTGTCTAATGATGCATAGATACGAGGAATACTCTTCCGTACATCTCCAACAGTTTTGCATTGTATATATTAGGCCTTGTTGGGATGGGGTCCCCTAGGTCAGTTTTGGGTCAAAAGCTCAAATTTTGATGTAAAAAGATGTAAAGTCTCTGCAAATTATGGACGCGGAGTGCAGAGTTAGTTGGGAGTCAAAAAGGGTTTTTACCCTTGTTCATGTAAAGATGAGTCGGATTTTGATATCTACCCATGGTTCGCGAACCATGGGATTGTGTAAATAGGTGTGTCTTAGAGAGTCTAAGGTAGATCTATGCCTTGTCTATGGGTATGAGCAAAGAATTCTAGCGCAGAGATAGGAGTTTTGGAGGAGGAAAAGGATTTTCAGTTGAGTGCATAGAGGCCTAGAGTTGTGTCTGTAGTTGAATGCACGGACCCCTGCATCTGAGTGCGCAAGGAAGTTTTGAGTCTGTAAGCCTTTACTGAAGATCAATAAAGAAGACTATTCCAGAAATTCTTGTGTTTTATCTCTTTACTTCTGTTATGTATGAATGTGATATATGTTGCGATGAATAATGTCTTTATGAAATAATGATGTATTGATGTGTGAATATACTTGATCCATCTCATTATCTGAATGCAATTAATGATAAGTGATTACACGAAGATCATAACACTTTCTGTTAAAGTTATCAAACACTTAGGTAGATCTGAGTAAATATTGATCTATGGAGAATCTATGGTGCGCGTAAGTAGCTAATTTGCATGTTCAGGGTTCACAAAAGCCAGTCATAGACCTTCGCAGAGGGCCAGGGGCCGATTAAGGGAAATTACAGTGCTAAGCCTTAAAGGCTTAAGATCTACATGAAGGTAGATCTAGGTCATAAAAAGACATCACAATGATATTTGGATTTAGAAACTTGGTTCCAACATCCCCCCATACTGCTTCGGGTGAGACTTCAGTTCGGTCACCGCAGATTGATGCCAAAAGGGCCAGTAGTGTAGGGACTTTTTTAGCGCAACTAACTCTAAACTTGGGTCAGGACACCCTAAGCCGACAAATGGTTCTGTTGCCATGACCCTGATCTGCATAAAGAGATGTGTGATGTCACATATTGAATCTGACCAAGAAGGAAATCAGGAAGTGGTTGGATAGAAAGATCCATGAATTCACAGCACAGGAAAACAAGAATATGTGCCTGACAAAAGAACAGTGGTTGGATAGATATTTGTACATAGAGATACACGAAATTTTCTTTTGCACCTCCCTGATCAAACTATATGAGTGGATAGCTAAATTGGCAGACGACCAAGGAAGGTGGAGGATTGACGATTCAATAGTATGGACTCCAAAGCTAGTATGAAGGTTGGAAGCCTCTGAAGATAAGATCGTGCACATTTTTGATCATTGAATTGAATGGGTTATAGGAGGATTTGTGACAGAGTTTGCGGTTGACACCTCAGTCAGTTACAGCAAAGCAAAGCGACTCTTCTTCAAAGGACCGCGAGTTAAGTATCTAAGATCTTTGAATACTTGGATTAAGATGTTGTTGTGTGAGAAATAGGTTATTCCACTACCTTGATGTTTGGAGCTAAGCAAAGTTGGAATCTCTTCAGGGATAGGGGAAGAACATGCCCTAAATATAGCCCGCTGATTGGACCTCCTGTGAGTGACGACAAGGGAGCAGCACAGGCTTCATCGCAGAGTGTTTTCTAGTTGATAAGACAAGGTTTTCCGTAGATACCGTCCACGCCACCTCCACCTTCACCCCTAGAACATACACCTTCACCCACAGAACCACCACCACCACCGTTGTTCAACATGTTGAATACAATGAATTTTCCCGTTTTCAAGGGCTTAGGAAGTGAGAATCTAGATTAGTTTTGGTTTGTTGCGAAGGCTGTGTGGACAACTAAACAAATTACATATGATAATATAAATAAGGTGTAGTTGGTTACCACTTTGCAAGATTGTGCACTGACATGGTATGTTAAGTACTGCATTGATAATTGATTGGCGTCATCAGCAGATACTCAAACCACTTTGAAAAAAGAATTTGATAAGCCTAATTCTGCCTCATAAATGGTAATTGGATTTAAGGAAATCACGATGAGGCCCATTGAAATGCCTTGGGAGCTAGATCAAAGGTTGAAGTGCGGGATCTGTGAAGCTAATATGAATCTCATAGATAGTTAGCACCGTAATTGGTTTATAGCCACGCTCCTGCCCCACCTAAGGATTGCTTTATCACAGCAAAAGATACGAACTCAGGTGGAAGATTTGGAAATCACGATGAGATTGCATGAAGAACCTATTCAGGATGCGTCTTTGGGAGTCCAAAAAATTCACTCGTAGTTGCAGAACCTTTGTTTGGAATTGCAGAGCTTGAAAAAAGAAAAGGAGGCCAGGAAAAAGGTGCATGAAGAAGTCTGGTGCCTCAAGTGTAAGAGCTAAGGGAATGATAAAGATCACTGCCCTGTCTTCATGAATTATATCACTAGGGGGGGGGAATGCCCCTAAGGCAAAAAGCTCCAACAAGACCAAGTATGGGGTCCGTGCTATGGTGCTCTATTAGTCAGGTGGCTAGAAAACATGTAATAGATAATTGTTATGTGCCGCAAAAGTTCATGCAGACACCACAACAATTGTTCTGCATTTTTTGCAAATTGGTGGGCCATGATGAGTGCCACTGTTGAAGCTATGAATTAATGATGGAAAGGATTCCTTCGTATCAAATGCAAGTAGAAAATCGGCCTCCAGATCAGGGCACTGGGAGAGCGCGTAAAAGATATCAGGGGTGCGGATGAGGCCGAGGAGGAGGAGGACTGGGTAGAGGTCATGGACAGGTCATTTGCTACAATTTTAGAATGCCAGGATACTTTTCACAGGAGTCTATGAATCAGACATGCCCGTCATGTCAATACTGCACTTAATTTGACCACACAATCGAAGAATGTCCTGTGCTGATGGCCAAGATGCAGGAGAAGAAGGTGCAACCTCAGCATCCTACCCAGAACTTACAGATGATGAGGTCCAAGCGCCGCGAGGAATACCCAAATGTGAATATGGTGATGCGAAGCAGAATAATGACTGGTGATGATAAAGGAAAAGAACTTGAAGAAAGCAGGTGGGTCCACAAGGCCCTAGAAAAGGAGATTGCATTTGATATCGAGCACGCGAAGGAAAAGTTTATGGAGGAAAAGATAAGCTTCACTGAGGCCTCTACCTCAAAAAGTTAGGACAAGCTGCCAGCAATCGGCACACCTACAGTGGTTGACCCCTCTGTGCTTGCCACCTTCCTGCAGACTTGTATGAAACTTATACGCGATAGAAAGGTTGTGAAAGGGCTACAAGAATTGATAAACAAGTGTTTTGGTAAGGAAAACACTCCTGGAGGACACTGCGTAGTCAGAAAGATCAGAAAAAATAAGATGAGGACAGGGTCTGAGATGAGGCTCACTGCACAAATAAGAGACTATGAGATGGACCATGTTATTTTGGACTTGGGATCTGATGAGAACGTTTTTCCTAAACAGAAATGGGAGAGAATGGAGAGTCCTGCAGTGCAGTGATATCTGATTCAATTAAGGATGGCAAACCAGTAGAAGATTATCCCTATGGGACGATTTCATGGAGTGACAGTAGATATCGAAGGTGAGAGTGCGCTGGCTAATTTCGAAGTGATAGCAATTATTGATAACAACAATCCATACCCTGCGCTCCTTTGAATTTATTGGGATATCGACATGAATGGGGTCATCAATTTAAAGAAACAGACAATGTCGTTTGAAAGGAAATCGCTCTGTGTTGTAGTACCATTGGAGCCTGCAGAAGGACCGTGCTATACTGAACTGGTCTGTGACTATGAAGAAAGCGATGATGATTTGGATCAGATCTATAAAATAACAGTGTGAGACCAAGATTGGATAAATCTGATAGTTGATGGATGGATTGCATGGGACCGCAAAATCTCCTTTACCTCAGATTCAGATGAAGAATTGGAGCATTGGCAGAATAGGTTGCACGAAGTATCGATGCTATGCTGCAATATGATGAGTAAATCACTGCACTGTGTGTCCTCATATGTAAGAAATTTACCTTATTATGATGGTTTAATTGATGTAGACAAGTTGTTGGATACCTTTGAAAGAGAAGTAACTAAGTACCATTTCTTTCAAGCACTGGATTTGGCGCTGCGCACTACACCCACATGGTGGTGGGGTATGCACAAAGATAACTTTGACGAATGGCGTGATTATAGGAGAATGATGAGGTTGCGATTTGGTCTCCTAAAAGTTCAGCTGAATGAGAAATATGATGAGAGGAATGATCCATGTGATCATTTAGCAAAATGGACTAAAGTTTATGGAACAGAGCTGCAGCTAGAGTGGGTGCACTTATTCTGTCACACTTTGGATATAATCCCTATGAATTGGTACCTGGAAACAGAGCTCCGCCACGGCACCGTGGAGTGGGATATATTAAGGGAGGTATTTTTAATGACCTTCAGTTTTGAACATGGGTTCAAAAGCATTGATGAAGACCTCAGGAGGATATGACAATGATCTTCAAAATTCCACAAGATCCTTTGGAATTGGTTAAACTAGATTGGAGCACCCAGCTACGCCATGCGTTGGAATGCTATAATGTGACTACTGAAGGGGAGGATGAGCATCCAAGAAATATCAATATCCCAGAAATGGAAGGCCACCGTGAGGTCGAAGGTCTACAGATAGAGAACCTAGATATCACTACACTGTTGAAGACTAGGCAAGTAAACATTGGTACTGAATAATTTGCGAAGATTGGGGATTACTGGGATGATTCCACAATGGATAAAGTTTCTGAGTTAGTCCACGAGTACTAGGATTTTTTTCCTACAAAATTTTGGTACTTGAAAGGCATCATAGGTGATTTGGGTGTGATGAAAATAAATTTGAAACCAGACGTGAAGCCCATTAAGAAGAGGCCATATCGCCTTAATCCCAAATATAAGGAAAAGGTCTGCATGGAATTGGACAAGATGCTTGAAGCGGGCATTATCAAACCAGCGGAGGACTCTTATTGGGTGAGCCCAATTGTAGTTCAGGAAAAGAAGCAGAAGGGAGAGATAAGGATTTACGTATATCTAATAAAGCTTAATTATGCCTACGTCCATGATCCTTTCGTGACACTGTTTACTCATGAGGTACTGGACAACGTTGGAGGGCAGGAGGCCTACTCATTCATTGATGGGTTCTCTGGGTACCATCAGATTAAGATCGCGCTGGAAGACAGGAGAAAAACAACCTTTGCGACAGAATGGGGGTGTTTTTAGTACACGGTGATGCCATTCAGACTTAAGAATACGCGGGTGATATTCTCTTGCGTAGTCATCACGGCGTTCAAAGAATTCACTCAAAAATTCTTGGAGGTATATTTTGATGACTGGACAATGTTTGGGTTAGTAGAGCTCCATGTAGCGAGTCTACACTTAATTTTGGATATGTGTCGTAGATATCAAATCACGTTGAACCTAAAGAAACACTTATTCTATGTCCCCTTTGGAATTGTTCTAGGTCATGTGGTGTGCAAGGAAGGACTAATGGTGGATCCTGCCAAGATCGTGGTGATAGCCAATTTGGAGGCCCTGAGGAGTGTCAAACAGCTGCGTGAAACGTTGGGCCATATTGGTGTTTCTGGGAAAATTAGTGTCTTGTCAAACAAATAACCCTTTAGGTTTGGTAGCTACCTAGAAACAATAGTTTAAATCAATTCAATGATTTTTTCATATGTGTAACAGATAAGAGAAAGATAATGGAACCAACTTGGAACTTTCGCTTAATCCCTTGCTTGATCTCTCTCTCCTTTGGCAGATCTTGCAACTCCTCCTTGTACTTAACACGCTTGGAGAGTACCTGCACAAGTACAACAACAAAGAACCATCAAAGCATCATGATCTATTAAAACTGAAACATTACAGAATCAAATATATAATTCACAAATGATAGCATTCACAATTGCATAATCATATGGGAGAAAACTTGAAGAGATTTATTAATAGAAAGGAGAATTACAACCCAGTTATCTGATCCAGTGCCATCTTCCCAGCTTCAATCCTTCTTCACCTCATGAAATAGCAAGATCATACCAACAAGAATACAATCTCTCTTCAATGACAAAACTATCAGCACTTCCTTGCAATTCACAATATTCCAGCCTTTTGATCTCTTGGATTGGAGATCCATTTATAGATATTTTGAAGGGTGTGAGTCATACATGGTGTTTGATTAGTGTCATTCCACTTGTTACAATTGGTTCCACAAGACAAGGGATTGGAGATGGCTTCCTAGTTCCCTTGTTCATCCCTAGGCGAATTCAGAGAGGCAAGTGGCACAGGAGAAGTTTCTAGAAGATTCCATGAGCAACCAACTAACAAATTGTCCCGGAAATTTGTCCATCCTCACCCATCGCACCCTATAGAAGGCCTAAATAGTATGCATTGCACCCTGGTAGTGTACCACTCAGTATGCACCGCACATTACCAATGGAGCAACCAATATGGTTCAATTTAAGCAGTTTCTGGATGATTTCTGAGATGGAACTTTTGGGGAATGATGCACTCAGATGACTAAGTTCCTTTAGGGTATGAAACAACTTTTTTAGGGGTTGATGAGCCCTATTTTATTGACATATAAGTTTGGGGTTGATGTGCCCAAATATGTCTATAACAGTTGCTCCCTAAAGCATGAGGTTGTAAAAATTCATGTAGGGTGAAATGCTTTATCATGAGGATCCGAAGTTTTGAACTAGAAAGTGACCTGCATGAGTTTATAATACAATACATCATCATAGTATGATTTTCATGATCTAGCTGAGGGAGGCATTCCCATGCTCAGCTTTATAAATTTCATTTCATGTACATAGATCAGATAATTGTCTACAGATATAGACTTGCAATCCATGATTAGGACGACCATCTGTGTAGAGCCTTTGTACATTTGATGTTTTTATATCCCTGAATATATCACAGCTCGGATGGATGAAACTAGATTCGGGGTCTTCAAACTCGTTCAATATTTGCTCGATGTACAAGTCAAACCATGTGAAGAGATGTTCTGAAGTCGAACACGGAAAGACATCACCTGATTACCAGCCAATGATGTGAGCTGTTAACAGACACGAGAGGAATCACCGATAATGATAATGATCCTCAAGGTACTACAATACAATTCACATGGTGTGAATGCATGGTCCAATGATGAACACCACGCAAAATCTTTCGGTCGAAGGCTATTGATGTCAACCTGTCGCCGGAAGTGAGAAACTCGCCATTGATGTATGCAAGCTTCAAAGCACTGAAAGGGTTGTTTCTAAGTCAAATTCTTGGATAATGTGCTGATGTTGACTAGAAGTGGCTCGTTGTAGGAGGGCCTTGATGTGTCCCACATCTACGACATGAAACGAAGCAAATGATTTCTCGAGGTGAAATAATGAATTGACGACACAAGGTTCAGGAATGATGGTCATGAAAAAATGAAGGTTAGAGGTATTGCAGTGCATGAGACATTAACTGGATGGCGATTTCTCAACTGAATGACTTCTCTTGAACATTTCGGCGACACTGAGATGAATTGGTAGCATTAACCCCAAAAGATGGATGGTGTGAAAGACTAATTGTATGATGACCAGTGAACGGAATAACCCAACCCAACTCAATCATGGAGATGAAGTGAAAGTGTCATGTTCAAGAGCGACTTGCTACCATAAATTCTTCAAGTTTTTTTCCCTTTTTCCCCAGTCATTGTTGACCAACACCTCTTTATTTTTGTCAAGCTTGAGGGGGATAACATATGCTTTTTCTATAGTCTGCCCTTCGGGCAAACCCATCGCTATTTGATGTTTTACGAGTCTAGCAACAGTGAAACTCATTCTCGTCTAGATAGACAAGTTTGTCGTTATTATTTTAACGAGTTTAATGACAAGGATAACTTAGTCCTTTTCATGTTTAGAGAGTTTGAAAAGAGACAAAAAGAAAACTCCAAAAGTTATTTTTCATAAAGTAATCCCTCAGGTCCGAAAAAGGATAAAATAATACAGAAAAGAGAGAGTCTGAAAAGAGTTTAAAGACGACTCCATTTTGAGGAATGAGTGGTGTCTAGGGTAGCAACTGGTTCCAGTGATGTTGGAACTTCTCAAAACATGTTGATTTATGTGAAGAGGTTGGCTAATAAGACCACTCATTGCAACTGTTTCTCAAAAAGGGTAAAACAACCAAGTGAAAGCGTATGATCGGCCAAAGAGATGGTGGTGATGTGATGAACACAAACAAGGCTCAAAATTGTTAAAAATTGAAAATGGGTTCATTTTTAGACAAGCATGAACCATAGGGAACTATGCTTGGATTTAGTTTCATGTTTACACAAGCTTGAAACGAAAAATTATGCTTGATTTGGTTTGCATGCCCCCAGCTTGATGAAAGGGAGAGTCTCCTGTAACCAGATGGAAGTCACTGCGATGAAGCAGGATGGTTATCCAACACCTCTTTGGCTTCGTCCAGATAGACAAAGGTGAATGGTGTGATAGACCAATCACATAACCTATAGGGAAACTTATCTTTACCACTAGGTGCATGCCCCCCAAGCTTCATTACATTCACCTAAGTAGACTACTCATGGCTATCAGGTGGATGGAATGAAGGTTCTTTTATGAGATCAAGTGAAAGACTCGACTGGGATTTTACGAGATCTAATCAGAGACTCAACTTGGAACTTTTCTCCAGGGGTCCTTGTTTCATTTTTTAATGAGCTTGACACAAGACAAGGAAATCTGCTCAGATTCCTTGTTTCATTTTTTTCAACGAGGTTGACTCATGACAAGGAACTATCCTTGGACCCCTTGTTTTATTTTTTAACAAGGTTGACACAAGACTAAGAATTCTCCTCGTAAATCGTTGTTTCATTTTTTTAACGAGGTTGACACAAGACAACGAACCCTCCTCGTACTCCTTGGGTTCATTTTTTAACGAGGTTGACACAAGACTAGGAACTCTCCTCGTGGGCCTGTTTCAATTTTTAACGAGGTCGACACAGTAAAAGAACTATCCTCATATTCCTTGTTTCATTTTTTAATGAGGTCGACACAAGACCAAGAACTATCCTCATAGACCCTTGGTTTCATTTTTTAACAAGGTCGACACAAGACAACGAACTATCCTCGGAGACCCTTGGTTTCATTTTTTAACGAGGTTGACACAAGACAATGAACTATCCTCGGGGACCCTTGTTCAAAACTCATAAGTGTGTTGGAAGTAATACTGAGAGGGGGGGTGAATCAGTATTATCAAGTTCTTTTAGTAAGTCTTCCTTATTTATACTTTGAATTATTTTTGCATGTCAGTATCGTAAAATAATGAGCATGAACAAAAAATAGATAGTCACACCAAAGAACACCAGATGTAAGGTGGAAACCCAATGTGGGTGAAAACCACCTGCTGCAATATGTCTCTATCTTCTTTCAAATTAGAAACTCCTTTTACAATGGTTTTGTACTGGTGCAGTCCTTTACTAGTACGCAGGCTGCAACCTGCAGAGAGCTACAACTCTCTCTCATTTTCAAGTCTCTCCTGGAAGGGAGCTACAACCCCCTACTTCTTTTCTTTCAAGGATCACTTTTCATAAATTTTCAAACTGGATCCATAAACATCAAGAGATCATCAAATACAAGTAAATCACCCAGTCAACTGCAGTAACCAGATCAACAATAACAGTAAACTAAACCCAGAACACCTTATCAACAGAGAAAAGTCAGCCAATAAAAGATCTCAAGACAGATACGCCGTTTTTCTTTCTCTGGCCTGCGAGCGTACGCACTTCACCTTCTGCTCCCCTGCGTATACCCGCAGAGACCCTTCTGCTACACCGCATACCCACGCACTGTTTCTTCAATCGTGCTGCGTACTGTTACTGTAGGCACGCACCCACATATACTATTGCGCCGCGTACTGCTACTGTAGCCACACACCCACAGATGCTATCGCGCCGCGTACCTACGCACCTGCGGCTTCTGAAGCGCCGCGTACTTCCCTTGTGCCCACGCACCTAATCCTCTGTCGCGCTGCGTACCCACGCACTGCGCCTTCTTCTGCTCTGCGTACCCACGCAGTGCGCCTTCTTCTGCTCTGCGTACCCACGCACTTGCACTGTTAATCACCTGCGTACCTCTGGTTAGGGCCGAATTTGGCAGTCCACCAGTGTGCTACAGATCGTCAGATGCCCAGATCTGATCATGCGCTCGAGAGATCACCCTTCATAGATTCGCTTTCAACTTCACTTTTATGTAGATCAAGCTTTTAAAACAATAACCCAATATTTCAGATCTTAAGATATTCAACTTGCAAAAGATGCTTAGCCAAGTGATCTCCTTTGCTTTATATAGGCAAGCTCTTCCTAAAATCATGGATCAATACCATAGATAACCAATACAAGGGGCCCAAAACATGAGGCTCAATAATAATAATAATATAAAGCAATACCAGAGGCCAAAACCATAGAATCAAGAACGGCGGGCTAAATACCACGGGCGAAACATAGGAAACCCCACGTGAACGCGCTTCTCTGCCTTGAAGTAAGTGAACTGGGGGTACGCACCTTCTGAACGGGTGACCTGCGTGTGCGGCCGCAGTCCCTTCACGGCGTACCTACGTGTACGCACCATTTGAACTATTCTCCTGCGTACTTCTTGATTTTCAACATTTTGAGAGCCTGATCAGGGCATTACCACTTGAGGGTGTTGCCATCAAGTACAACATCTGTATCATAGAGCCATACCAGAATCATAATGCCAACAATCTGCCCCTTTGGACTTGATGGCAACCTTGAAATATTCAATGTCATTCTCCCCCTTTGACATCAAGGGCAAAGGGTTATGCTCCCCCTAAGAACATGCTCCTCCTGAAAATAAACCAGATCTGCAAAGAAGAACCATAATCCAGCAAACACCATAAATGACCATGAAAGAGCTAGAGACATATTGCAGCAATATTCAGTCCAACATCCATGATCTCCTTCTGTACGTCCTCCATAATGCCAACAATGCATTATATGCTCCCCCTGAACCTGTGCCAACCATCAGAAGAGATTCAACAAGATGATGCATCAACAACCCCCAGCTTTTGCCTGAGGTATTCAAAGGTCTCCCTGGGCAATGGTTTGGTGAGTATATCAGCAACTTGTTCCTTAGAAGGAACATACTCCAACTTGACCTTTTGTTCAAGTACTTGTTCCTGGAGAAAATGATACTTGATCGGTATGTGCTTGGTCTTTGAATGCATGACTGGGTTCTTTGAAATGCTGATTGCACTTGTGTTATCACATAAGATGGAGATAGGTGGTGTACAAGTGATTTGAAAGTCCTGCAAGGTCTGCATCATCCAAAGGAGTTGAGTGCAGCAAGATGCACCAACAACATATTCTGCTTCAGCTGTAGACAAGGCAATCGAACTCTGTTTCTTGCTGAACCAAGATACTAATCTAGAACCCATAAAGAACGCACCACCACTTGTGCTCTTCCTGTCATCCACGCTTCTTGCCCAATCTGCATCTGTATAAGCATGAAGTGTGAGATCTGTATCTCTAGGATACCATAAGCCATAATTTTGAGTCCCTTGAAGATATTTAAAGATTCTCTTCACTGCCTGAAGATGAGTTTCCTTTGGATTTGCTTGAAACCTTCCAACTATTCCCACTGCATGCATGATGTCTGGTCGGGTACCTGTCAAATAAAGTAGACTTCCAATCATAGATCTGTAGGTTGGTTGATGCACTGCTGCTGATTCATCATTTGCACTGAGGCTACATCCTGTGACCATGGGTGTACATACTGGTTTTGCATCTTCCATGCCATATTTCTTCAAAATCTGCTTGAGATACTTGGTTTGAGACAAAAAGATCCCTCCTTCTTTTTGTTGGATTTGCAAACCAAGGAAATATGTCAGTTCTCCCAGCAAGGACATTTCGAATTCTTTCTGCATCACCAAGGCAAAGCTTTGACTCATAGCTTCTTCATTGCTGCCAAAGATAATGTCATCTACATACACAACAAGTATTAGAAATTTGTCATTTTCAACTTTTATATAAAGATTGCTGTCTGCTAATCCTTTTGAAAAACCTTGTTGATGAAGATATTTGTCCAAGCGATAGTACCAAGCCCTTGGAGCTTGTTTGAGACCATAGAGAGCCTTTTTCAATCTGCATACAAGATTTGGATCATTTCCAAGAATGAAACCATCTGGCTGCTCAATGTAAACTTCTTCTTCCAAGTCTCCATTCAGAAAGGCTGATTTCACGTCCATTTGAAATACTTTGAAGTTTTGAAAGCTTGAGAGAGCAAGGAACATTCGGATGGCCTCAAGTCTTGCAACAGGAGCAAAAGTTTCTTCAAAATCTATTCCTTCTTGTTGCGCATACCCTTTACAAACAAGTCTGGCCTTGTTTCTAATTACTTCTCCATTTTCATTCAATTTATTTTTGAAGACCCATTTTGTCCCTATAACATTCTCATCCTTTGGTCTAGGAACCAGCTCCCAAGTGTTGTTCTTTTCGATCTGCTAAAGTTCTTCATCCATTTCTTTCACCCAACATTCATCTTTGCATGCCTCTTTCACATTTTGTGGTTCAGTGGAAGATAGTAATGCCAAATAGCTTGAAGCTTCTGCAACTGTTCTTCTTGTTTGTACACCTGCTTCTTTCTGCCCCAAAATCTGAGATTCTGGATGATTCTTCTAAACATATCTAGATGGAGTCTTCTCTTCTATCCTTATCTACTCCTCTGGTTCTTCTTGAGGTTCTTCTTCTTCATCATTCTGTCTTTGAGGGTAGTCTTCATTTTCTTCCATATCTTCATGATTTACTTACCTAGGAATGTATCCCTTCTCATCAACCACTACATCAATGCTGTCAACAATTCTTCCAAGTCTTTTATTTTAGCACTTGTATGCTTTGCTGTGTGGAGAATAACCAAGAAGAATGCCTTCATCTGCTCTAGGTTCAAGTTTGCCAAGTTGCTCATCAGTATTCTTAATATAGCATTTGCTCCCAAAGATTTTGAAGTGCTTTACCGAAGGGGTCTCACCATACCAGAGCTCATGAGGAGTTTGAGTGTTGTTCACTCGGACATTTGTTTTGTTGAGAATAACAACCGCAGCATATGCAGCTTCACCCCAGAAAGTTGCGGGAGTTCCAGACTCATCAAGCATAGCACGAGCCATTTCTTGGACTGTTCTGTTCATTCTTTCCACTACTCCATTTTGCTGAGGAGTTCTAGCTGTAGAGAATTCTCTTCTTATCCCATGTTCATCACAGAAATCGAAAAATTCATTTGAGGTAAACTCCCCACCTCTGTCGGATCTGAGGCACTTAATTTTGTATCCTGATTCATTTTCAACCAAGGCTTTAAAGGATTTGAATTTTTCGAATGCTTCATCTTTGTGCTTCATAAGTCCTAACCAGACAAACCTGGAGAAATCGTCAATGAATAATATCAAGTATTCTTCTCCTCGAGGTGTCATTTTCCTGAATGGTCCACATACATCTGTATGTACAAGCTCAAGAGGCATGCTAGCTGATCCTTCCTTCTCTGGAAAGTTAGTTCTGGTTTGCTTTCCAAACTGACATGATTTGCATATGGTGTTGTCTGGAATTTTGATATCTGGAAGACCGCGAACTGCCTGATATTTGCATGCTTTCCTTATTTGTGAAAAGCTTAGATGCCCCAACCTTCGGTGCCATAACCAGTGTTCATCATCCTTTCTTAGATAGCATTGTTGTTGTGCTTCTTCAAATATGAATAGATTATTTGGAGTTCTTTTACCTCTGATCACCGTTTTACCTGTATCAAGATCACGAACAAGGCATCCATTTGATCTAAATATCACCTCGGTTCCTTGATCACACATCTGGCTGACACTCAGAAGATTATGCTTCAATCCGTCAACATACAAAACATTTCCAGCTTTGACCTTTTCTTTTAACTGAGCAGTGCCTTTTCCTTTTATAGTTGCAGGAGTATCATTTCCAAAAGAAACTTTCTTTCCCTTTTCTAGAGCAGAATATGATTCAAGTTTTTCTTTATCACCTATCATATGCTTCGAACATCCACTGTCAATGTACCATAGATTTTCCTGTCCCTCTGTATAAAATGCTATTCCACATCTTTCTGTTTGTGGTTCCTTTATTCTCCATGTTTTGGTGCTTGAGGCTTGTTCCTTTGTCTGCTGAAACCTGCTCCTGCATTCAAAATCTTCATGACCAAAGTTATTGCAAATAGAACATTCAACTTCATTTTCAAGAACCGAAAAGTTGTTATAGGTCCTTTTTGTAATCCCAGTCATACTTCTTTGTTTTTGAGCTTCTCTAGTCATGATCGTTTTATATGCAACACATTGAGTTGCTTTGTGACCAAAGTTATGGCAAGAAAAGCATTGTCCATTGAAGAAACTTCTGCGGTTATCCAATCTTCCAGCCAAATGATTGTAATTTCTATTGTCATTCATTCTTGAAGCAAATTGAGAGGATTTTACCTGTGGTTGGTTGTAGCTTTTGTTCATCCTTAAGACGGATTGCCCCTGATTTGCCTGATAGTCTTTGTTTGTAATTTGTCCCTGCTTTACCTGGTGATCTCCATTGTGCCTTTGCTCATTCCTTCTTGCTGCATCAAGATAACTTTTTGAGGTGGATGCTTGAGAAGTTTCTCCATTATAGCCCAGACCTGTCTTGTTTAGAGGAGAGCGTTGTACATTGATGATCTCATCCAGAGTTTCAGATCCTTTGACAAACTTAAGATTAATAGCCTTTGTTTTCTCAATCTCTTTTCTAAGACCAACAATTTCACCTTCTAACTTTTCAAGATATTTTTCCTTTTCATCAATTTGAAGTTTTAGAGTATCAATGATCCTATTCTTTTCTTCTATACATGTCTTGAGTCTAGAAATTTCTTCATAAAAGCTATCCACATCTATAGCATCCATGTAATCATCATCTTCAAATGCCATTAAAAGTTTATAGTCATTACCTCATTCATCTTCATCACTATTTGATAGACCATCATTATCTTCATGCGTGTAGTAGCTTTTCTTATTTGCAATCTGTTTCTTCTTCCATCTAGCAGGTTCCTTTCCTTTATCCTTATAAGGACATTTCGCAGCATAATGACCTACTCTTCCACAAGCAAAGCATTTAAAGGGTAACTTACCTCTGAACCTTCCAGAACCCCTTTGAAGATTTCTGACAAAATTTGATTCTTCTTCTTCTTCTTCTAGCACGTGACTTGCTTCATAATAGTCTCCTTTGCATGAAGCCTTGAAAGCAGCTTCTCTTCTATCAGAAGGACCTCCCTTTCTCATTTCATAAGCCGTTAGAATTCCGTGTAGCTGAGACATAGTAAGAATTCGTAGATTTTCCTTTTCTTCTATTGCAGACACTTTAGATTCAAACTTGGGGGACAATGATCTTAGAACTTTTTCAACCACAATAGCCTCTTTTATTTCTTCACCCAAGTTTTTCATGCAATTAACAATCTCATCTACCTGAAGAAAATAGTTAGCCACACTTTCATCATCATACATTCTGAGATTCTCATACTGAATCCTGAGGGTTTGAATTTTAGCACGCTTTACCTGTTCATCTCCTTCATAGCTCAAGACAATCTTGTCCCATATGTCCTTTGCGGATTTATATTGCATAACCTTTACGAATTCTATTTGAGATAAGCATCCTAGCAGAGTATTGACTGCTTTAGCATTTGTTTCATATTTCTTCTTCTCAGCCGAATCTATAGGAGTAGCTGAAGGAAAAGTGTAGCCTGTATCTATGATATCCCAAACTTCTGTACCAAGAGATTGAAGATAAGCAGTAACTCTTACCTTCCAATAATTGAAGTTTGTCCCATCAAAGATTGGTGGCCTGATTGATGCTTCCCTCTCGTAGTTGCTCATGATGAATGATCTTCCTCCAAGCGATCAAGCTTCTCTGAAGGACCTGCTCTGATAACAATTGTTGGAAGTAATACTGAGGGGGGGGTGAATCAGTATTATCAAGTTCTTTTAATAAGTCTTCTTTATTTATACTTTGAATTATTTTTGCATGTCAGTACCATAAAATAATGAGCATGAACAAAAAAACAGATAGTCACACCAAAGAACACCAGATGTAAGGTGGAAACCCAATGTGGGTGAAAACCACCTGCTGCAATATGTATCTATCTTCTTTCAAATTAGAAACTCCTTTTACAATGGTTTTGTACTGGTGCAGTCCTTTACCAATACGCAGGCTGCAACCTGCAGAGAGCTACAACTCTCTCTCGTTTTCAAGTCTCTCCTGGAAGGGAGCTACAACCCCCTACTTATTTTCTTTCAAGGATCACTTTTCATAAATTTTCAAACTGGATCCATAAACATCAAGAGATCATCAAATACAAGTAAATCACCCAGTCAACTGCAGTAACCAGATCAACAATAACAGTAAACTAAACCCATAACACCTTATCAACAGAGAAAAGTCAGCCAATAAAAGATCTTAAGACAAATATGCAGTTTTTCTTTCTCTAGCCTGCGAGCGTACGCACTTCACCTTCTGCTCCCCTGCGTATACCCACAGAGATCCTTCTGCTGCACCGCGTACCCACGCACTGTTTCTTCAATCGCGCTGTGTACTATTACTGTAGGCACGCACCCATAGATACTATTGCGCCACGTACTGCTACTGTAGCCACGCACCCACAGATGCTATCGCGCTACGTACCTATGCACCTGCGGCTTCTGAAGCGCCGCGTACTTCCCTTGTGCCCACGCACTTGATCCTCTGTCGTGCTGCGTACCCACGCACTGCGCCTTCTTCTACTCTGCGTACCCACGCAGTGCGCCTTCTTCTGCTCTGCGTACCCACGCACTTGCACTGTTAATCACCTGCGTACCTCTGGTTAGGGCCGAATTTGGCAGTCCACCAGTGTGCTACAGATCGTCAGATGCCCAGATTTGATCATGCGCTCGAGAGATCACCATTCATAGATTCACTTTCAACTTCACTTTTATGTAGATCAAGCTTTTAAAACAATAACCCAATATTTCGGATCTTAAGATATTCAACTTGCAAAATATGCTTAGCCAAGTGATCTCCTTTGCTTTATATAGGCAAGCTCTTCCTAAAATCATGGATCAATACCATAGATAACCAATACAAGGGGCCCAAAACATGAGGCTCAATAATAATAATAATATAAAGCAATACCACGGGCCAAAACCATAGAATCAAGAACGGCGGGCTAAATACCACGGGCCAAACATAGGAAACCCCACATGAACGCGCTTCTCTGCCTTGAAGTAAGTGAACTGGGGGTACGCATCTTCTTAACGGGTGACCTGCGTGTGCGGCCACAGTCCCTTCACGGCGTACCTGCGTGTACGCACCATTTGAACTATTCTCCTGCGTACTTCTTGATTTTCAACATTTTGAGAGCCTGATCAGAGCATTGCCACTTGAGGGTGTTGCCATCAAGTACAACATCTGTATCATAAAGCCATACCAGAATCATAATGCCAACAAAGTGGTCATGAAGGAGAGATCTGGTTCCAATGCCCCCAGTACATAATGTACAACATCACTAAATTGATCGTCAGTCAATGTAGGTATGGAACAGGTTGCCACATAATTAACCCATGGCGGGGATGATACCATTGGTACAAAAGGACCATTTAGTGAAGATGGTTGACTAGGAGCCATATTTGGACCGGGAAATGAAAGCTGGTCAATGGTGACAGTCCTACCTTCATGCGGGAAACAAATCACTCGAGAGAGTGTTGAAAACAATAGCTCCCATGTGATAAACATAGTCACGCCAAGACGTAAATTGTAATCTAAAGGTCTTGGGACTACCATCACGTTCAGATAAACAGGTTTTCCTCCCAAAGTGATAGGTAACTTAGGAAGGATCCCTAACAATCGACTGGTTCCTTTGTTAAAGCCCAACATAGTGTAACAGGCACAAGCGGTGGTGAACCGAGTGCTTGCCAAGCAGTTGAGGAAAGGATACTCACTGATGCACCTTCGTCTATAATTGTGCCAGATACAATCATTTTACAAACTTGTACTATGATCTGGAAAGGCACATAAGAATGAAGGCGAGATCCTACCAATTGATTCCAATCAAAGGAGGTGAATTAACCCCTTGAGTTACGAGAACTAGATGGTTTTCCTCCTATCTTGATTGAACAGGTGGACTTCCCTCAAGCTCATTTGAATCTGAGGAAACAAAAAGAACTTGAGTGGTATCATTTTCACTCTGTTCGGGAAAGGTATGATTAGCTGAAGGTGAAATTAGTTCAATCGTTACCTCGACCTGTTGATTTGTATTGAGTATAGACTCATAGGATTCACTTTTAGAGAGAGTGGTTTCGACGAATGGTTGATTTTGGTTAGTTGGTTCATCATCTAGTGAAGGATTCAGGGAGAGTTTCCTGTAACTAGATGGAAGTCGTTGCGAAGAAGAAGGATGATTATCCAACACTCTTTTGGCTTCATCCAAATAGGGACAAAGGTGAAAGGAGTGATTACCTTCACATAACCTACATGGAAACTTAACTTTTCCCTTTTGTTCATGAACTTTACTATCACTAGTTGATGGTGTGTTACCAACATGATCTTCAGAAGTTGATGACATGGGATGGTGTGAACAGGAAGACCATTCTTTCAAGATCTGAGGAAAGTAAGGACAATTTTGATGAAAATGGTCTCCTGCACAAATTATACATGGATATTTGACTTTGCGAGGCTTAATGGACGGATTTTCATCAGATGTTGCATTTAGAGCAATGGTTGCTTGGTTGTACTCTTGCTAAATTGGCTTATTATTCTTCTTCTTCTTCCCTTTCTTCTTCTTCTTAGCCACCTGGTTACTAGTACCAAAACTTTCACCAAGCGATGAGGAAGAAGGGGAGGGAGAAACAAACGAGGAAGAAGGCAAAGGGTCAACTTTAGGATCAACTGGAGGTTGATTTTGTCTAGTTGGAGGTGTACTCGATTTCAGAGAAGTCTTGAAATTTTGAACCAAAGAGGTTGAAAAAAGCCATACTGGCATGCCAATGGTAAATCCCCGAAGGGACAATGTAGCCATATAAGGAGCACCAATATTTCCAAAAAAAGGAAAAGGACTAGGATTCCCATCAAAAGGGATTCCTTGATCGGTGGACTTCGGATTTGTCGCCATATGTTCCAACCTAAGATCAACTAAGGAATAGGGATGTTATTCGCGGCCAATTAATTTTAACGACACTTGGACACAACTTTGCTTTTTCAATTTTTAAGAGTCAAGAAAAAGCTAAAGATGACTCTAGTCTCCTTCGATTTTTTATGAGCCTGAAAGGACAAGTGCTCAGATGGACCTTTTATTTTAGAGAGTCGAAAAGGAACGAGAGTGACTACTCTGGAGAATCTAGACAAATGGTTTACCAAACCAATCAAAAAACTGTAATATACACCTTGGTGATAAATTAAAGAGAAAATACCAAGGACTTATGTATAGCAATGAATCTTCCTGAATGTTGTGTTCAGTGCATTGCGATCAATAAGGAAGTAGACTTGGTTTCCTATGGATAAAGGATTTAAGCCCATTGTGGTCTCCCAATATATACGCAATGGTACGGGGAGCACAAGTCTGTGCTAGTACTTGTCATATCAAGGACGAGGAATCACCCAACCTTCAATGAAAACGATAGCCACTAGTTTTAATGACGCCGCAACACATCACTAGCCTAGACCTCTAGATATGTTGCGTTAAGTTCCAAAGCGTTGTTAGGTTGATTGAAATTCATTTTAAAGTTGATCTTGTTAAGACTTTTACTTTCAATAGTTCACCGTGTAATGATGATCCGATATTCCTAAGATGCAATCTACAATGATAAACAATCTTTGTTTATTTGAGAAATGAAAATCCAAGCTACTAGAGAAAGAAAGATAAGAGTGCTTTTAAGCAAAGAGCAAAGAGCACAAACTAGTGCATTTCCATAAATAATCTTTTAACACATAAATCATAAAATGCTAAATGAAAATGCATGTATCTATTTTCGCTTTCCTTAATATGAAAGATGCAAAAAGAAAAACTAAATGCAACAAACATCTGAAATATTTCACTCAAAATGACATTTTCGACAATTTTTCTCTTCAAAAGGGAAAGGAAGACTCAAAACGACACTTTCAATTTTGAATAAAGATGCTTTCAACACTTTGAATGTAAACAAATCAAATCAAATGCATCAAGAAAATTTTAATCGATTATCAAGGGAAGGAAGAATTTACGACACTTCTCTTTTCGACAAAAAACGACAATTACGACACTTTTTATATCAAAGTGACAAATTGACTAAAACAAATTTTTGACAAAGGATTGTAAATGAGGAACAAATACAAAAAAACATTCACTAATCCTAATGTAATCGAGGCTGATCTAGGTGATGAAAGTAAGCTTCAATGAAGAGGTATTATTCATTTGCAGCAAAAGAACCAAACAACACTGAAAATAGGACAAAAAACCCTCAATTTCTAGATGGAGAAAGAGTTCAATCAATCATCGCACCTAGGCTTCATAGAAATTGAGATGCATCACACTTTCTATACTTGGGAGGTGCTATGCATATTGGAACAAAGTGGAACACAGTGCGATGGTCCAGGGAGCACAACTGAAAAGGTTTTTGGCTCAAATGTGGAGTAGTTTTCAATGAAATAAGCTGGGTTTTGATGAACAATGATGAGCAAAGTATGATGGATTGTCTTGAGAGGTTACTAAGCTACCAAAAGCACATCGAAATTTGCTTGCAATTCAAATGTTTAATTCATAAACTAAACCAGAGATTGACTGAAGCAGCATTCATCTACTATGCAATTGCAAAGCAAAAGTAGTTCGAAAGATACTTGGCTGGTTTTAGACTCTATCTATAGTTTATCAAATTGAACATAAAACAAACAATAACAACAAACAAACAACTCGTAATTCCCCAGCAGAGTCGCCAATTTGTTTCTGGAAAAACTAGTGTCTTATCGAATGACTAACCCTCTAGGTTTGGTAGCTACCCTAGAAACAACAGTTTAAAGCAATTCAATGATTTTTTCCTATGTGTAATAGATAAGAGAAACATAATGGAACCAACCTGGAACGTCCACTTAATCCCTTGCTTGATATCTCTCTCCTTTGGCAGATCTTGCAACTCCTCCCCATACTTAACACAATTGGAGAGTACTTGCACAAGTACAGCAACAAAGAATCGTCAAAGCATCGTGATCTATTACAACATAAACATTACAGAATCAGATATATAATGAACAAATGATAACATTCACAAATGATAGAATTCACAATTGCACAATCATATGGGAGAAAACTTGAACAGCTTTATTAATAGAAATGAGAATTACAACCCAGTTTTCTGATCCATTGCCATCCTCCCAGCTTCAATCCTTCTTCACCTCATGAAATAGCAAGATCATACCAAAAAGAATACAATGCTCTCTCCTCAATGACAAAACTATTAGCACTTCCTTGCAATTCACAATATTCTAGCCTTTTGATCTCTTGGATTGGAGATCCATTTATAGATATTTGCAAGAGTGTGAGTCATCCATGGGGTTTGATTATTGTCATTCCACTTGTTACAATTGGTTCCACAAGACAAGGGATTGGAGATGGTTTCCTAGTTCCCTTGTTCATCCGTGGGCGAATTCAGAGAGGCAAGTGGCACAAGAGAAGTTTCTAGAAGATTCCATGAGAAACCAACTAACAAACTGTCCTGGACATTTGTCCATCCTCGCCCATCGCACCCTATAGAAGGCCTAAACAGTATCCATTGCACCCTGGTAGTGTAACACTCAGTATGCATCGCACTTTGCCAATGGAGCAGCCAGTATGGTTCAATTTAGGTAGTTTCTGGATGATTTCTGAGATGGAACTTTTGGGGAATGATGCACTCAGATGACTAAGTTCCTTTAGGGTATGAAACAACTCTTTTAGGGGTTGATGAGCCCTAGTTTATTGACATATAAGTTTGGGGTTGATGTGCCCAAATATGTCTATAACAACTGGGTATTATCGAAAGTTCATTAAGGCTTATGTCCAGATTATCGCGCCTATGGAGAGGCTACTAAAGAAGGATGCTACATTCTGTTGCGATGAATAATGTCAGCATAGTATGGATGTATTGAAAGAAAAGACGGTCACTGCATCAATCTTGGTGTTTCTGGATTGGAAGAAGGAATTCCATGTGCATGTTGATGCCTCATGTATTGCGTTGGGAGCAGTTCTGACATAGTCTGACAAAGGAGAGATGGATCATGCTATAGACTTTGTGAGTAGGAAATTATCAAAGGCTGAGAATAAAAAATAAAAAATAGAGCGTGAGGGATTGGCTATGGTATATGCACTCCAAAAATTCAGACACTATCTGTTGGGTGGACATTTCAAGATGTACACAAACCATTCGATATTGAAGTATCTATTCAATAAGCTTGTGTTGGGGGGGGAAAATATGCATATGGTTGTTGTTATTTCAAGAATATGATTTTGAGGTAATTGTGAAACTAGGAACGTTGAATGCAGGACCTAACCATCTGTCACCCATTGAGACAGGGGAGGAGCCTACTAATTTGGAGGAAGAGATGCCCAACGCGCAAATATTCATAGTGTGCATAGTGGATAAGCATTTTGCAGATATTATCCACTTTTTGACTACCGAGATGGCTCTAGAAGGATACATCAATCAGCAGAAGAAAGAGTTGGTAGTGTGCACGACAGATTTTTCAGTAATTGTCAGACATTTGTATAAGATGGGATTGGACAAGATACTCCGATGATATGTGCCCGATTTCGAACAAAATAATATCCTCACTAAAGCTCATGGAGGAGCTGTGGGAGGAAATTATGCAGGAATGGCAATGACGCAGAAGATTCTGTGTCGGGTTTTGGTGGCCTACATTACAAAAGGATGCCAAAGCATATTATAGGGCATGTGATGCATGTCAAAGAATGAACAGGCCATCACGAAGGTATGAGCTGACTATGAATCCTCAGGTGTCATTACAACCATTTGAGAAATGGGCTATTGACTTTGCAGGGCCAAATCAGCCCCCAGGCAAGAAAACATGTATGCGCTATATCATCACCGTGAAAAAGTATCTGACTAGATGGGCAGAGGCACACCCTGTGAAGGATTGTACAGGGGCCACAACAGCTAAGTTCTTGTTTGAATATGTGTTAACCAGGTTTAGTTGCCTGAAGGTATTGATGAGTGATTGTGGTATGTAGTTCCTCAATGAAACAATCAACGCACTGATAGAAGAGTTCCAGGTGTATCATTAGAAAAGTACACCATGTCATCCTCAAGCTAATGGAACAGTTGAGGCCTTCAAAAATATCTCGAAGAATGCGATGACAAAGATTTTCAACACATGGCGGAATGATTGGGACGTGCACATACTAGTAGTATTGTGGGCATATAGGACTCCTTGCAAAAAACAAATAGGACATACACCTTTTTGGTTGGTCTACAGTGTATAGGTGGTGATGCCTGTGGAATATAGCATGCCTAGTCTACGCATAGTAGCTTTCATAGGGATGGCAGACCACAGAGCCTTGGAAGAATGGCTCGCGCAGTTGATGGAGCTCGAAGAGGATAGATTCTTAGCTGGATTTCATTAGCAAGTACAAAAGGAACATGAAAAAGAATGGTACGATTGACACATCAAGATGCACAAATTCAAGGTAAATGATTTGGTATTATTATATGATAGTAAGTTAGATAAGTTTCCCGGAAAGTTTCATATGCACTAGTTGGGACCATATGTCATCAAATAAATCACAGATGGAGGCGTGTTCAGCTCGCAAAGCTGAACGGAGAACCTTTTCTGGGAGGGGTGAATGGAAGTCAGTTGAAGCTGCATGCAGGACATCTAGCTCAATGAATACACGATGGCAGGACAATCTTAGTGCTCTAGGAAGTTGTAAGGGAGCACAGGACTATAAACTACACTACCCGGTTTTGGGGACTCCATGACAGGGGGATTGTACAAAATAGGGTAATGTCACCTTACTAGAAGCCATGCGAAGGGAGTTGTGCTATGGAGGGAGATACCATGTAGCACAACCAGAAAATAACCATTAGAGTCACTGTTCATGATTTGACATCCAGGATACGGTTAAGAGGAGTGGGTGGGCAGCATTTAAGGCTGAAATCTTTGGGGATCTGCCACTAAAATCAACATTAATGGATGGATTTTGGGGGGAATGGTCAGATTTGAATTTGAATTCTCCTATAAATTACATGTGCCAGTCTAATAGAGAACACTTTGCACTCTTATATTTTTTAAGCTGTGTTCTTCATTGCTTATGAATCACAAGTTTTTCTAGGATATGGTTACAAGCTCTTTATTTGATACTCTACGCGAGGAAACACGACAATTCATTTGTAGCACTATGTCAGGACCAAGTGAGATTGTAAGCACCGGAGGGACTGTTGCCTCCAAAGGTACGGCCCCAGAAGTGGTGAGCATGGAGGCTCCGACTCCTATGCCTATGGCGCCAAAGTTGCCTAGGCTGAAGTCTACACCAGTATGTGAGACCCACAAGCTGAAGAAAGGCAAGAAGAAGAGTCCAATGCCAGTGCCTGAGTCACCTCGAAAGCACTCTGCTACCCAAGCCAAGAAGAAGGACAAGAAACCTGAGAAGGTTGTATATTTGGAGGTTGAAGAGGATGTTGAAGATATAGATGCTGAGGGTACGAAGCCCATTTCCAAGTTGTTGGAGTATATCCCTTCGCATAAAGGAAATTTGAATGGCACAAAATACTCAGACACAGAGAAATTCATCATTCAAACGCCCCTGTTGCTAGAAAATATCACCTTTGAAGGTCTGTGCTTGGCGCGCGTGCCCCTTTTAAAGATGGAGGATTGGGATTTGGTTGACCATGAGAGGTTCCCCCACCTCGTGATGGAGAATTAAATAAAACAAGTGTATTACAAAGACTCTGGTGTCATTGCGTTGGAGCCAGTTGAGTGGATCCATGAAGTAAATAAATCTGGGTTGTTGAACCTATTGTGGGTGCCCCACTACCACCACTCCAATATCAATACCACCTGTATAAGGCAACTGCTGACTTTGTTGCATGATGTGTGTTTATGGCTTGGCATGCCCATCCCCATCATAGACATGCTCGTCCATAGAATCATGCTCCTACCGCATGAAGGCTTGAATCCATCCAAGGAGTTTGGCAGAAAGACAAGTGAGCGCGACTTGGCATAAAAGATGAAGAAAGAAATTTGAGCTTATCAAGAAGCTACGCGGGTACTCCATAAATTCCATCATCGATGCCGTAGTGAAAATTTCCACGCATATACTAGATGGTAAGGTCATGAGGAAGTGTTGCACGGATGAGGTTCCGACGCCCGTGATCTCGTTAGTTGCACATTGCATGGAGGGCATGTAGTTTTAATGGTCACACTATCTATGTATCAAGTTCCTTGTGAATTGTCGTGAGGCTCAAGATGAGAGAAAGACCTTCCACTACACGTGGTTGTTGCTCTCTATTGTGTTGGTTGCTTGGGAGCTATTAGAGGACAGTCAGTTCCTCTCATTGGAGGTAGGTTTGCCAGAGGCTACACAGTTTGCCTCCCTTTGGGCCATGAAGGACCCCGTGTGGGTCATAGAAACAAAAATCTTCTGGTTTTTTTAAGGAGGTTAGCATTTGCATGGCCATCAACCATCGACCGCAGTTGTCCCCAACCATGTATGAGCAATTATCAGAGTACATTGAGTTCAAGGCAGACTTCCACCACATCTATATCAGGGTGCAGAAGGATTCACAGCAGAAGTGGTTCAATCTACCATATCTTTCCACAAATGATGTGATTCAGGAAGTCATCAAGCACTGGCTAGCATATCGACACTCTCCATTTGACCTCGACGTGGGTACCAACAAAGGCACGAGGAGTTCAGTAGAGAAAAAGAGGAAGGAGGTAGTGAAACAGGCAGTACACAAGTTGGCCGCGCAATGAAGGAAGGAGGTTGAGGAGAAGGTCTAGCTAGAAAAGGAGAGCACTGCAAAGCAGTAGGCCGAACATGAGCAGTGTGACTTCGAGCGAAGCGTAAATCCCCTTCGCCCCAAACTAAGGAGGAAGAACACTGAGCACAGGGAGGTGGCAGTGATGAAGGGAAGAGCACTCCATTCTGGGTAAATAGGTATAAAGAACAGTAGAAGGAGGGGCCTCAGAAGAAGTCAAAGGCAACCAAACCACCACTGGATCCCATTACGTTGATGGAGGGAAATCTCAATGAGATTAGGGATAAAGTGCATGACACCACCACTGAACTGTTGTAGCAATTCGAGAAAAAACACCTATAGTCATTAGGTACTATTCAGAAGGATCTGCGTGAACTGCAAATACAAACCAATAGGATATAGGTGGGCACAAGTTAGGTGGGAATTGCACAAACAAGCCTAGCACTAGGGACAAGTTAGGTTGCAGAGCTGGTCAGGAGAGTGGATCTCAAGGTAGTCGCACTGCCAGAAGGATCCATTGAGTGCGGAATCAGCCGATGAAAAGGTTGTTGTGAGCACTCTAAAGAACATCGGCCTCAACATTGCTACGCTCCACAACAAATATATTCATGTAATACAGACAGGTGTGACAACAGAATTGAGAGCGTAAGAGTAGTGCGCTCTTAGTTTAATCAACAAGTACAAGGTGAAAAATGAACAAATGTTCACTGAGAAGATGAAGGCCCTCAAATGAAGAGATGCAATCAAGGAGCAGAATTCCCAATTGGTGGCAATAGTTACAGAGGCGTGTCAAATAGTGCTGGAGTTGAACATCCCTGAGGAAGTGCAACTAGAGCCCAACATATGGAAACTCACTGCGGGCATTCGCGATGCTAAGGTAGAGGTGGCCAGAGTTCGGTTTGAACTCAACATGAAAATCACGACACTGGAACTCAAGTCACAACCTTCCACTCTGCCCGAAGTTAGGGAATAGTGTGCAGCTGCCATCAAGGAAGGGATGGCTACTGTGGATTCTGCAATCGTGGACTACACATCGTCGTTTGAACAGGCCATGGAAATGGTAACCCTGTAGGAAGAACCCAAACTGCAGCGATTGAACATAGAGATCCATAAGCTCCAGCAGTAGTATGACAAAGTGAGGGCAACGATACACTCCATTTCTATTGTGCAGCACCTCGCTAAGTTGCAGGAGTCAAAGAAAATTCTCGCACAAGTGGAATCAGTGCAGAAAATAGAAGCAGTTCTTAAGGCCATGTTGGGTCCTTGGTTGGATGAAGCCTACCTAGTCTTGACCAACATACAGGAAAATTTGGCAAACTTGCATCTTACACAACAGAAGATCAAGCGAGCTAGTGAAGGACCAACCATAGAGCAACTGGTGGAGCAAGTAAAGCAAGTAGCCACATAGAGTACGACTAAAGTAGTAGTTGTAGCTGGGGTATCTTTGCAGCAAGATCACCACACCAGCCGAGTGAATTGAGGGTGAGTCATGACCTTTGTGTTGGGGGCCTGTTGGGATGGGGTCCCTTAGGTCATTTTTGGGGCAAAAACTCAAATTTTGATGTAAAAAGATCTAAAGTCTATGCAAATTGTGGATGCGGAGTGCGGAGTTAGTTAGGAGTCAAAAATGATTTTTACCCTTGTTCATGTAAAGATGAGTCAGTTTTTTAGATCTACCCTTGGTCCGCAAACTATGGGATTGTATAAATAGGTGTGTCGTAGAGATTCTAAGGAAAATATATTCCTTTTCTATGGGTACGAGCAAATAATTCTAGCACAGAGATAGGAGTCTTGGAGGAGGAAAAGGCTCTTCAGCTGAGTGCGTAGAGGGCTAGAGTGGTGTCCATAGTTGAGTGCGCAAACCCCTGTAGCTGAGTGCGTAGGGAAGTTTTGAGTCTGTAAGCCTTTAATGAAGATCAATAAAGAAGACTATTGTAGAAATTCCTATGATTTATCTCTTTATTTTTGTTATGTATGAATGCGATATATGTTGTAATGAATAATGTCTTTATGAAATAATGACGTATTAATGTGTGAATTTACTTGATCCGTCTTATTATCTGAACACAATTAATGATAAGTGATTACGCAAAGATCATAACACTTTCTGTTAAAGTTATCGAACAGTTAGGTAGATTTAAGTAAATATTGATCTAAGGAGAATATATGGTGCATATAAGTAGATAATTTTCCTGTTCAAGGTCCACAAAAGCTAGTTGTAGACCATCACGGAGGTCTAGAGGCTGATTAAGGGAAATTAAAGTGCTAAGCCTTAAAGGCTTAAAATCTGCGTGAAGGTAGATCTGGGTCATAAATAGACATCACACTGATCTCTGGATGCGTAAAATTGGTTCCAGCATCCCCCCCATACTGCTTTAGGTGAGACTTTAGTTCGTGCACCGCAGATTGATGCCGAAAGGGCTGATAGTGTAGGGATTGGTTTCGCACAACTAACTTTGAACCTGGGTTAGGGACCCCTAAGCCAACATGCCTACTACCATTATGTTGTAGAAAATCTCTCCTAAGGTGATCCTCTCCACATGTTCAACACTCCAACAGACTAGTTCCCTCACCTCTATGTTGCCGCTGTGACCCATGTCCCTATTTAGCTACATTAAACATCTTTTGCGGTACCATATTTTCTTTCACATCTGCATTCTAAGGCCTAGTTCTCTTAGGCTACCAATTACCTTTACCTTTCTCCTTCCCTTTCCATCCTTGCTAAGATTCATTCTTACTCTTTGACTATTCATAGCAATGCTTAGATTTCCCAATGACTTCCTTAAGTGACCGAGGCTCATCATACTCAATCCAATCTCTAAATTCTAATGGAAAATCACTGAAAAATCTTTGAAATTTAGCCTTCTCGTTTGTAAGATACGGTACATACCTCAATAGCTCCAAAAACTTGGTCGTGTACTCTTCATCTGTCATTGACCCCATCTTTAGCTCATAGAATTATTTGGCCTTAATGTCGTAGTATCTCTCTAACAAGTACTGCTTCCTAAAAATCCTCTTGAACTCCTGCCAACTCAAGTCATCCATTATGATGTCTCTGATGCGCTTAACATCTTCCCACCAAATGTATGTTTTACCTTTCAAGTTGAAGATAGCGATTTTGGCCTTCATGTTTTCTGCGTACTCATGCAACTCAAAGAATTTGTTCATCCCAAGTATCCAAACCTTTGCATCTTCTGGATTCTTCACATCTCCATAAAAATTAGGTGGCTTCGATTTCTTAAACTCATCTCTCAAGTATCCCCTATCATTCCTCTTGTAGGGATGATATCGATGACAATCATGATGTCTGTCAGAACCAAAACTAGAATAGTACATGTACTCATCGCCCTCTTATCTGGAGTGTCCAACATCCTTCCATCTCTCACCGTATCAGATCTATTTGACCTATTTCTACCAACAGAACTACTGCATATGCTCCATTAGTTTTGTTCTCTTGTCCATGGCTAATCCGAAGTGGCCCTTTTCACTGCAATTCTAACAAACTCTGAATAAGTATATCATTAACCTCTTTTTTCTTTTCTTGTTCCTCTATGATCCTATCATTATCCACCTTACAACTCTATATTTCTTCCTTTAAGCTTCTCACTGTAACTTCCAAATCAGAAGAGTTCCCAACACCATATTTCTCTTTGGATTCGTAGGGAGAGTCTTTGTAGTCAACCATCTTGCTATCCATTTGATATTTCTTCCCTGCAATGCATAATATGTCAGATAAACCAATTAAAAATAAATCAATGTACCTTAGTATAATTTGGGGAGGATACCTTGTCTGCAAGATCAACAAATCAGCATGACACATGTATAACATAAACATAAAAACACATAGGCACACACAAATAAATGCATCAACACATAAATATCATTCTAGTTAGGGTTAAGTTATCAATGCAAGGCCATATCAACAATGCATGTTATGACCTCATGCATGACAACAAACATTACTCCATTGTACAAATTTCCACATGCAACTATCAACATGCATAAGAAATACCTAATCAACTATACATATGCATAAGCACATGTAGTCGAGCATAAGTGATCAATTCTTGTAATCAACCTACAAGATCGATGCATGTAATCAAACTGACAAGAATGCAAGCTAACATACAAGGATGTAATCAAGAAACATATAATCGACATGTAAGTGACATACAACAATATGTAACCAGTCACATACTGATGATGATTCATTCCACAAAATCAACATCAAATTCTTCATGACAACCTTACTACAACCATGATCAAAATTATGATATGTAACAAGCACATGGAATGCAAGTGTGAGAGACACACATGCAATTGAAATTCATGCATGATCAACACATAGCCCATCCAGTTCAAGGGGTAAACCATGCTTTGATACCACTCTGTAATACCCTCCTCCCACATCTACCCAAGTAAGCAGCCAACCAGGGTATACATGCGACAGGAGGCTACTATAATTGGATTTGACTTCGTATGTGACCTTAAGGAAGTGGAATCAATGGAAAGACAACACACATACATTCAACATCAGGTTCAGGACCCTTAGGAACCAATCCAACACTTCAAACATCTTTCCCTTTGGTCTTGTTGAAGTTTTGACCATCTTAAGCCTCAGTTGGTCTCATGATATAGGTATGATAGTGTCCAGAAAACCATAGTATCTCTCACAAGATTTCCTGCCAGCATCCAAAGACTCATTTTTCCAGTTCTCTGCTAGCGTCCCTAGGATTTGAGCTACTTTTTTAGACCCAGAGCCCATGTCACTGCCTAGAATGGAATGATAACTTCGAAGAAGTAAAAGAACATGGGTACAACGATGCAAAAGCAATAAGTTAAACAAGACTTGAATTAGACCCCTACTAGCCATGATAACCGTTTCGTCAAACATATCACAAACATGTAATCTATAGGTGTAACCAACATAATTAAACATAGGGATTTTGTACCTATCTAAGAATCGCTAAGAACCATTGTTCCCTCATGTCATTTGTTGCATGATCATATATTAGGTCATAGATACATTATCCATTCATTTACAAGTAAAAACATGGTGAGAGCCATACATATTTGTTGCAATAGAACATACATATAACCAACATAATAGGGACATAAATATCATAAACATATCAGCCATAAAATCCACATATACATCAGTACATTTAAACATGAAAACCAAGGGAATGAATGTCTCATTAATGTGCAATAAACCAACCGAAGATGGGACTACCATGTTCCACCTGACCATAGATTGGCTGAGCCAAGTCTTTCTTCAACCAATCACCCCCGTACCATATTCCGAGCATGAATGTGGGACTCATAGAACACACCAAAGACACGAACAAGTGGATACCACCATAGTTCTCCACCTACACCGTGAGGAATTTGAGTGCCTCCTAGTTTGTCAGGTTTTACCATAATGCACAGTCTAATCCAGGGATCACTAGGCCCTACACCGAGGCACACTCTCCAGGCTTTACCATACATCCCATCCTGGGACTACTAGACCCAATGGAGAGAAATACACCTCTTGTCTTTACCATATATCCTACAATTTACTGACAAGGATTCCTAGGCCCATTGAGGCACACAATCCTAGATTTATTGCAACCCACAGTCTGGCTTAGGGGTTACTAGGCTAGTGGCTTTATCGTGATCCACAGTCTGGTTCAGGGACCACTAGGCCATGTGTTTGTCATTTTGGAGATCTACCCCACTGAGCTTCGAAGTCACCCACATAAACCAAATTCTGAGAACCCATCTCATCAAAGTTATCAAGAATGGCAAGGCTAGGCTAAAAAATACTATCACACTTGGAAAAACACATTCCATGATAGAAAAGAACTACATGTAATACTACACATGCCAAATCTAGCAAGGAAAATACACATGAAAGTTGATACCTACAATGAATCCTGTTGTAGTTGCTTGATCCTTCCTTTCCCTTCTTGATATTTTCTTCCTCTAACCTTCTTTGCCTTTCTTTCTCCAATGACAAAGTGCTCCAAGAAACTCTAAGTGTCCAAGAGTGAGAGAGAGAAAGAGAATAATGAGAGAGCTCCAAAACTCAATTAACAAAAGGTTACCAAATGATCCCCAGAATCCTTTTTATGAATGAGGCATCTATTTTCTCCATTTTCCATTATTTTCCTTTCATTTTCCTCCTCACTTGAAACCTGTGACCTTTCACCTCCTTTTTCTCCTAATTTAGAATATTTTTCATAAATAAATGTGCCAACAATTCAATTTTTCCTTTACAAAGCCTTCGCCATTGCCTTTTCCAATTTCCTTAGCCATAAAAAATCACAAGTGATCCCCATCACTAGGATTTTTCCCAACATTCAGTTTGGAATAAGTGTCCCATCAATTGTGGTTATTATTTTTAACTTTAATTACATGGAATTTTCACTAGGGTTGTTACAACTTTTCTTCAAATCCATATACTCTTATGATCGTGTATTCCTCAAAGAGGTACTAGTCACCCACTTTGGTATCGATACTGAACTGCAATTCCCCCTAAGAAACTTAGGGGCTCTAGGTGAGGGTTCAACATGCAACAAAGTTTACATATAATGCATAAATAATGGCACATACTTGAAAAATATTTTGTTGTTTTCTAGTTTCCTCACCATGGGAAACCACTCAAAGACAGGAAGTAGGGTTTGTTCATTTACCATTTTGGATTTAGGTCCTTAAGGTAAGAGTAGTTCTGGTGAATAAATAAATGGACCAAATAGGTTTGATATTGGAAAGGAATCCCTTCCCCAATATCTTTTAATTGGTCATGGATTTCATCATATAGGAATTGGTGAAGGTAATATTTTATGTAGGCCTTGATGACTGGGTGACATAAAGCAACTAAGAAACCTAGGATTAAATCATTTATTTGGAGATTGGCATTGAAGCCAATGACTTGAGAAATCATGGAAAAATATATTTTTGGCATAGATTCAAATACCATGATAGGTTAAGGAGGAGGCCTAGAAAGGGAAACGATTCCTTCTTTGCCATTTCCATTGATCATTTGTTGTTTGATCTCTGGGGAGATTCCCTTCCACTGATCTTCTAGTATCTCTTTATATATTGTTTGCATACCTTCCCTATCTATGAATAATAACATATATGTGATATCCTCTTGTGTGACTTTCATGACTACTTTAGGCTTTAAGCCCGTACATAAATTACCTGCATACGAATTCTAAAGCACAGAAAATAAACAATACGAGAGCATAACACATAAAACACATATACACAGAGATTTTCCCCTAGATCGCAAAACCAAGACTACCAAATTGATTTTTCATTTTGTTCCTTTCATGTGTTACAATACATATATATACATGCTGAAGCATCCAATACCATGGACCGAAAACAATCGTGCCCAAAACCATGTGTGAAAACCATGCAAAAAACCATAGGTAGGTTCGCCCACCTAATATAGCTTCCAATTTTTTTTTCCCCGAGCCGCTGCCCCAGACCCCGTAGAGGGGGGCTACCTACCCCCCTCAAACCCCATAGGCAGAGGGGGCTGCCACCCCCCTGTGACCCCCCACTGCATAATCAATGTAATAAAGGGTGGGTTCCCCCACCCCAACCCCCTGGTTAACTAGGTTGGCTAGTCGTGGAAAGAATATAACACAACCCAACATTCTCCCACTTGTTGTTTTCTTTCCATAGGGGGCCATAGGAGAGCTTAGTCAGTTATCCAACCCTACAATGCCTATTGTTTCTCTACACCAAGAGAACTTCTCAGAGCTAACATATTTTGTCAATGCATCTATGGTATTCTTCAAAGTGTCCACCTTTACCAGCAACACCTTTTTGTCTTCTATCATATCCCTCACAAAGTGATACTGAACATCAATGTGCTTTGTCTTTGAATTATAAGCATGGTTATTTGCCAAGAAAATTGCACTTTGGCTGTCACAGTCTATCCTTATAGCTCCCTACACTAACCCAATACTTGAACACAATCTCTGCAACCAAACTGCTTTCTTCTTTGCATGAGTGGTTGCCATGTATTCTGCCTTTGTAGTTGATAGTGCCACTACAAATTGTTTCTTACTCATCCAACTGAATGCACCTCCAAATAGGTTAAACACATACCCACTTGTAGATATTCTCTGATCCATATCTCCAGCCTAGTCTGCATCAACAAAGCCACGAATATCCAACACTCTGTCCAATCCTAGTCTTGCTTGGTAGCACAAGCCATAATCACTAGTGCCACACAAATACCTGAAACCCCGCTTCACTGTTGTCTATTGCTCCTTCCCTAGTTTTGACATAAACCTTCTCAATACTCTCACTGCATGCACAATGCCTGGTCTAGCGCAGACCATTGCACACATCAGGCTACTGATTACACTTGCATATGGAACACGGGACATGTCCTCTTCCTCTTCTTGTGTCTTGGGACACTGTTCAACAGATAACTTCACACCTATAGGAATAGGAACCTTCATCGATTTACTATCCTACATATTAAACCTCCGTAGTGTTGTCTCGACATACTTCATCTGGTTTAACCAGAGCTTCTTCTTTGCCTAGTCTCTTTTAATTTCCATTCCTAAAATATAGTTTGCAGCAACACGATCTTTCATGTGAAATTTGGAAGACAATTGGGTCTTCAAATCCTGGATAATTTCTTTTTCATTTCCAACCAACAACATATCATTCACCTACAAGACCAAATAAATAACACAGTCACCAATTAATTTAAAATACACACCGTGATCTACTTTTCTTTTGGTGAAGCCAAGTCCCCATATAAATGTATCAAATTTATGATACCACATCCTTGGTGACTGTTTTAACCCATACAAATATTTTTTTACCTTGCATACCAATTCTTTCTTACCCTTCACCGCAAAGCCTTCAGGTTGTTTCATGTAGACCTCTTCTTCGAGATCCTTATGAAGAAATGCTGCCTTTACATCCATTTGTTTTACCTCAAAATCAAAAGAAAAAATAATAGATAAAAGTAATCGAATAGAAGCTACCTCAGCAACAGGAGAAAAAATATCACCAAAATCAATTCCTGACACCTAGGAATAACCTTTTTCTACCAACCGAGCTTTGTATTTCTCCACCTTTCCTTCTGCATTTGTCTTCTTCTTGAACACCCATTTGCTGTTAATGGGTTTCCTTCCAACCGGCAACTCCACCAGATCCCAAGCCTCATTTTTGTGCAAATATGGCATTTCATCAATCATGGCTTCTTTCCACAGTTTTCCATCCTCTAAATCTACTTAATCCTTCATAGTTCTGGGATTGCCATCAATAATAGATAAAGCAAAATTTGAATAGAAATAAGATGGACTATACCTTTCTGGCTACCTTCTTTCTCGAACTAATCTTCTCACAACTGGAGTTTGTGGCTCTTCATCTTCTGATTCCTCTTCTGTTGTAGAGTCTGATTTTTCCTCCTTTAGCTCAAATTCTATCTTATTAGGTTCCTATGATGGGAATTCATGTTTAATAACATCTTTCACCTCTCTCAACACCACATCTCGGTTGTACACAACCTTCCTTGTGACTAGGTTCCAAAGCTTATAACCCTTTAAACCATACTTATACCTAATAAAGATTCACTTTTCAGATTTACTATCCAACTTGGTTCTTTTCTCCTTTGGAACATGTACATATGCATCACATCCAAATACCCTCAGATGTGAAAGAGAGGGTTTCTTACGAGTCCATACCTCTTGTGGAGTCATATTTTCCAACACCAATGAATGTGATCTGTTGACCAGGTAACATGATGTCTCCACCGCCTCTGCCCAGAATTCCTATCCTAACCTGACACCATTGAGCATGCTTCTTGCAATTTCCATCAATGTCTTGTTCATTCTTTCTGTAACTTCATTTTTCTCAAGTGTATATGGAGTAGTCCTCTGCCATGCTATACCACACTTCTTACAAAATTCTTCAAATTCCTTACTACAAACTCTCCACCATTATCTGTCCTTAGCACCTTTATGTTCTTCTCTTTCTGGTTTTCCACCAGAGCCTTAAATTCTTTAAACCTGTCAAAGACTTCATATTTCTTCTTGAGGAGATATATCCATGTATTTCTTGAGAAGTCATCTATAAATGATACATAGTACACAGACTTACCCAGTGATGGAACCTTCACCGGTCCAAGCACATCACTGTGCACAAGTTCTAATATCTGTTTCGCCGTCTTACTACCAGAGGGGAAACTCACTTGATTTTGCTTCCCATATACACAATTTTCACAGAAATCAAAATCTAGAGAGCTATTAGTCATATCTTCTACCATACTTTTACCATGAAGTATTCGAAGGCCCTTCTCTCCAATATGTCCAACCCTTTGATACCATAGAATGGTCTTTTCTCCAGAGACCACTAGATTTTCTACTCCACTTTCAGGAACCACAAAACTGTTGCACCCATCAATAACAGTGATACCTTGCAGCTTGTACAAAGTTCCAATCCGAAGTCCCCACATCAATATCAGTGCTCCCCGAACCATCTTGCAGATATCTTTATCAAACACTATTTTTACACCTGCATCATCCAGCTTGCTTACAGAAATCATATTTATGGGAAATGCAGGAATGTGCAGAATACCCAGAAGTGTTCTAACCCTTCCACCTTGCAACTTCAACTTTACTTTTCCACGAAACAATTCTAGCCTTCTTATCATCCCCTAAGAAGACATCACCACCATCATATCTCTCATACTCGCAAAACCACTCTCTATGGGGAGTGAAGTGAAAGGATGCACATGAGTTAATCAACCATGCCTCATGATTTACATGTGTACTTGAAGAAGCCAAATATACATCCCCACCTTCATTTGAGGTGGTTTTCGCCTCTGCAGAAGGAGCATCATCAGATCCCTTTCCTTTTCCAGGAGCTTTAGATTTACAGTCCCTTTTGTAGTGCCCTTCTTTTCTGCATTTCTAGCACACCTTTATAGGTTTTCATGGAGATTTAGATCTCCCTCTAGATTTAGATCTCCCACTCAATGCCTCATTTTTGTTTCTATTCTGGAACTATCCTCATACAGACAAGGCATCACCATTCTTTCTCTCCATATTTTTCTGTCTCATCTCCTCCGTTAGCAAGGATGAGACTATTTCATCAAACTGCAAGGCAGTTGCATTGCTACCTATTTCAATAACCAGACTATCCCACTAATCTCGTAGAGAACACAAAAAACTAATGCACTTATCTTCATCTGAAATTTTAAAATGAATAGATAGTATCTGACTTACCACAGTATTAAATGCGTTCAGATGCTCTGTCACCGAGTCTCCATCTTTCATCCTCAGGTTATATAGTTTTTTCTGTAGGAACAATTTATTCACCGAGACTTAGATTGGTACAAAGTCCCTAACTTGACCCATAAAGCCTTAGCCGTAGCTTCCCCTAATACATTCAACAATACTGAATCTAAACACACAATCGTATTATGACCTTTGCCTTCCAATCCAACTTCTTTCATTCTTGATCAGACACTCCCATTGGTTTAGTACTTGGATCTACCGCAATCCATTGATATTTATCTACCAATAAATCCTCCATCTTGAGTTTCCATAACTCAAAACTCTGACCATCAAATTTCTCGATCTCTATCTTTCCACCGTTGGCCATCTTCTTTCACCACTAGAATCGATCCCATAGATCTCCCACTAAACATGGTCTACCACAGGCCCGAGTAAAACCCCTCAACAACAAAGGCGCCCGTTGAAGCCAAAAAAACTCTGATACCAAATGTAAGTTTTAACCCCATACATAAATTACCTGCATACAAACTCTAAAACACAGAAAGTAAACAATGCGAGAGCATAACACATAAAACGCATATATAGAGAAATTTTCCCCTGGATCCCAAAATCGGGACTACCAGATTGATTTTTAATTATGTTCATTTCATATGTTACAATAAATATATGTACATGCTGAAGCATCCAATACCATGGACCAAAAACCATCGCGCCCAAAACCATGTGCGAAAACCATGCACAAAACCATAGGTAGGTTTGCCACCTAATATAGGGTCTAAAATAAATTTCCCCGAGGCGTTGTTGTGGACCCCATAGAGGGGGGCTATCCGCCCCCCTCAAACCCCCAGGATAGGGGGGGCTTCCACCCCCTCGCTATTGGGGAAAAGTGATTGCCTGTCATTTAATTTGTCAACCCGAGGGTTTTGTAAACTTGCGAAGCATGCATGCACTGTATGTGCTAGAAATTGTCTTTCAGTTTAGATCAATCTAACTACAAAATAATGAAAACCAATTCATCTAACCTATGAAATCAAATAATGAAATTGAAATTCAACTAACCTGTGAAATGAAAAACAACTAATGTATACTTAGTTACTCCAACATTCAATTATGAAGTGTTACCTTCTTGAGATGATGTGTAAGCAACTATTTATACTTTAACTTTTAATGTCCTAGAAAAGCAAGTAAAATGTGCATAAAATAACTTAGTAATTGCTTATATTAAATATTCAACCATTCAATTTTTAAATATGATTAAATCAATTTCTTAGAATGATCTTTAGGAATATCAGTTAATGCAATTAAATGAGGATCTTAAAAGAAAATATAAAAGCACGAAAAAAAAATAAACCTCAATGATTGCATAGGTTGAACATTCAATCACACAATTTGAAGTCCCCTTCTTGGCATAATCTTTTATTCAATTATACAATCAATTGATAGTTTGATCTAAGAATGTAAATAACAGAACATGAAAGGAAACTAAAGAACCACCCATCTACTAACCCTTGGTAGGAAAAATTTGCAATAAAAAAAATGGTTGAAGAGCAAGGAACGCAAGTGAAGATCACAAACAATGATTTAAGGTATGAGATCAACCCTTTTCATTTTATTTTTGCAAAATTTACAGAGGAATCAATTGATAAAATCTTGACTATGCTAACAAAATAAATCTTTGAAGTATGCTCTCCTTCTGTACTTCGTGTGACTTGGAGGATCAAAAAAAGAAATTTTTTTGTTAGTATATCATAAAAATTATTTAGCTACTGCAAGACTTGCAAATCCCTGTGCAAAAATCCTCACCTCTGTAATGCAAGAGTTTTCTGTGGGATTACAAAAATGATGCGGTTAGATTTATTCAAAGCATTGTCCCATATTTTATCTCATTTCAGATTTCGAGTCCCCCAGAATTGTCTATAGGATGATTGATATAGTTAGATATTATCTTTTCCTTTGATGGAAGAACATCCATGCAGCCACAATCCCAACCTTCAAAGCCTGCAAATCAAAAATCATCGGAACATTTCTAGAAGACACAGTAGCATAAACACGTGATTTTAAAACGCAAATTTTGAGCAAACCAGGGTGAATATGAAAAAACTAAAACATGGGTTTTCTATGGAATAGGGGAAATTAGGTAACTCGTGAACAATTTACTAGATTTTGGAACTGTTTAGGAGAAATATGAAATTGATTTTTTCAGAAAACGTAATTGCCAAGAAGCGTAACTATCTTGACATCCAATTTTAAAATGAATTTTCTGAGCAAACTAGGGCGAATAGGACATGGGTTTTTTGTATAACGGGATGAATTTCAAAACCCAAAAACCATTTCCTCGAATTCCTAACCGTACGGGATAAAATCATGGTTCTTCGGGACCCTGTTTGGTGATTGCGTGAGGAAAACAAATTATTTTTTATGCATGAGGTTTTGCTGGCAATAACATGTTTAATTCACTAAGACTTCTAATCAAACAATGAATTTTGCTCCTCAAAATTTCAACAGATTTACCCTCCTTTGAACACTTGGAAGAAATTGCTAACTTAATGCTGCACCCATGCGTATACTCGTTTCGTCACGTGTTGGTGCAGTTAGGGAGTAATTCTGTTTTGAATGCTATGAAGCGTGAATACACAATCAGTGTTGACAAAATAATGTGACTTGTGCTAGACATGCAGATAGTGACTAATGTGAGATGTGGATTTCCAGGAGAAATAAAGGAAGATAATTTCGACGTCACTATTAATTTGAAGAATGAGAAAGGGCCCTATTAAATATTCAACCGTTCAATATTGAAATATGATTAAATCAATTTCTTAGAATGATCTTTAGGAATATCAGTCAATGAAATTAAATGACGATCTTAAAAGCAAATATAAAAACGCGAAAAAATAATAAAGCTCAATGATTGCATAGGTTTAACATTCAATCACCCAATTTGAAGTCCCCTTCTTGGCATAATCTTTTATTCAATTATACAATCAATTGATAGTTTGATCTCAGAAAGTAAATAACATAACATCAAAGGAAACTAAATAACTATGAGCTATTGCCTCAAACTTAATCCAATTGGAAAATACATTAATCTTTGCTATTGAAATGTTTTTAGAAAAACAAAGACTACATAGTCATTCTAAAACTAATACTAAGAAAGCAAATGAACTTTAATCTATAAAAACAATTAAATCTCACACATTTTAGGTAGCTGATCTAAAAGTGTGAGAGATGGTAAATCAAGATGCTCCATATGTAAGCAAAACCAAGTCAAAATGAAGGAACATTCATGAGTAAGGTGCCACAATCTAATTCTGTATTCAAAGCTTAAGCATAACTCCAATTTTACACATGAAAATGATAGGAGAAAACTTCCCCTATTTATACAAAAAGATGAGAAGCTATCTCATTAATGAGAGTCCATGAATCTCTCCCCATATCTCTAGAGTTACAATCAAAATAGGAAATGATAAGACACATGTCTTCTTAGAGTTTCAATACAAATAGGAAATGAGACACATATCCTCATGATCCCATGATCTTCTCCACTCAAATTCGAATTTGGTTTTGGGAGGCCACATAAGGGTCTTTTAGAAGCTTCCTTTTTACCTACACATGTCAAAAATCTCATCCCACTTGTTAGGTATAAGCATATGCACATTATTTTCTATTTTTTAACCATAAATTCACTTAAAAATGATAAGAATTAATAAAGTTTGGAAAAACATAAATGTGACCCAATAATGATAATGGTAAGGTAAATGTAATGAAATGGAGGTAAATGTAATGAAATAGAGGTGGAGTGAAGGTGACAATATGGAAATATAAATGAAAATGTAATGGAAGTGAATAACAATTTCAAGGCCCAACACCCGTCGTGCAATTGGTACAATGAAGGGGAACCCCCTGGTTAACTAGGGATGCTAATAGTGGAAAGAATATAACACAACCCAAACAACTACCTTACCTCCTTGAGTATAAATGATGATTGTTTATTTTTGTAGATATATGTTGACACACCATGCTACCATTTTTGGCAAATTTTATGCTTGTAGAACTATTGCAAAGATAAAGTTTGATTCAAACGGGTTATTTTGGTACCCTATTATATCAAAGGTATTGCATACCATTTGTATGACCTTTCTCATGTCATAATTTTTTATGAAAATATCTCCAACATCAACATCAACATCCTGGTCATAGAAACTATGATCTTTAAACTTTTCTTCGATTTGAATATCTAAGGAACTTAGTACTTGTGGTGTGGCCATTGAAGTTGAGGGATTTTGTTGGAGAGGAATTTGGTTATACTAGTGGAATGAGGAAGGCGATAAGAAGTGAAGTTTGTGAATGGGCCTTAACTAGTAAATATGGGTCTACCTTGTGCCTCAACAGGATTGGCTACTAATATGGAGGTAAAATTGTTTTGAAAATGTTGAGCTGTCACTAGCTTGGGTGCATGCAAATATTGAATTAGGGGATTTTAAAGAGTTTTGCTCTCAAATTGGCCAATTATGGGGCTCCTTGGAAAAAGATATACCTCATTATGATGCCTATAGGGTTAATTGCATAAAATAATGGATTTATTCACATAAAAGACGAATTTCCACAAGCTGATGAGTGTCATTCACACAATATGGCTAGGGTTTCTTCTTGAACTCAAATTGTGATGAATCTAGATTGTGTGAGGTTTTAGTAGGTTGAATTCATGATAATAAGGTGAATTGGCCTTTCAAAACTATGAATTTGGGCTCGGGGGGGTTGAATTAAAGTTTATCATGTTCACGGGTGAATAGTAGTGACTTAGATCCTGAGTAGGTAGAATAGAGACAAAAATGGGCACCAAGCATTTCATAAAAAAATATTGACACGTGTCAGATTGTCATTGGGAATTTTTTTAGCGTTGATGTCATGGTTACATCATGATGATGTCAGCATGACAGGTGGACCCCACCACATGTTGCTAGGTTGTGCCACATGGCAGGTGGTGATTGGTTGGGAGAGTTGACTTGGCAGTGAGGTGGAGGGCCGACGTGGTGTAGGGTGTGGTGTGGGTGAGGGTTGATTTGGTGGGCTAGTTTACATGGAAGGCTGACGTGGTGGGTAGCATGGAACCCTCCACATGTCCCCTAAAATTGGCATTGAAATTTTTGTTGGGGTGTCAGAGGCACAGGAGGGAGACATGTGTCCTTCTCCACAACCCCTCTATGGATTAATAATTACTCATGTTGGTGGTGCAGGGAATTACAGGTTGTCAGATCCATGCCTGCGCCTGCCATCAGATTGTTGAGTTTCACAGCTTCTACCCACACCGATTTAACAACAACCATTGTGCATATTTTGCTCTCCTTCTCTCCAACATACATTGTTGTCGTGTTGTTACTTTCCCACCTCCATTGAGCACCTTCTGCCTATTGCTTTCCCTATCTCTTCCTCAATGCACCTTGTGAGCTTCCTCCTGTGGCACTTTGCTTACAATTTTCCTTGGGCCTTTGGCGTCTTTTAGGCATGTTCTATCTTTGAAACCCTAAGGAAATGATTCCTAGGTGTGGTGCATTTTGGAACTAGTAGAGTAAAAATAAAATTAATAAAGGGTAATGAAAAGACACAAAAAAAAAATAAAGAAAAAAAGAAAAACAATAAGGAGGAGAAAGAAAAACAATAGGAGATGGTAAAGAGATGAAACATAATCACAATAAAGAAATAAGAAAAAAGGGAACTAAAAAATCCAAAACCAAATAAGGAGGGAGAAGGTAAAACTCAAAATAAATGAAAGTACAACCCTAAAACAAGGAGAGTAAAAGCATAGGAAAAAACAACAATTAAGCACAAAACAATGAGGAAGGAAAATGAAGAGGAAAAATAAAACAAAGAGGAAATAAGGAGGAATCGGTTCTTAGGAAGGATAATAGGAAGCCAATTTTCATTGATTTCCATGTCTCCATCCATTTTGATGTTCAGGTGTTTATTTTTATCTTGAGGCCTTCTTTGTTCCTATGTTTGAGATGATGATATTATTTGGCTAAAATATTCATGTTTTCGGTGGACACCTATTGTTTGTGTTGAGGGAGTGTATTGTGAGTGGTGAGTTTAATATGTGTTCATATCTAATGTCAGCACTATGTTTTTTGATTCTTACTTGATAAGAGCATCCGATTTCATAAATGTATCATTTGCCACATGAGCATTCAACTAAGTATACACCTTTGTTTTGATAAGGGCCAGGGAATATTTTACTTATTTCATTTTATGTTTGATAGTTTTAAGTGTTTTGGATGAGGCTTCAATCTCATTATTTTCTAGAACTTTGGAAATCTTGTTGGCGACCCCCCAAATGTATGGTAAAAGAACAACCTTGCTAGGGTTGTGATTACTAGTGGGTCAAGATATCATGTTGGCTTTCTCATGGCTCTTATTATAGCTCTCATAATATATTTTCTATTATATCCATTCTTTTTTAACAGCTTAGTTAGGTGATTTAAGTTATTTTCTAGGTATTCTACATCTAAGATCCTAATTTCCCCAATTTCTAAGTTGCTAAAAATTCCCTTTATGAGATAGGTGATGGTGGGAATAGTTTTCTATGTGTCTTATATATTATTTAATATTATTTTTATATAAAAATTAATATTTAAGTTAAATTATATATATCTATATCTATATATCTATATATATATATATATATATATATATATATATATATATATATATATATATATATATATATCTATATATATATATATATATATATATATATATACATATATATACATATATATCTATAATCAATATACTTGTTAACAACGTAAAAAAGTACGCACATTTGTATAGTACAAATGGAACCCAAAGTCATCCAACAAAGCATACAAGTGAAGATTTTCTAGCTGAAGACATCGTGGAAATTAAAAAATTTAAATTCTCCAAAGGTTTGATATGTAAAATTAAGTTGTGCGACCTATTTGAAAGCTGAAATTGAAAACCGCGCAAATTTTCCTTCAATATTTGCGTGGTCGAAGAAAAATGTGAATCAGAAATTTAGGAACACTTCACACATTGGGAAGATGAGATTCCGTGACATGTTCCAGTCAAGGAAAATTGAATTTGTGTCTCCCTAAAGATATGTAGCCCCCAAAGGGATCCCCTTGTCCTACTCATGGGTCATATTCTCATTGATGGATGAAGAGAGGTAAGAGGGATTCAAAATTCTATATAAACATGCCAATGGAGGACCACAGACATGCTGGCATTGATGTTGTGATGAGTTGTTTAGTTGGCATTGACGTCAACCTAGTAGCATGGCGTTGGTTGGAATTGATGTCAACCTGGTTGTATGTGATTATGCACATGCTGTTGAGAGGATATTTGGATTGTGCATTGGCCACATACATTAGCTTGATGGTTGCAGTAGTTAGTGCACGTTTTTGGATTTTTTGTTGATGCCTTGGTAGGATATGGAGCTGCTACACCTAGTTGACAATATTGGAGACTTCCAAGCATGTTTATGGTACTTGGTGTATGTATGGATGGTTTTCATCTTTTATGATCAGTTACAGGGTCTTTCATTGATGGTTTCATAGGTTGGAGTAGTTGCGGTGAAGTTTGATGGCTTGAGTGTTGAAGTAGTTGATGGATGACATACAAGTCAACCTAGTTTAAATTGTGATGATGTTGGTGATATTGAAGTGACTTGGTGAAGTGCTAAAAAGGTGTCAGAGACTTCTAGAGGACCTAAAGAGGATTTTTGGTCTCTGGTAGAATTTTCAGCGATTTCTGAGTTGAGTTGATTAAGGTTTGACAATCCTCTGCCCCACTTGCATGCTTGTTGAGTCATGGGCGTAGTTTTAGGTCCTTATTCACATGGAGGCCAACCTATGGGAACGAATGGAGCTCTAGTAGCATGAAAAATGTGTTATGGGAGTGACTGGGTTGTTTCATGTGAATTTCTCTGCATTCCTCACTCTCTTCAGGTGTTTAATTGTTTTTTCGACATGTCTTGTTCATGACTCTTCATGGAAAGGTTGGAAAAAGTTTGTTGGACTTATAAAAGATGACTAAAAGTGAATATTCATCAGTAAATGAAGTTAGTGGATTGATTGAGTCAAGAGGCATTGACCCAAACCACTTTCAACAAATGGACAAAGCTTTCCTACAAGTTCAGAATTAATTGATTTAATCATTTTCAGAAACTACAAATATGTGGAGAAAGGTTGCTGATTTGATTGGTTCACTTGAGTGAGAAATGCGTTGTAGTTTTTTGGAGAGCCATTAGTGAAGAGTGTGATTTGGTTGAAGCAGAATGTGCATGGAGGTATGGTTGTAGCAGATACATAAGTATGTTAAGTTGCAAACTACGTTTATGTGACATAGCTACAATGGGTTTTCTAATGCATTTATGATTGTAGGGGCAGGATTATTGTTTGAGTTCATATAATTATGATAGATTGGTTGTAGTAGTGTCACATTTTTTTTATATGGTTCTTATGTATTCCATTGTTGAGTTTTTGCATCTAGTTTGTTTGTGGAAATTGTATTGAGGTTATGTGATTTGAGAATGGTGTATGAATGTGAGAGAGGATTATGGTTTGAGATTGATTCAATGATTGATATTTTGAGCTATGATGATATTGTTGTTGTGATGTTCATTTTGAACATATCTAGTGTTCTAGTTTGAAAATGTATGAAAGGTGAACTGCATAGAGAATTGGCTGATAGCTTTGACAATACAAGGAATGAGAACAAATTTCTTCATAAGTATTATAGACATTTTTAGGCACTACAACCCCAAGCATGAAATGTCCATAAACCAAGGGCTCCTAAGTCCCTAAAAGTGTTGTTCTAACCCCTAAAGGAACAAGGTCAATTGATTACAGCTTCTCCTAGAAGTTCTCCATGAAAAACTGCTCAGAATTGGTCAAAACAAGATCATTTCAGCTGCTCCATAGGCAAAGTGTGTTGCATCTCACCTAAATACACTGTTTGGGTGCGTTGCATTTCAAAAATACCTTCTATGGGGTGCGATGGGTGAGAAGTGACAAATGGCAGTGTCATTCTGCGAGGTGGAGAGGCATGGAAACTTCCAGAAACTTCTCCTGTGACACTTGACTCTCTGAATTCGACCAAGGATGAGTAAGAGATCATCGATCTCCAAGTGGAAGCAAGAAATATCAGAGGGAAGACACTAATCAGATCACAAGCTGACTCATCTCCCTTACAGATATCTATATATGGATCCCTTATCCCAGAGATCCAGAGGCTGGAATTTTTCATATTGTAAGGAATTGTTGTTGGTTTCTTGAGACAACATCATATTGTTGGGTGATCTAAGCTTTGTATGAGGTGAATAGGGGCTTCCTTGCTGAGAGGATGATGCTGGGTCAGAACAACTGGTTGTAACTCCCTTGGCTCTTTCTTGTTTATCAATAAAAGCTATTCAAGTTTTCCTCCATACTCTTGTGTCATTTATATTTTCTGCATTTGTATGGTCAATTTACATCTGATCCTAGATTGTTTATGATTATAGATCCATGTTCTTGTATAGTGCTATGCTACTGTGATCTTACAGGTATTCTGTGAAGCTAGGCGTGCAAGGGAACAAGTAGCGAAAGACTATCAAGAGAGAGAGGAATCGAACTAGGAGATTAGCGCAAGACAGAGATTGGTCTTCTTTGTTCTTCTCTCATTTATATTTCATAAAGGAAAAACAAAAGTAGCTTTACTTTGTTTGTTTCTAAGGTATCTATCACACCTTAGTGGGATAAGCAGTTCTGTGTAGACACTTTTCCCTGTAACAAAATGGCGACTCCGATGGGGATGAATTAGTTTGTTTGTTTATCTTCCTTGTTGCCTATTTTATAAACTTACAGACGAAGCCTGAAGTCGAACCAGGTAGCTTTCGAACTGCATTTGCTATGCAAATGCAAAGTAGATAAATGTCGCTTCAGTCAATCTCTGGGATTTGTTTATAACTTAAACAACTGATTCACAAACTCTCTGATTGCCCCTTGTGGTAGCTCTTAGAACCTCCTTAGATCTACCCCTGATTGTTGCATTATTGATTACCATTTGCTCGGCCAAAACCCATGAACTGAACTGCAAACTGTGACTCGGAACCCAAGCAAAGTCTCGTCTCTGGCCCAGCGCAGGTACTGTTATGTGAATCTGAAATTCAACGCACTTCCCGAGTGTATTAGGTGCGCTGCATTTCAAATTCCCTGTGTTACAGGTGCGCTGATTAGACTAGGCATTGTTCAGTTTTGGTTTCTGTGATTCATTCTTTCCAGTTCTATTCATGAATTTTGCTGCCTATAAACAGTATATCTCTGTTTGAAACCCCTTTTCCTTGCTGTTATTCCGCCTCCGTTGTACAAAAGAACTGTAAATGTTTTTGTGTATTTGTTGAGTCATTTTTAGTTCTCCTTTGCAAAAAGTAACGTAATCGTATTGTCATCCTTTGATTTGAAAGTGTCACAAGTCTCGTTTTCAGTCATAGGAAAGAGTTTGGTTGCTGTAGATAGTCGATTATCTTGTTACTATTGTATTTGGTCTGAATTTTTAATTTTTCTAGTGTCAAAAGCAAGTATTCATTTCCAAATCGTAAAGTGTTGTGATTGTCTCCATTTTTTATTTCGAAAAGAAACTTGTTAGTAATTGTCGCTTGAAAAGTAATTCAGATTTGTGCATTAGCTTTCTTTTTACCATTCACATACTAAGAAAGCTTAAAACAAATACATGCATGTGCATTTGCATTTACACTGTTTGATTGGTTTGATTTAGGACAGTGCATTTAGTGTGTGCTCTTTGCTCTTTGTGAAAGAATACTATCTATCTTTCCTTAGTAGCTAGGATTTTCATTGCACAAAGAAGATAAAAGACTGTTTATCATCTTAGATTGCATTTTAGGAATTGTACATCTACATCTCGCGGTGAACCTGAAAGGAAAATTTATTAAGCAAGATCAACTATAAAATAAATTCAATGAATCTAACAACGCTTTGGAACCTAACGCACAACATCTAGAAGTCTAGGCTAGAGACGTATTCCGGCGTCGTAAAGCCTGGTAACTGTGGTTCTCACTGATGGTTGGGTGATCCCTCCATTTTGAGACGATAAGTACCAGTACGGACTTGTGCTCCCACGTACCGTTGAGTATATTTTGGGAGACCACAATAGGATTAATCTTTTATCCATAGGAAGCCGTGTCTGCCGCCCTATCGATCGCAATGCACTGAACACAACATTCGGGAAGATTGACTTCCATACCGTAAAAACTATTCTGTAGTTTTGTGATTGGTTTGGTAATCCCTCTACCTAGATTTCCAGAGCAGTCCCTTTCGTTCCTTTTCAGACTCCTTAACAGAAAAGGTCCATCAGAGCACTTGTCACTTCAGGTTCATTAAAAATCGAAGGCGACTAGAGTCATCTTTTGTTTTTTCTCGACTCTTAAAAATTGAAAAAACAAGTTGTGTCAAAGCGTCTAAAATTTATTTTAAACAGAATAATCATCACCCTTTCCTACATTGATCTTAGGTTGAGAAAATGGAACCCACCAACCAAGGAATTCCCCTTGGAGGAAATCCTAGTCCCTTCTCCTCTTGGGCAGATGTTGGTGCACCCCATATGGCCACATTGTCGCTTCCAGGATTGACAATTGGCTTGCCCGTATGGCTCTTCTCAACCTCTGTCATTCAGAACACCGCAATTCCTGAACAATCAAGTCAGTAACTAGACGAATCCAGAGTTACCCACCAACCTTCTACTTCCTCCAATTCTTCCTCTCCTCCTTCTTCTTCACTTGATGGGGTTAGTAAAGCCAAAAATCAAGTACCTGAGAAGAAGAAGGAAAAGAAGAAGAAAGAGAAGAAGAAGAAGGAGCCAAAAGCGAAAGGGGGCAACCAAACGTCGTCTAGTGAAAATCCACACACTGCACCGACCAGGCCTAAATCGCCATGTGTCATTTGCAAAGGAGACCACTATCATAGAGATTGTCCTTGCATCCCTCAGATCTTAAGGGACTAGTCTCCTCGTTTTCACAACCCGGTGTTGTCAACCTCTGATGATCATGTTGAAAACACACCATTGACTAGTGAAAGTGAAGCCCCTAGACAAAAAGGAAAATATAGATTTCCTTGTAAACTGTGCGAAGGCGATCATGCCATCCACCAATGTCCCTTCTTAGATGAGGCTAAAAGAGTTTTGGACGATCGTCCGGTTTCACCGTTACGACTTCCTCCTGGATATAAAAAACTCTTGCCGAGTTCTTCACTAGTTGAAAATTTGGCTGACCCGCCCGGGTGGTCATCCGAAGCGTCTATCATTGAAGACAAACCATCTGAACTCATACCAGAAAAAAGTCAAAAGGTCGAGGTGGCAGTTGACCTGGTCTTGCCTTCAGAGGTTCCATCTTCAGATGATATAGTCACAGAAGAGAATAAGGATGACATCGTCTAAATTCTTTTCGTAAGCATAGACTCCGATGAACATGGGGGCAATTTACCCATTCCTTTACCGCAGGAAGAAAGTTCGTTAGAGTCGTACCCGACCATCTATTCCGTCCCACCTCCAAGCAACCTAGTTGTTTCCTTCAACTGGAATCAACTAGGCAGACCCCGTTTACCAGCTAGTGTACCATTCCGAATCATTGCTCAAGTATATAGAATGGTTATGGCTGGTACCATCATAGATGAAGGGGCTTCTGTGAGTATCCTTTCCTCGACTGCTTGGAAAGCGCTTGGTTCTCCATCGCTTTTCCCTGAGATGAGAAATCTAACAGGCTTTGACAAAGGAACCAGTCGACCATTAGGGATCCTTCCCAATGTGCCCATAACATTGAGAGGGAAAACCGTTCACATGAACGTAATGGTAGTTCAAGGACCCCTGGATTATAATCTACTCCTTGGACGAGACTATATTTATTGCATGGGAGCCATTGTCTCATCACTCTTTAGAGTGATGTGTTTTCTGCATGAAGGAAGAGTGGTCAAGCTCGTAGACCATCTTTCATTTCCTAGATCACGCATAGCAAATAGTCATATACCATCCCTAAATGGTATTTTCGCACAAGGAATGTCTCATCAATCCCCAGTTCGTCCACCTGATGAGCGCGAGTGATTCGGGGGACATGACTGAAACCTAGGGGGCATGCACCCTGGTCTGCTTCTGCAGGGAAACTTCGGGTATAGGGTAGGTTTCCACGAGAGATATATGACCGGACTGTATTCCCGTCCGTGATTGGAAGAGGGAGTTAGACTGGAACAATATTCCCTCGTCAAAGTTATGTGAGTGGAGGTGTCTGCACCGCTCACCTTTGTCTATTTTGGTAGACATCGCCGAAGAAATGTTTTGTTTGCACTGTGAATAGAACAATCTTTGGTAACCTGAAAGAGGATTACCTTTCCTGATAAAACAAATGCTTCATCAGTAGAACAAAAGGTGGCCTTGAAGCTTTATTTTATACCTGGGGGCATGCAAACCTTTTGGCATGCAAGCGAAGAGCGACTATTTATTTTTTAAATTTGTAGGTCCTCTAACCTTTTAAACTCGTAGGATTGGTCATTTCCTAACTTACATAAAGAAAGGATGTGGGGCAAAACTCTAAAAATTGTCGTTTTCAAATATGAGACATTCTTATTATACGACTGGATTAATCGAGCAGTGTTACTGCAAGGTTCAAGCTCGTTAAAAAATAAACCCGCATCGAGCATTTTTAGCGCATAGTTCAAGCTCGTTTAAAAAAATAAACATAAGCCATGAGCAAATGTTTCCCCCACGTTTAAGCTCATTAAAAAATGAACTATTTCCTGGTAAATAACCATCGTGAATGTAGTACTTCAGCCTTTAAAAGCCTTGGTCGTGTTCTCATCATCACCTCCACTCTGTATTGGTCAATCATTCACCTCCATTTGATTGTTTACCCCTTTTAAGGAACAACTATGAAGAGTGATCTCACTAGCCATCCTTGTAACACTGTCGTGATTGGAAAATTCCAAACCTTACCTGGAATCAGCTGCTACCCAATTTTATCACTCGTTCCTCAAAAGACGAGTCTCCTTTAAGCTCTTTTCAACTGACTCGTAAAATATGAAAAGATTGCCAAGCCATTGGCCTCTCCAGCTCGTTAAAGGGACCGAAAGTGCTATCCATCCTCTAAATTTTAATCTTTTTGGACCTGAGGGATTATTACACAAAAAGATCGAGCGCTTGTTTTGTTCGGCTCGTTAAAAGTATCAAAAATTCATCCCTTCTGTATTGTTTTATACTTTTTCGGACTTAAGGGATTAGATGACGAAAAAGGAATTTTGGAGTTTCCTTTACGTTCCTTTTCAGACTCTCTAAAATTGAAAAGGATCGAGTTATCTTTGTCGTTAAACTCGTTAAAACTTAATAGCGACAAACTTGTCCATAGTAGACAAGAACGAGTTTCACTATTGCTAGGCTCGTTAAAACATAGCGATGGGTTTGCCCGAAGGGCAAATTATAGAACAAGCATATCTTATCCTCCTCAAGCTTGACAAAAATAAATAGGTACTGGTCAGCAATGACTGGGGAAAATTGGGAAGAAAACTTGAAGAAACTTTATTGGTAGCAAGTCGCTCTTGAACATGACACTTTCACTCCGCATCCAAGTCGGGTTGGGTTGTTTCATTCACCGACCACATCACCATGGTCCCATCACACCATCCACATTTGGGGTTAATGATACCAGTCCATCACGTCAGTGTCTCCGATATGTTCAAGAGAAGTCATTCAGAGAATTCACCTATGTCTCACCCACTACAATACATTTACACTCCATTCTTTCATGACCGCCACCCTGAACCTTATGTCATCAGATTGTTTTCACCTCCATTAAAATCATTTGCTCTGTTCTGTGTCATTGATGTGGGATTCATTAAGGCCCTCCTGTGACGGATCGCTTCTTGTCGACATCAGCTCATTATCCAAGAAGTCGATCTAGGAACACCCCATTCAGTACTTTGAAGCTTGCATGCCTCAATGGCAAGTTTCTCACTTCCGGCGACAGGTTTACATCAATGACCTTCGACCGAGAGATTTTGTGTGGTGTTCGATGCCAAGTCCTTTATTCACACCACGTGAATTGTACTGCAGTACCTTGAGGGTCATTATCATTATCGGTGATTCCTCTCGCGCCTGTTAACAGCTTACATCATTGGCTGGTAATCAGGCGATGTCTTTCCATGTTCGACTCCAGAACATCTCTCACATGGATAGACTTGTACTTCGAGTGAAGATCGAACGAGATGGAAGACCCCGGATCTAGTTTCATCCATCCGGGTTGCGATATATATTCAGGGAAATAAAGACATCAAATGTACATCATTGCTGCACAGATAATCATCCAATCAAAGGGATGAAGGCTCTACCAGAATCATCAGTCTACACTCAGACGATTGTCTGTCCTATGTACATGAAAATGAATTTATAAAGCTGAGCATGGGAATGCCCGCCTCAGCTAGATCATGAAAATATTATGAAGATAATGTATTTTATTGTATCTTATTACAGGTCTCCTCCCAGCTTGAAAGAACTTCGGATCCTCATAATAAAGCATTTCACCGGACATCAAAAGATTAACGACCTCATGCTTTAGGGGACATCAGATTTTTGGGTGATCTAAGATTTGTATGAGGTGAAGAGGGGCTTCCTTGCTGAGAGGATGATGCTGGGTCAGAACAACTGGTTGTAACTCCCTTGGCTCTTTCTTGTTTATCAATAAAAGCTATTCAAGTTTTCCTCCATACTCTTGTGCCATTTATGTTTTCTGCATTTGTATGGTCAATTTACATCTGATCCTAGATTGTTTATGATTATAGATCCATGTTCTTGTATAGTGCTATGCTACTGCGATCTTATAGGTATTCTGTGAAGCTGGGCGTGCAAGGGAACAAGTAGCGAAATACTATCAAGAGAGAGAGGAATCTAACTAGGAGATTAGCGCAAGACAGAGGTTGGTCTTCTTTGTTCTTCTCTCATTTATATTTCATAAAGGAAAAACGAAAGTAGCTTTACTTTGTTTGTTTCTAAGGTAGCTATCACACCTTAGTGGGATAAGCAGTTCTGTGTAGACACTTTTCCCTGTAACAATAAGTCCAATGGTGGTTGTGAAAGGCTTGTTGATAATTTAGAGTCTGTAGAGTCATGAGTTTAATGGTGGTTGTGAAAGGCTTGTTGATAATTTAGAGTCTGTAGAGTCATGAGTTTAATGGTGGTTGGGCAAGTCTTGTTGATCAAATAAGAGTCTTTAAAGTCACAAGATGGAGATCATAGTTCCTTTCCAATATTTTCCATGTTGTAATCTCTATGTAATGATATGCTTGATGGATAATAATATATATGGAGTAGTTCCACAACAACAAGGGTGGTTTTTACCTTGGTGGGGGGTTTTCCACCAAAGATCCCATGTGCCTATGTGATGTGATGATTGTATTTCTTATGATTATGGATCTCATGTGTTGACCTAGTTGAAGTTTCATGTTTCAAACGTAATGATTTCTTGTTAAGAAATGAATGGATTAATATATTGGAGAAAGAAAGGTAAAATTGTGTAATTTTTATCACTATTGATTCACCCACCCCTCTTAGTAGTGATCTCAGTTGCAATAATTGGTGTCAGAGCATGGTTCCTTCTAGTGAAAATTCACTATTGGAAGGTAGACCATGGGTAACCAGGAAACATTTGCAGCTAATGGATTTCCTTTTCTACATGGATTAGATTACGTTATTTGGAAGGTGAAATTTGAAGCATATATTTTAACTTTAGATGTCGATATTTTGCTCTCAATTGAATATGGTACATAGGATGAGATTAATGAATAAGTTAATAATTTTGAAGGGATTGTGAAATCATGATGTAGAAAAAGTGATACATTGCAAGACCACAAAAGAAATCATGGGCAAGCTGCACAACTTGTTTGGAAGAGAAAGGATTCAAGATTATGAAATTAGTGAAAAATCCCATGGCATTCTTGAATAGAAAGAGAATGATGAAAAGGATTCCGCATTCATAGCAGTAGAAAATCAGATTTTATCTCAATAAGATAGTGAGAATAGCCATGAGAGAAATAACATGCAAATCATTGATCTAAAAATATAACATGAGGAAGTAATCAAGAAGAATGAGAATTTGTCAAATCAGCTGCAAGAATGGGAAGCATATTGTGCAAGACTAGACGAGGAATTAGCCTCTTTGATATGTGAGCTCAAAAATGAAAATAATAAACTATCTCAATACCGGAAGTTGGAGAAAAGCAACAAAATCTTAGATGAGATCCTTATCAATTAGAGATCTCCTCTTATCAAATCTGGATTGGGATTTGAAGAAGGATCAAGCCTTGTAAAAGGAAAGGAGGAAGTGAAGGACAACCATGTAGCAGAAAATCATAAGCACACCATCACATGTTTTCCATCCCAAGTCAATCAAGGGCCTAGGAAGAAACATCATCAAAAGAAGCCAAAGAAGAAAAGATTTTACCAGCAGAAGCAAAGGAAACAAGATCATAAGCACAATATGCAATAGATAATGAAGACAGGGAAGCAACCAAGTGTTCATCGTCCAAAAAATGAAAGCATAGGGCATCAAAATTTATTTCATGGGTATTATTTTTCTTGCAATAATTATGGTCATCGTGCTAGAGAATGTAATTTTTTTGCAAGAAAAAAAATTGTTCGATAATCGTTGTTTCAAGTGTAGAAGATATGGCCAGAAAGTTGTAACTTGCAGATATGATAATATCAAGCCAACGAAAAGAGAAAGACCACCTTTGAATACAAATAAGGTATCGAGGAGAAAATATGAGATGCAAATAAGTAGCTCTTCAAAGGACATCAAGGAAGAATGTTTTAGTTTGAAGAAGGATATTCTACTCATGGGGGGTATATATTTATCTTGTGCATAATAAGAGATGGCTTAAAGAGAACCCAAACTTGATAGGTGTATGTGATTAAAAGGAGGAAAATTCAGCCTCATCCATATATTTCATTTCAGGACCACAAGATCGTTTTGAGTCATAGAAGGAGATCACATGAGTCTAGGGGGGAGTTCTACAAGGTTGATGCATTATATATCATTTTATCCTTTTGTCTCATGTTTTTTGATAGTTTCAGCCAGGTTGTGAGAATATTATTTTTCAATACTATGCACAATAACAAAATTTCATGCAGCAAGCAATAGTTGTTGATGGAAAGATGCCATATTCTTAGGGGGAGTTTGATATGGCTTTATTATTTACATGTACAATTTATGCCATGTAGGATGCTATATCTTTTATGGAAAGTTTGGTGATAGTTTTTGAGAATGATGTTACTCTCACTGAAACCCTCACTCTTGGAATTCTTTAGAGAGCCATTTTTCACATGAGGAAGGGTCATTGATTCATGCATGTGAATTAGGAAATTGCTGGTCAATTTTTGTGATTTGTTTGAAGAAAATTGTTACAACATTCCGTATAGTTGTAGCATGGTTGGGAGTCCATCACATGTGTATTTACATGAATTATATATCTTCATTGCATTATCATGAGGCCATGCATCCTATTTTCATATCATATTGTCATGAAGATCTCATCTTGAACACTATCACATATATTTGTCAATGATGACAAGGATTTTGCTTGTTGGTGCACATATTATGTCAAGGGAGAGTGGACGAAGTTTGTGTTGCATGTTTCTTACTTTATTGATGGCCATTTTATGCATAGAGATTGTGCTACAAAAGAAAGGTTGTATGGTCACCATTGTCGATTATTTTTTAGGATTACTTTCACATGTTGTTGTTGACATATATATATATATATATATATATATATATATATATATATATATATATATATATATATATATATATATATATATATATATATATATATATATGTTGTGTCATATGATAGTTTCTTGATGATTAGAGGCATGTTTCTTCTTGATATTTAGTTGGAGGTTATAGAATTGATTGATTCATATGGATGGATGATAGTCTTTTGTTAGTTAGTGCTACATATTGATGGATCATTGCTGCTATAGTTCATTCATGGAGACTTGTATTATTGGGGATGCTAACTATTGGTGTTGTAGATTTCAAGTTCAGAACATGTTCTAGAAAATCTTTTGAGAGAGTTGTGCACACTCTTTTTGGCTTGCAGTTATTCATTTTTGATCATGGATCAAAGCCTTTTATTGTCATTTCTTATCTTCATTATGTTGATTGAGTGATCCATGAAATGGATTGTATGTATCATCATGAGTCTAGATTGTCTTGAGAGAGAGTCATATGAGATATGTTCATGTATATGTGAGGAGTCATATATCAGATTTGATGAAGAATTGTACATTCATAGTCTATCATTCTTGTAGCCATGTAGTAGGATTATGAAGCCTTGTACTTTCATTGCAATATTTTTGAGTCATAGTCCTTGGTTCTTTTGGAGTAGCCTCTTGCTTGTCACTTGGAGGAAATTATGTGTTGCTTCTCACACCATATTAGATGATGGTCATCATATGCCTTTCTTCTATCGTTGTTGGTTATGATATGCTTTATGGGAGGATGTTGTTGTCAATATCTACCCTATTTTATGTATGTAGTGTAGTCTTGCTTTATGATGGTGATCAGTTGTTTTGTTGTTGTTGGTGGTGATGTTGATGGAGAGATGATACTCATGTTGGTGCTGATGTTGTCACTGCCTTGGTTGAGGGACAGGATCATGTAGTTGGTGTTGATGAGTTGAGTGATGTTGCTGCCACTACTACTTATGATGTGTTCCTGCTCATATTATATTGATGTTGTTAATGGTTATGCTATGTTGTTTCCGCTAGTTGAGAGTGGTGTTCATGGATTATTTATTGCTATTGAGAGAGAGACATATTTCTATTGTTTGATGTCATGCTTCTGTGAGGTGTGTGTTTTTTTTTGTTTTGTTTTTTTTTGTTTTTGTTTTGTTTTTTGTTTTTTTGTTTTGTTTTTTTTGTTTTGTTTTGTTTTTTTGTTTTGTGTTTTTGTTTTGTTTTGTTTTGTTTTTTTTTTTTTTTTTTTTTTGTATTTTTGTTTTTTTTTTTTTTTTTTTTGTTTTTTGGTTTGTTTTTTGTTTTTTTTTTGTTGATGCATTATGATATAATATTACTAATGTATATGATGTGCTGATATGTTTTCAAGTCATGGTATGTTGCTACCCACACTATGTGGATGATTATGGTTGTTGTTGCTTGTTGTGACATAACTAGTGCCTGGGGGGAGTAGTACTTATTCAGTTATACTTTCTTGGATGAGCTCAACCCTTTTCCATTGATGTGAAAGGGGGAGTGAATGAGGGTTCTTTGGTTGACCCAGTTGGGGTTGACATCAATGCCAAAGGGGAAGATTGTTGGAATTGATGTTGTGAGGAGTTGTTTGGTCGTCATTGATGCCAACTTGGTTGTATGTGATTATGAACATGCTAGTGAGTGGGTATTTGGATTGTACATTGGCTACATAGCTTAGCTTGATGGTTGAAGTTGTTAGTGAAGGTTGTTGTCTTATGTGTGGATGCCTTGGCAGGATATGGAGCTACTACAACCAGTTGATAGTATTGGAGTCTGTCAAGCATGGTTATGGTACTTGGTGTATGTATGGATGGTTTTTGACTTGTTTGATCAGTTACAGGGTTTGTTATTGATGGTTGCAGAGGTTGGCGTAGTTGCAGTGAAGTTTGATGGCTTGAGTGTTGAAGTAGTTGATGGATGGCATACAATTCAACCTAGTTTGACTTCTCATGATGTTGGTGATATTACAGTGACTTGGTGAAGTCCTCCAGAGGTACCAGAGACTTTCAAAGGAACTACAAAGGCTTGTCAAGCTTTGGGAGAAGATTCAACAAATTCTGAGATGAGTTTATTGTTAGAAAAGTATATATTACAGAGCAATGGAACATATAGAATATATTGCAGAAATATAAACACAAAAAATGCATAAACAAGAGAGACACAGATATAGGTGGTTTACCCAATTTGGGCTACATCCACAGAGAAACAACTAGTCCTTCCTTTTATATTATCCAACAAAATGAAGAGATACAACCTACAATAGATTCATTGAAATTCCCTCTTCAGTCTCACAAAATCTCCTCTCTCTTTCTCGCTTAGAATACACATATACATAGCCGCAATACAGTTCCCTCATATATAGCAAGGGGTTGCCTTCTAGGGAAAAAAACCCTAAATTAAGAATAACTTTTGCTGTCAGATTTCTGCCTAATGAATGGACCAGATTGACTACGAAATTACAACATTTTACAAGGCAATTTAGATCTATTTTTAGCTTCGTGGGTGCTGCCCCCGACCTGTCGCTAGGGGGGGATCCTAAAGATCGTTTCCCCCCCCCTTGGACCCCACTTGCAATGAAAATAACAAGCGGTGTTATCGCCCCATTATGGAATGGGGTCCAATGTGGCAATACCTTTGAATAAAGAAGATAATCAAGCTCCACACCCAACAATATCCACTTGCAGATTGACTATAACAACTCCATCGCTGCTTCATTTGCTAGACAATGACTCCACTTTGGACCTGGTTGTTTCTCATCTTCATCATCATACTTGGAGACTAATCGAAACTGAGAAATATCTCAATTTCTCCCTAGTTCAACTTTTGTTAACATATCTGCAGGATTCTGGCTAGTGTGTATCTTTTCCAGCTTCAATTATCCATCTTCCAACACTTACCATATGAAATGATACTTGAGTTGTATATGCTTTGCCTTGGAATGAAATGCATAGTTCTTTGCAAGATGTATGGCACTCTGGATGTCACTGTATAACCTTCCCAACTCCTGCTTCTTACCCAATTCATCCAGAAACCTTTGTAACCAAATCATTTATTTACTAGCCTTTGTAGCAGCAACATACTCTACTTCCGTTGTTGAGAGTGCAACAACACTTTGCAGTTTTGAAACCCAAATGACAATTGTTCCACCTACAATAAACACATACCCTGTGGTGCTCCTCCTGTTATCTCTATCACTTTCCATATCTGCATCAACATATCCCTGTAGAGCAATGTTTGAACCACCAAAGCATAATTCTTGATTTGTGGTACCTCTCAAATACCTGAGAATCACTTCACTGCCATCCAATGTTCTTTTCTTGGATTGTTCATGTACCTGCTTACAACTCACACTACATGTGCAATATCAGGCCTTGTGCAAACCATTGCATACATTAAGCTTCCAACTGCTATGCATATGGAACTTTAGACATATAAGCTATTTCTTCCTAAGTATTGGGATACATCTCCTTAGTTTGAAATCACTTGCCAAAGGTGTACTAACTGGTTTTGCATTCTGCATATTAAATATTTTCAACACCTTTTCTATGTACTCAGTCCAAGACAATGTTAATTTACGATTCTTCTTGTCTCTATTTATTCTCATACCAAGGATTTGTTTTGCATCACCCAAATCCTTCATTGCAATTGAGTTTGCTAATTTTCATTTGAGCACATTTATTTCCTGCATGTTAGAACCTGCAACAGGCATGTCATCTACATACAATAACAATATAATATAGCTTCCATCATTTTTCCTTTTGAGATAAACACAATGATCAGAGTGACATCTAGTATAGCCTTGTTCAGACATAAACCTGTCAAATTTTAGATACCATTGCCTTGGAGCCTGTTTTAAGCCATACAAGCTCTTCTTCAACCTGCACACTAGTTTCTACTTCCCTTTTACCTCATATACTTGTGGTTGTTGCACATGTATATCTTCCTCCAAATCCCCGTGGAGAAAGGTTGTCTTTACATCTAACTACTCAAGATGCAAATCTTCAGCTTCTACTAGACTTAAAATAGTTCTGATTGAAGACATTTTAACAACAAGAGAAAATATCTCATCAAAATCTATACCCTTTTTTTGTGCAAACCCCTTCACGACAAGTCTATATTTATACCTTTTTCTACCTCCATCTTCTTCCTTCAACCTCTAAACCCATTTATTATGAAATGTTGTTTTACCTACAGGAAATCTGACTAATTCCCAAGTCTGGTTATGTACTAAGGAGTACATCTCTTCTTTCATGGATTGCTCCCACTTCTTCTTGGTTTCTACCTGCACCGCTTCTTTATAACATTTTGGTTCATGAGTATCAGTCAACAATACATAATATAATGAAGGAGAGTATCATTAAGGGGGTCTACTTATCTTGGTAGATCTTCTAACATCACTTTCAGGTGTTTGAGGTGCTAGTTTATGTTTTGGTTGTTGTTGTTGTTGTTATGAAACCAGCTCACAAAAATATAGAAAAGAGAGATCCACGCCTTAGAATTCAGCCTCTTCGAGGGGGCAACCTTCTTTACATTACATAAATGAGCAATTCTTGGATCCTTCAAATGACAAAACCTCCTTTCTATATATAAGAGTCTAAGGAGTCACAATATAACCCAGTCGACCTAACAATAATAATATAAAGCCTCAAAAATAACAATAGAGGGATTCTATGGGGCACAGTAATAACAATATGGGGACAATAGGGGCACAACAATATTAATAAGGGATACAACTACAATAGTAATGGGGTAATCAATAGTATTATAGGGACCCAACATGCCCCTCTCCTTCAAAATAGTGTTGTCCTCAACGCTTCAGTAGTTCTGGATGCTTCTATATAAAATTCTCATCCTCCCATGTGGAATATTCAGTGGATAAGTTCTTCCACTTGATAAGATACTCTGAAATTGATCGATTTCGTAACTGTCGAGCTCTTGTTTCTGTGACTGCTTCTGGTTCCAATATAATTTTTCCTTCCTCATCAAGTTCTAGCAATATTGTTTGAATTGGGAGCTTTTCGCCTCTACCTTCTTTAAACATGAAACATGGAAAACTGGGTGCAATCGAGAAGCTGTAGGAAGCTCCAATTTGTATGCCATAGTACCAATCTTTTGCAACACCTTGTACGGACCATAATACTTTGGTGATAATTTATTATCCTTCTTAGCTTGCTTGAGGGACATTTGCTTATGTGGTTGTAGCCGTAGGAATACCCAATCACCTATAGCAAAACTTCTTTCGTTGCGATGTTGATCTGCCTATTGTTTCATTCTATTCTGTGCCAACACAAGGTTATCCTTTAAGAGTTGGAGGACATGTTGTTGATGTTCGATGTGATGTTTCACTGCTTGAACCTTAGAATTTTCTCTTAAATATGATGTAATGGATGGTGGCTGATATCCATAAAGTGCCATAAATGGGATCATTTTTGTTGCTGTATGGAAGGAAGTGTTATACCACCATTTAGCCAGAAGCAACCATTTGACCCATTGTGTTTGTTTATCAGATACAAAGCAATGAAGATATCCTTCCAAAAATTTGTTTACTATCTCAGTTTGCCCATCAGATTGAGGATGATAAGATGAGCTATGAGCTAACTGAGTACCAAGACAAGAAAATAATTATGTCCAAAAATTTCCAGTGAAAATGGGATCTCTGTCACTTACAATAATCTTTGGGTTTCCATGTAGCTTTTGAATTGTTTCCATAAATGCAGTAGAAAATGTACTGGCTTTAAATGGATGTGATAATGCACAAAAGTGTGCATACTTGGTAAGTCTATCAACTACCACCATGATGACACTCTTTCCCTCAGACTTGGGTAAACCTATGATAAAATCCATTGAAACCTCCTCCCAACGTTGGCTTGGAATGGATAAAGGTTGTAATAGACCCGGTGTCTTAATTGTTTCAACTTTATTTTGTTGGCAAACCAAACATTCCACCACAAACTTTTGAATATCTGATTTAAGGCCCTCCCAAAAAATTTCCTTCTTAACCCTGTGGTAAGTTTTTAAAAATCCTGAGTGCCCTCCTAAGGGAGAAGTGTGGAATTCCATAAGAATATTTTGTTTTAGCTGCGAATTCTTACAGAGGTATAAGCGATCTTTGTACCATAACGAATCATTTTGCCAACTAAATGTATTAGACGTATTGGAGTCTTGTTGTAACTTTCGAATAAGTGTGCACACTTCTTCGTCATTCTTCCATTCCTCCCTTGCTTCGTTTATCCAATCTGGTTGGATAATAGAAATGGTGCACAACAATGCTTCCACATCCTCATCCTTTCTTGATAGTGCATATTCCACCACATTTTGCTTCCCTTTTTTGTAGATGATTTCAAAGTCATAACCCAACATCTTTGTGACCCACTTTTGTTGCTCTTCAGAGGATAATCTTTATTCTAAAAAGTATTTAAGGCTATCATGATCCGTTTTTACCTTGAAGTGTCTTCCCATTAGGCAGATGCTTTATGGATGTGGGGATTTTCCATTCCTTAATGGATTTAATTTTGCTAGGGTCTACCTTAACTCCTTCATGAGATACAATATGACCCAGATATTCCACCTCTTGTACTCCAAAGAAACATTTGGATCGTTTTGCATATAATTGTTTCTCCTCCAATAGTTGTAGTACCCTGTCAACATGTTCAACATGATCCTTCCAAGACTTGTTGTAGATTAGTATATCATCAAAAAATAATAACACAAATTTTCTAAGGAATGGTTTGAAAATGGAATTCATCAAACCTTGAAATGTTGAAGGTGCATTGGTAAGGCCAAAAGGCATGACCAAAAATTCATAATCACCCTCATGAGTTCTAAATGTTGTTTTCAGAATGTCTTCAGTCTTCATTCTGATTTGATGATATCCTGAATGAAGATCCAACTTGGTGAAGTAAATTGATCCATGCAGTTCATCTAGTAATTCATCAATGATAGGAATGGGAAACTTATCTTTAATAGTGAGTTTGTTGAGCTCCCTATAATCCAGACACATGCGCCATGATCCATCCTTCTTGTGCACCAATACTACTGGAGCAGAGAAAGAACTTTGACTCGGTTGAATTATACCAGCCTCTAGAATTTCTGCAACCATACGTTCAATTTCACTCTTTTGGGCATAGGGATATCTGTACGGCCTGATGTTTGGAGGAACACTTCCTCGAATTAGATGAATAGCATGATCATGATCACGAATAGGTGGGAGACCTTTGGGAGCCTCAAATAACTTGGAATGATTGTCCAATACTTTTTGGAGATCTGGAGAAATAGATGATTCCAATGTGGAAACATCTAGCGAACATAATTGTGCAATTACACCTCTTTGTTCCTTTTTTAGAAGCTTTGTCATATCGTTAGAGTTGATTATCTTTCCCAATTTCCCCACAATACCCCTTAATTCAACTTCCTTTCCTTACAAAGAAAATTTCATGAATTTTTTTTGAAAATTAAAAGCTATTGTACCCAAGGATTGTAGCCATTGGACTCCTAGTACAACATCAGCACCTCCCATTGGAATGGAAAGCATTGGGCTAGTCAATACATATTCTCCCATGGATAGCTTGATATTGTGGCACTTTCCAGAGCAATTTATTGTTCCTCCATTTTCAACCATCACTTGACACTCTGGTGCTGGATATAAGAAGCAATTCAATTCTTTTGCTACCTTACAATGAATATAATTGTGGGTACTTCCTGAATCAATCAACACTATTACCTTTTTCTTCTTGATTTGTCCTTCTATCTTAATGGTTTGAGGAGTGGTAATTCCCGCCAATGCATTACAAGATATGGTCATATTCATTTCTTCTTCATATAGGCTTTGTTCCTGGAGTATATCCTCTTCTTTTGACCTTTCTTGCTCCTTTTCTTCTTCCTCTTCACAATCTATGTAGAATAATTTCTTCTTAGCACACTTATGACCTTTAGTATATTTGCTATCATAACTCTAACAAAGCCCTTTTGCTCTTTTTTCTTACAATTGTTGTGGTGTCAACCTTATAGGTTGTGGAAGACCAGGGGCAACAACACTTCCATCTTTATAGTTGTGAGTGGTATGCTTCCTGGTTGCCATAATTTTGCTTTCTGTTTTTCTTTCTAACCTGAATGCCTTCTCTAATGAATCAGGTTCCCAAAGGCGAACATCATGTTGGATAGTATCCTTTAAAATCCCTATGAACACATCAATCCTATGCTCCTCTGGAATATTTTTTACCCTTATGTTCAATTTTTGGAACTCCTCAATGTGCTCCATTATTGAACCCTTTTGTTTGAGACTTATCAATTGGCTAAAAAAAGTGTTGCTTTTTGTATTCTCATAATGTGCTATCAATTCTTTTGTAAAAATTGCCCAAGTAATAATTTGTTTACGATAGCAAAGCCATTGATACCATACAAACTAATTTGGTTCCAAATATAAAGTTGCAATACGTACCTTTTGTGTGTTTTGCACATTATTGAGATCGAAAAATTGCTCCATCTGTAATATCCATGTTGCGGGATCCTTATCATCAAACTTCCTCATGTTGATTTTTGGAATATGTTGGGTCTTCAATCCAACATTAGAGTCTATGGTTTCATGATTAACATTTCTTTTGCTCTCATCATGAGTTTCCTTTACTACCCTTTCACCATTAGTGACCATTTCTTATAGCAACTTATTCATATTTATCTTCAATTCTTCCATCTTATCATCCATGCCATCAATTTTATCGTCCATGCCATTCATCTTAGCTTCCATGCCATCCATCTTAGATTTTGTTGCTTTTTGTGCAAGTGACACTTGTTGCACTTGGTCTCGTAATTTTGATATATCATGTTGCATTTCTTCCTCTTCTTCATAAGTCATGCTAGAGCTTTCAGGTTGCTTATTAGGTGTTTTCATTTTCTTTCCTCGGGGCATCAATTACCTATTCAAACTAATTTTTCAAACCAAGCTTATGCAAAAATTAAAAAAAAAAAAAACTACACACTTTTTTTCACTTTGTAGAAGCTTGATATTGAATCTGATGTATCTCTGCAATTTCGGATCATCCAGTTCTAAAAGTGTGACCTATAGTAGCCCTCTGTGTCCTATTTCCAATGCCACCCGTCTGATCCAAGTTGGATTCTCCAAGGAAGAGTTATTCATAATCTCCCAAGATGACCTGATTATAGACTGGTTCAGTAGAGCGAACTTGTATGACGTACCACAAGTCACTGTTTCGACCTTTGGATCTAAAAAAGATATACAAGAAACTACAGTCCATCCTCTTTCTTTACCTTCTGACAAAATTTCAATCTGATGCTCAGAGAGAAAGTTATGACGATTTTCCCCAAGTCACCTGTTTGGAATGTAATTCAAGAGTCTGCAAAAAGACCAACTTCCTCAGATCATATCTCCACAAATATAGTGCTAAAAGCTCTGAAATTCGGACCTGAGATTCAACGCCATTTCTTCTCAAATGTGTTTTTTTTTTAGCTTTTGAAACATCACAGAAAAAAAAAATTATAGCGAAAATGCCACGATGACCTGTTTGGAGCAGCGAAACCCTAGAATCCAAAGCTCCGATACCAAATGTTATGAAACCAACTCAAAAAAGGATAGAAAAGAGACATCCACACCTTAGAATTCAGCCTATTCAAGGGGGCAACCTCCTTTACATTACATAAATGAGCAATTCTTGGATCCTTCAAATGACAAAACCTCCTTTCTATATATAGGAGTCTAAGGAGTCACAATATAACCTAGCCGACCTAACAATAATAATATAAAGCCATAAAAATAACAATAGAGGGATTCTATGGGGCACAGTAATAACAATATGGAGACAATAGGGGCACAACAATATTAATAAGGGATACAACTACAATAGTAATTGAGTAATCACTAGTATTATAGGGACCCAACAGTTGTTGTTCAGGATGTTGATCATTATGATTTTCAGGCACCTTCACTTTTTCTATGATGTCATCAAGCATTGTGAATTCTCTATTTTCTTTTTCATGTTTCTTTTCCTGCATCTGATCCTTATACAAAACCTTTTCATTGAATATGACATCTCTGCTCCTAATGATTTTTTGTTTTTTATAATCATAAAAGTGATAACCAAAATCATTAACACCATATATAATAAAAGTAAATTTCTTTGATTTTTCCTCAACCTTTGTTCTATTTTCTTTATTAATGTGGACAAAGGATTCACAACCAAAAGTATTTAAAAATGAGTAGTTTAACTTTTTACCTATCCATGACTCCTGTGGAATACCACCATCCAAGGAACTTGAAGGCCCTCTATTTATTATATAAACAGTAGTATCTACAACATCTACCCAAAATTGTAAAGGAAATCCTGCATGTAATCTCATGCACCTTGCACACTCCATGATTGTCTTGTTCATCTTTTTTGAAACACCATCTTCTTGTGGTGTTCCTAGAACCATCTTCTATCTATGAATTCCATTCTCTGAACAGTACCTATCAAACTCTTTGCTGTAATATTCACCTCCATTGTCTGATTTGAGACACTTCAACCTTTTTCCTGTCTCATTTTCAACCAAATATTTCCATTTCTTGAAACTATCAAATACATTAGATTTATTCTGAATACAATAAATCCATGTTTTTTTGGTTGCATCATCAATAAAAGTAACATAATAATGAGAGCCACCGAGAGATGATACTTGATTAGGTCCCATACATCTATATGCACAAGCTCTAATTTTTTCGCTCTTCCTTTCTTTCTCAAATATGATAAATCTAAGTCTCTTTTGTTTTCCATAAACACATTTTTCACAAAATCCCAAATCAACATGCTTCAAACCTAGCAACAAATTTCCTGAGTGAAAAATATACATCCCCTTCCCACTCATGTGCTTGAGCTTATGATGTCACAATGTCATATCTTTTCCTATAGAGGTTAAATCATTAACAAAATTAGAAATTCTATTGCATAAATACAATGTACCAACCTTTTCTTCTTTTCCTATTACTAGGGCTCCTTTAGTGACCTTCCAGGTTTTATCTGTAAAAATAGTTACACAACCTTCACCTCCCAACTGCCCTATTGAAAATAGATTTTTCTTCAGATATGGAACATGCCTTACCTCCTTCAACAACCATTGATTTCCATTCTACTATTTTATGAAAATTGTACCCATTCCAATGATTTTACAGGTTCTATCATCACCCAATCGAACTTGTCCAAAATCTCCTTAAACATAATCATGAAAATGTTTCTTATCAGGTGTGGCATGGAATGAGGCCCATAAATCTACCACCCAAAAATCAATAATATTTTCTAATGAAAGAATAAAAGAATCTTGCAACACATCACCTGTCACATTCACTTCATGATTGTCTTCTTGTTGTGTGTCTCCTTCTTTTCCCTTTTGAGACTTGCAGTATTTCTTCAGTTCTCCTTTCTTCCTGCATTTCTAGCACACTATCCCCGATCTGGACTTGGATCTACCTTTCCTTGACTTATGGAGATATCTTGGGCTCTATCCTCTTTCCATTTTTCTTCCCCTAGTCTTTGTAGTCAAAGCATTACCTGATGTCTCATTGGAGCTTTTCCATCACATTTCCTTCCTAAGGATTGCACCGAAAACATCATCAAACTTTAAAGTACTAGATCCAGAGGAAAAGTTACTAATGGCCATAACTAAACCATTTGAACATTCTAGCAATGAGCATAGAAATAAATGAGCCCTTACTTCATCATCAAAAGTTACCCCTATAGAACTTAACTGACTGGCAACTGCATTAAATTCATTTAAATGATCAACAATAGATCCACCTTCTGACATTTTCATATTAAATAAATGCTTCATAAGAAATACCTTATTTGAGGCTAAGGGTTTTTCATATAGTTTGGCCAATGCAGACATTAACCCCTCTATTGTCATTTCCTTTGAAATATTAAAAGCTACCGATGCCACTAGGCATAACCGTATTGTTCCAAGTGCCTTTCTATTGAGAATATCCCATTTTGTGTATGTCATACTCATTGTCTTCTTTGTCTTTCCGCTCAATGGCAGGTACAGGTCTTTCTGATACAAGTAATATTCCATCTGCATCTTCCACAGTTGGTAGTTTTGGCCATTAAATTTTTTGACCCTAAACTTACCATCTTCTACCATTTCTCCCACTCAAACCAAAAACCCTTCTCTCCTGCAAGTTTATCAACCAAATAGACCTTTGGATCTGATACCAGTTGTTAGAAAATTATATATTAATTGAACACATAGAATATATTGCAGAAATATAAACACAGAAAATGCATAAAACAAGAGAGGCACATATATATGTGTTTCACCCAATTCGGGCTACGTCCACAGAGAAACATCCAGTCCTTCCTTTTATATTATTTAGCAAAATGAAGAGATCGAACCTACAATAGATCCACTATAATTCCCTCTTCGCTCTCACATAATCTCCTCTCTCTTTCTCTCTCAGAATACACATATACATAGCCTCAATACAATTCCATCATATATAGCGAGGGGTTACCTTCTAGGGCAAAAAACCCTAAATTAAACATAACTTCTACTGTTAGATTTCCGCCTAATGAATGACCCAGTTTGCCTACAAAATTACAACATTTTACAAGGAAATTTTAGAAGGCAATGTTGTCCCCTCCTGGACCCATGGGGGCTTCACTCAATGAACTGTTTTCCTATCACGTGCGTTCATGACATATTAAACAATACCCTTAATTTGACTACATATTGGAACTAAAAATCACATTATTTAACCCCCTACCAATACGAACCCAATACACCTTCCCAATTTAAAAAAACCCTACTTCCACTATATATTGTAGGTATCCATTTTTTCATTAACATTTTTTATACCCCTTTATATTTTTTCATTAACTTTGAACTCCATTTTTTGTACCTTCCAATATAAAAACCCTTTACCTCCTGTATATCCCCCAATATATTATGCCATTTTTTCCTCAATATATCCCCCAATATGAACCCACGTGGTATGGTATTGCTACCCTAGTGGAGCCCTCATGCCTAGACCCCCTTGCAGTGAAAATAACGGGCGAAGTTTCTGCCCCATTACGAACTATGTTCCTAGCCTCCTCATTTCCCCTCTATGTTAGGTCTTACGGTTTCTGTCTTCCCCCTCCTTGAATTTTTCTTTTGGCAGATTTGTCCTATTATTCTGGAGTGTTTTATGAATTAGTTTCGGGCTAACTGGTGTATTATACCTTATAAGTAATATTATATTTACCTATTGACTTAGTTAAACTTTAAAAATTTTGAATTAATATTGATTATTTGACCATTAGGTTTAAAGGATTTATTATGATATACCATAATCATGGACTTTAACAACCCTAAATTATGATATTTACCTAATGTAACTAGATTATAGGGGTTATAATGTTTGTTTATTTATTTATTTGATTTTATTATTATTATTATTATTACTATTATTTTTATTATTTATTTATTTAATAACTTAATTATTAATTATCTTATAAACTATTACTAAATACTATTGTTTAGTAATTTAATAAACAATTACGAAATATTATTATTTGGTAATGGTCTTTTACTTTACTTTTATTTTAATTATTTTTATTTTCTATAACTTAATTCTATTATTATTATTATTATTATTATTATTATTAACAACTTAATTCTTCTTATTATTCTTATTCTCTTCCATCTTATTTGTTTATAAGGAATGGTCCCTTATTACCTTTAAAAATATTTTATAATTCTATTTTTATAAATAAATAATTTATTATTAATTTTAAAATTCTTTATTTATATATTTATATATTTAGTTATTTATCTTACACCTAATATAACTAACTTTATATATATGAAAAAAAAATAAAAAATTTACCTACTAAGGATACCATTTATTTTTATTTTTTCATTAAATAAATAATTTATACTATTATATTTATTAATTTTTCATTTTTCATTTTATTCAATTAATAGATAAATAAATAATTTATTATTAATTTATATTTCTTCATTTATATAATAAATAATTTATTATTATTTTATAATTCTTCATATATTTATTTCTTATCTTACACCTAATATAACTAATTTTATATATTTATATATAAATTTATATATAATTATTATTATATTATAATTTATTTATTTTTATTTGATACCTGATTTAACTAAATTTTGACCTTGCTCCTTAAGTTAACTTTTTACCCAGGTAACCGTTGGTGTCTCTGCTCTAGCTATTTAAACAGGCTAAGCTGGATCTGTTTTTCAACTTGTCCTGACGATGAACCACACTAGTTGGTTCGAAACGCGTCGACAAAAGATTGATTATGTGATTTTGCCGAAGATTATCTAAACAAGATAATTGGGCTCCACACCTAACATTTACTAAGGTTTCACCATCCTTTGCCACAACCACATGCTTGTTGAGTCTTGGGAGTGGTTTTAGGTCCTTAGTTACATGGAAGAAAGTTGATGAGAGTGACTAGAGCTCCAGTAGCATGCAAACTATGCTGTGGGAGAGACTGGGTTGTTTCATAGGAATTTCTCTACATTCCTTGCATTGTTTAGGTGTTTAATTATTTTTCCGACATGTCTTGTTCGGGACTCTTCATGTAAAGGTCGGAAAAAATTTGTTGGACTTCTAGAAGATGACTAAAAGGGAATATTCATCAGTAAATGAAGTTAGTGGATTGATTGAGTCAATAGGCATTGAACCAAACCACTTTTAGCATATGGACAAAGATCCACTACAGGATTGGAATTAGTTGATTTAATCATTTTCAGAAACTACAAATATGTGGAGAAAGGTTTCTCATTTGGTTGGTTCTCTTGAGTGAGAAATGTGTTATAGTGTTTTGGAGAGCCATTGGTGAGGAGTGTGATTTGGTTGAAGAAGAATGTGCATGGAGGTATTGCAATAGCAAAGACAAAAGTATGCAAGGATGAAGACTACATTTATGTGACAAAGCTACAATGGTTTTGCTAATGCATTTGTGATTGCAGGGGAAAAATTATTGTTTGAGTTCATATGATTATGATAGATTGGTTGTAGTAGTGTCACATATTTTTCATATGGTTGTTATGTATTGCATTGTTGAGTTTATGCATCTAGTTTTTTTTGCAAAAAATGTATTGAGGCCATGTGACTTAAGAATGGTGTATGAATGTTAGAGAGGAGTATGGTTTGAGATTGATTCAATGATTGATATTTGAGCTATGATTATATTTCTATTGTGATGTTCATTTTGAGCATCTTTAGTGTTGCAGTTTGAAAATGTATGAAAGGTGAACCGCATAAACAATTGGGGTAGGAGCTCCAACAATACAAGGTTTAAGAACAAATTGATTCATAAGTCCAATGCAACTTGGGAAAGGCTTGTAAATCAGATAGAGTCTATAGAGTCGTGAGTCCAATGGTGGATGGGAAAGGCTTGTTGATAAAATAGAGCTTGTAGATTCGTGACTCCAATGGTGGTTGGGAAAGGCTTGTTGATCAGATAGGAGTATGTAGAGTTGTGAGATGGAAATTATAGTTCCTTTCATATATTAACCATATTGTACTCTCTATGTAATGATTTTTTTTACAGATAATAATATATATTGAGAAGCACAACAACGACAAGGGTGATTTTTTACCTGATGGGGCGTTTTCCACCAAAGATTATTTGTCCCTATGTGATGTGATGATTGTATTTCTTATGATTATGGCTCTCATGTGTTTATCCAGTTGAATTTGCATGTTTCATATCCAATGCTCACCTATTAAGAAATTATTGGATTAATATATTTGAGAAAGGAAGGTAAAATTGTGTAATTTCTATCACTATTGATTCACCCACCCCCCCTCTTAGTAGTGATCCTGATTCCAACAAGACAAGGCCATGTTATGCTAGAAAAATTGTTCTCAAACAATCTTGTATTGCATTGTTGAGAAGAAGTAGAGAACTATTGTGTTGAAAGAGTTTCTTCTTAGTAATCCATCATTCCAGTGTGGAGAGGATTTCACCATTGAGAGAGCCATCATAATTTTTTGAGAGAGAGGAGATGCTTGCTAAGTGAGAGAAGAAAGGAACCTTCTTGTTGAAGTTGTTTGAGCACCATTTCTCAAAGAATTCTCTCCAAGTATTTAGTATTCATCTATTTTATTGATCTTCTACTTTCGACAGTCAACAAAGGGAGTCTTTTTCCATTATATTATTGACTTGTTTACTTCATTAAGCATTATTTATGTGTTTTGTTTTTAGTTTTTATTTTATGTTATGTATGCATTGTTTCTTATTGTTCACAATGCTTTGTTTCTCCTATTTGTACACTAACAACAACCAATTTGATATGTGATTTCTTTGCAGGGAACAAACAACTGCTAATAAGGTGTCTTTTGGTACCCCATTGCTACAAAATTACACAAACAGATTTGGGAACTCTGCTAGTCCTTTTTTACTCTAACAGTTGTTTTGCAGGATCTCCTCTTTGCAATATCACTTTTTGATATGTTCAACATCTCTCTAGAATTTTTACAAGACCTACTGGACCTGTTCTCGATTGGAAAGCTTGAGTGTTCAAATTTTTTTTGTCATCCGTGTGACTTTTGTTCAGATAGATGCGTATGCACATTTGTGCACAAAAAAACCCACGCAGTTCACAAAGAGCACAAAAAACATTGTATTTTTCTCATCTTGGGTGATTGGCAACCTTTAGTGAATTTCTTCCACCTCTGCATTTTTTTTTCCTAGTGAATTTAGACTGTCTGATTACTTTACTAATCATTATTAGTAGAGTAATTGGATTTTTTTTTAAATTTCAATTTCTCAAATATCTTAATTAGGGGAAAAGTAAGTGGCCCATTATCCACACATCTTATTACTGATTAAATAATTTTTTATTTTATTAATTTTTGGGACTAGGACCAAGTGTCACTACAGAAAGTAAGTAATCTCTGCCTCCCTTGCATCTTTGAGGTGAACCGAGGTTTGCATATGAAAGCTTTCTTACAACACTTGGGTTTCCATATCCATTTAGGCACACATGGTGTAATAGGAAAACGATTAAGTGGCCCATCATCCACACATTATTTCTTTTTCATGCAAGGAACAATCCAAACATAGTGTAATTAGAGGATATTGCAACAGATCACCACATATCCACATCTTATCACACTTTGTATGATCACTATGCCACTTGCACACACATTACACATAACACACTAAGCTTCTATAAGATTTGTATAATAAGGTGTTATCACCAAAAAATGATCACCTAACCATTTCTACCTAGGAGGATCGAAACACACCATGTAGGAATAATTTTACCATAGTAAAATCACTTTCACGATGGGAAATAATTGAATAAAATGTCATTTTTAAAGTCTTTCCATTTGTGCTTATTGCATTTGATATTTATATTATTGTTTGCTATTTTGGATTATATGATTTTTTGTGTAGGTTTTCCAAGTTTTATCATAGATCTGAAGCATAGGCAGCCACAAATTGTTGTTACACTCACGTGTCACCTAGTGACTTAAGTAAAGTATTTTTGGTACACCTTCCAAGAAAATTCACACTAAAAATTGGCGACTTCACTGGTGTAATAAAAACGTTCTTGGGTGATTGAAGTTTCTATAAATTTCAGGGTTTTCTACAACTATTTTAAGCTCTCAATTTCTATTTATAGTATCATTTCATTTTTTGTCAATTTTTTGGATTCTCGTGGTTTTCTGGTTCTTTCTAAATGTCACTAGTACCAGCCAAGTAGGAGATGGAAAAATATGTGCGCGATTTACCAACTAAGAGTCTGGGGAGTAAAACACACTTTTCATCCCTAGATTTGTGTTCCAAAGTGCACATTTTAAGCCAAAAACTGCATTTTCCACTATTCTGGGTGACTACCTACGTTCTGAGATTTTCTGGAATTATTTTAGAATTTTTTCATATTTTCCAAGAGTGTTGTGTGTGGAATTGGAAGGGTTTCTTATCTATGTTTCAGTCTCCCCTATGCCTATATTCTCTTAGTTTTTCTCTTTGAGGAAGGAAAAATCTCCCTAGGGTTTAGAGTACACCTCCATATTGTTAGGAAGAGATTGGTTGGGTGAGGAGTCTAGGGTTTCAACATTTTCAACCTCTAATTTTTAGAGTCTAATCCATTAATTTACAACACTTTTGGATAGGTTTATTTCACCTTTTCTCCCTTTAGAGTTTTCATTTTTCCTTTGCCCCTTAGGATCCCCTTTAGCAACCTAGGTTTTGGAGCTTCATACCTATTCTTTGCAGCATTTTTCACCTCTTAATTTTGTTGTTTGTATACACCATTTACAATATATTAGTGACTCTAGATCTCAATCCCTTTGACATTAGGTATTTTTGGCATCTTATGTCTCTTTGAGTAGCTTGTTTTCCCTCTCCTGCTTAGTTCCTTGATAACCTTTTTCAGTGGAGTTTTGTGTGCTTAATTGGTTGTTTATTTTTTTGTAATTTGCAGCATTATTTATAGTATTTAAACACTTTATTTTCAACATCACATGGAATCATAAAAAATTCTCAATTAGCTCATCCACTTAATACATTATTTTCACACACTCACACCCTAAGCAAATGAGAGATTGGTTAACATCGTCAAGTGAAGACTTGAAACACTACACCTTAATAATTCAACCTACATAGATTAAGCCCAATTGGGCACTAGTGCCAACCAATATTTGTAGTTTAGGTGTAGGATCAATGGGATATGCTTCCAATAAAACTCGTTGATATCTTTCATTGAGACATAGAAGCTGACATATTATGGAGCTTAAAATTAATCCTTCACCATCCCACGTTCCAAATCGAAAGTGCGACATAAACCCGATTCAGAGGGGGTTAGGCTAGGCCATCGTATGAGTAGTTCTCTTGGGGGCTACCCAACTTGTGGTAGGGAATTTCGTGCATTGGATGATCACCAAGAAGCACAAGGCTTGACCACCCCTGTGGGACGAAGGTAACCGTAGTGACAAATCTTAGGAAAAGACCTTATAGGACTGGTTGTGGGAAATAGTTGGTTCTCTACGCTTCCTTTCTCTGGACAACCTTGCTTGCAGGGACGAGATTCTTTCAAGTAAGAAGTTCCTTGGAAGGCCATCTAAAATAATACATTTAGGATTGTTTGAGAATTTAGACCACCCATAGGCTAGAGTTTTTTCTTTTCTTTGATAGGACGTGTTTTCTTGTATTAGAGTAACGTCATTAATATACTTATTTTACACTTGGCACCACTTCACTAGGTGTTTGCTTGTTGTTTGTTGCTCTTTTATTCCTTTCATCACTCTTTAGTTGTTAGAGTCATCATTGTATTGACATAATTGTGCCCCCTAGGCATTTGTCATGAATAATTCAAGGCGTTTACCCTCAGTTCCCATTAGGACATATTACTCCTCCCCGTTGAGTTAGAGTACATCCTCCCAGTCCTCCATCGAGTCATCATTTTGATTCCTGATTCTACTTATTCTTATAGTTCTTCTTTTAAATCCGCGTCTTCTCAATCCTGTACTATCACCATGTCAGGCACCAGCATGGGTGTGGGAAGCCAAGGTGGTAACCTAGGTACCAACTAGGGTAACCCCATAAGAAGAACCTCCATGGGTGTGGTCACTCCTCCTCCATTGCTTCATTTTATGGCTAGTTTGAGTCTCCTTGATTTCAACTAGCTCATCGATGATCCTCTTCTCCATGATACCAATTGGACAGATATACCTACTAAGCTTACTTCAAACATCCCAAAATTTTAAGGTAATCCTTGAGAAGATCCCACAAATCATGTTCGCTCATTCCATATGTGGTGTTCATCCAAATCTGTCATTGAAGACTCCATCTGTCTTCATCTAATCCAACATACTATTACTAGAGTTGATGCTAGGTGGTATGTCGATCAACCAAGAGCTACTCATTTCACTTTTGTGAATCTAGCCAAATATTTTCTTGCCTATTTCTAGTTACCTCTCTATTATGACACTCATATCGAACTATTGACTTCTTTTGTCAAAATTTTGCAAATCAACTATCCAACCATGTCGAGGAATGGCGTAGAAGGAGGAGCATATGTAGAGATCCTCAATTCGAAGACCATGTCTATATAGTTTGGTTCCTTAGATCACTTTTGGCCCCCATTACTAAATATGCCACTTCACACTTCCCCTAATCTGAGGAAGACGTGCTGCAAGTAGTCTTGAAATTTTATCTAATCTACAGCCAACCAAGTTATGTTTATATTGTCATCCTTGATTTTCCTTGATTTGGTGCTGCTAATGTACTAGGGGTATCTCATGCTATGGATGGTATCATTGGAACCATTTCACACCCTCAACCATATGATCCACCTTTGATGAGTTATGGTCAACCTTAGGGAGGGACCAGTTCCTCTTACATTTATTGCTCCCCCAATATTTCACATGGTAACTCTTATCCAGGTCCCATCATGCCATATGTATATCCCCAATATCCCCATCTGCATCAATAGATGCTAGGGCCAGCTATTCCTCTACCTGTTTATCCCAATGTTTTCCCATATCCTTACTATTTGTATGCACTTCCTAGTGCTCTAGCCCCTCCAACACCAACGTCCTAGCCCCCCATGTCTACTTCCCCTATGCCACAACAACAAACTCCTCCAAAAGGTTAAGCGTATGCTTAGCAGAGTGTAGCCAATCCCCCCAACCCCAAGAAAAGGAATAATGGGAAAGGTAACCAGAACCAACAATCTAAAGGCAATCAAGGTAGCTAGGGTCCACCATCCAATGCACCTGAGGGACCCTAGCCTAATCCCTCAACCCAACAATAGGATGGATAGCCCAAGTAAAACAAGGGTCTTTGTATGAACAAATATTGTGCTTGTTATGGCATATATGGACATTATACGCATGAGTGCCCCCTTTTACCTCAAATACGTCAATTATGGGAATATTAAGTAGTTTCTTCTAGAGGACCATAGCACATAGCTCCTCCTCTCCCTCCTAATTCATCTCAATCGAAAGTGCTCATCAATCCTTTTACTCACCGAGGATATCTTGGTGCTCAACCTAAACAAGGTTAGAACACTCCACCACCTCCACCATTTGGTCATCATGATTATTAGATTATAATGATGAAATATGATGAGGTCAATACCACACAAGTAAACCTAGAGACCTGATCGTGCCTGTGATGTAGGAAAGTGTTCCCTCTACAGACAGAGGCAACCCCTCTAGCCCTAGAGTGGGTCTAGTCACAAACAAGGACAAATCAACAACAATTCTCCTTAAATAGTTCGAGTTGGAGGCCTACCACAACCGGTGGTTGATGGAGTTCCGTTGCACTGCTCCAGCTTCCGCTTCCTTCTCCTAATGAGTGATCAACCTGAAACAAAGCAAAAGAAAAACAACAAAGCACGTAACCAGATACAAGGAAGAACTATTTACTCATAAAGTCAAGAAGTCATGAGCTATCTAGTACATTGCATACAAGACATAAGAAAACATCATTGATTGCATTAAATATGAAATAGATTAAGCTTACAACCAAGGCCTTGACGTCACAAGCCTTCTCAGGAGGGTCCAACCAGCATGTTCCTCAAGCATTCACTCTTGAAGATGGATCTCCCAATACACAAGTCTCTCTCACTCACAAGTTTTACATAAGATCAAAGGCACTTCATAAACCTTCCTCAAGCTATCAACAAATCCACACTTGTCACACTCACACCAGCTACCTAACAAACTCACAATACTATCAGCAACACTCCAAAGACTAAGAATTCCAAACTCCGAAAACTAACAGCACATAGCAATGGTGAGAGTTTAAATAGGAGAAGGAGTCTCCATGAATGGTGGGAGGATGAGCTTATCTCCAAGGAAGGTAGCACAAATGAAGAAACAACCATGCCAAAGAAAGGAGGGCGACATAAACAAGGCCAAAAACCAGGTCTGGAGTCATCTGGATGGCTGACTGTTGGAACAAACTCGCCCAAACTGGATCATTGTGGGCACATAACTGGTCTGCCGCGCTCACATCGCTATTACATAATGGATATAGTCATGTCATTGCAGGAAACTACAAACAATAGTTGTGGTGGCACATGAACTTCGACCATCGCGGGAATCACGTGTACTTCTGCGATGGTAGTGCCTCTAGACTGTTTTGGAGCGCTCATCAATGCGTTTATTTGGCCAACAGACACGATGAGGCAGAAACTTTGGCAAAGTGGGTCATTTGGCAACTTCAGAGAGCACGAGCATGAATGATTTTGGACTCATGACACAGTAGGAAGATTGGGATGAAGGCAGTGACAAATTACTGTGTAACAGATGCCCCCTAAAGTATAAAGCCTAAGAGAGAGGGAGGGGTGAAATGCTTTATGAAACTGACTGAACTGGAACACCAACTGGAAGTACATGCACGCAAGTACAACTGATATCTCTTATAATGAAGTACATGTAGTCTAGGCATGGGTGCAACCATCCAAAAGACATACGAAATAGGTCTGTGGTATGGACACAGCCATCTAGCTAATGAGACCATGATGATGATAAAGGTATGGTGGCAACCATCCATGAAGACTCAGGCATGGTCGCAGCCATCCATGAATGAGTCATGTAATCATAAAACCAATCCACGCAGCCCGAACATATGTAATCTGAGTTCGGGGTCTTGAACCCTTCCGATCATAGTACAAATCCTAACATGCGAATAGATGTGCTGAGGTTGAGCATGATAGGAAATCACTTGATTACCGGTCGATGATGAAAACCGTTAACAAGCGCGAGAGAAACCACCAATAATGCCAATGGCTCTCAAGGTACTGTCCAGCACAATCCATGGAGTGTGAAGAAGGAGCTGAAGTTGAACACTCATGGAATCACCCAATTGACGACCAATGATGAAATTCAACTGTTAGGTGCGAAGAACTTCCCATTGAGGCATGCAAGCTCTAAGGTACCAAAAGGGATCTCTAGGTCAATCTCCTAGATAATGAGTTGATGTCGACAGGAGATGACCCGTCGCAGGAGGGCCATAATGTTTCCCCCATCAACGACATGAGATAAGGAACAAGTGGCAGATGGCGAAACCAAGTGCCAGAGGAAAAGACGAGGGTGTAAACTGTAGAAGGATTATACTCTTGAACATGTCGGTGACACGACTCCCGGGGGGGGGGTAGCAGCATTCAGGCACCAAGGGATCAGAGGCTCGATGGAAACGGCATGAATCAAATGGAATGAGGCTAAAATGATAACCCAAACCCGCAGAAGGCCAAATGGCGATGTATGGATATCCCAACTTAACAAGAAGCAAAAGTGTTGATGTTCAAGAGTGACTAGATGCCATAGACAATCAATGATAAACCTGTTATTGAGTCCAACCTAGTAATAGTTTAACGGGCCCTAGGAAGGAGAAGCTCGAGTCTCATCATGGTGATGAGTCCAATGTCGTCAGGGTTTAATGAGTCCGACATAGGTAAAACTAGGAGTCTTTTTCATGTTTAGAGAGTTTGAAAAAGACACGGAAAAGAAAACTCCAAGGGGGTCCTTTTTTGTAGAGTTGTGTCTCTCGAGCCCGAAAAAGTATAAAACGATACTCAAAAGAACCACCTGACCATTACGATCGAGGAGTACTTTTCGTAGGTAGTAACTTTGACCCGAAAAAGTAAAAAAGTGGTCAAGAGCATGTCATTTCGCAACCAATAACGAGCCTGAAACAACAAAATCCCGACGATATTTTTGTGTTTAAACGGTCGAAAAAAGAGCTTAAAGGCGACCGCCTCTTGTTTCTTTTAACGAGTCAAGAGGAAAACTGGGCCATCTTTTCATTTTTCAAGTCATAAAAGAGCTTAAAGATGACTTCCCTAGAGGAATGACTAGTATAAAGGGTAGCAACTGGTTCTGGCAATGGTGGAACTGCTCAAAACATGTAATGGTCAAGAGGCTGGCTAATAAAACCACTCACTGCTGCGGTTCCTCAGGAAAGGAAAAAAAACCAAGTGAGAGCATATGATCGGCCAAAGAGATGGTGGCGATGGAGTGAGAAAACCAAGGCTCGTCTAGCAGAATTTAGCAGATAAAAACGACAATCACGAGATGTAAATCAGGTATGGGTTCATTTTTACACAAGCTTGAACCATGGAGAAATCTGCTTGGATTTGGTTTCATGTTTACACAAGATTGAAATGAAAAACTATGCTTGTTATAAGTTCACATGCCCCCAGCATAATGATGCAAATCAAGGTACATGCCCCCCAAGCTTCATTGCATTCAACGAGGTGGATGTAATGAAGGTTCACTTTCTAGATCTTGGAAAGAATCGACTTGGATTTTACGAGATCTTAATCAAAGACTCGATTTGGACAGGGAGTTTGTTTTATTTTTTAATGAGGTTGAGACAGTAAAGGAACTATCCTCATAACCCTTGTTTCATTTTTTAACGAGCTTGACACAAGACAAGGAACTATGCTCGAGACTCCTTGTTTCATTTTTTAACGAGCTTGACACAAGATCAGTAATTATGCTCATGAGACCTTGGTTTATTTTTTAACGAGGTTGACACAAGATCAAAACTATCCTTGGGCCCTTGCTTCATTTTTTAACGAGGTTGACACAAGATCAAAACTATCCTCAGGCCCTCCTGCTCATGGGCCATACTAGAACGTGGCTCCCAAGAGGTCTTCAGGGATGGAAGAAATGCACTCTGGGAGGAATACATGTCATGACGCACCAATGGAAAATCGGGTTCCAATGCCCCCAGTACATGATGTACGAGACCATTTGCATGATCATCAGCAGAGGTGGAGACAGAACGAGTAGCCACATAATTGACCTGTGGCAAGGAAGGCACTGCTTGGAGCAAGAACTGAGAGGGGATGACAGCTAGACAGGAGGCACCGAGGGACTGAAGAATGATAATTGATCTATAGTCACTATCCTTCCATCATGTGGAAAACAAACCACATGGAAAAGGGAAGAAACGAGGGCCCCCTGTGCATAAATATAATCACGACCAAGGAGAAGACTGAAATTTGCACCTTGGACAACCATGGCATCTATATAGACAGTTTTTCCCCCCAAAGTAATAGGAAACTTTGGGAGGATACCAAGAGGTTGACAAGGCTCTCCGTCGAATTCCAATAGATTCTATGTAACCAGCACAAGCTATGGGGAACCCAAAGCTTGCCAAGTAGTGGAATGCATAAGACTGACAGACGCACCCTCATCCAAGACAGTGCCAGGTACTGCCTTATCATAGGCGTGTATTGTAATCTCGAAAGGCACATAGGATGGAAGGCGGAAAGTGGTCAAATGACTCTAGTCGAAGGTGACGACCAAACTACTTGGTGGGGGAATGGTATGATTGCCCCCCTGCCCCCTAGGAAACGAAGAAGGACTCTCGGGATCAGCTGGGATAGGAGAGTTGTTTTCGGACACTGGAGAATCTAATGAGACGAGAAGAACATGAGCATGATTCTCTTCCGAGACAAAGCGATCAATAGGTGTTGATTCGGAGTCAACACTCTTTCCGACCAATGGTTGGTTTGGAATAGGCTTAGCACAGCTAGGGTCGGAAGAAGGAGGATGGACAAGAGAAGAATCTGAGTCAATCTCTTTGTCGATGGAAGGAGGGTCTAGAGAGAGTCGCTGATAACCAACGGGAAGTTGGGGTGAAGAAGCTGTAAGACTTCCCAAAATGGTAGAAGCTTTATCCATGAGCGGACAAAGGTGAAGGGGATGGATACCTTGACATAGCCTGAAGGGAATCAAATCTTCCCTTTCTTCTTACTATTGCTAGTTGATAGGGTAGCATCGCCTTGAGCTTCAGAGGATGATGAGGGATGAACCGGATCGTGAGACCATACTTCTAGGATCGTTGGAATGCCAGGACAATCACGAAGAAGATGGTTGCCCTTGCATAACTTACAAGGAAACTTAACCTTTCGCGGAGTAGCAGAAGGTGGTTTGTCCAGGGGTGGACTTGGAGCAGTAACTGCACAAGTGGCCTTGTATTTATCGGATTTCTTCTTCTTCTTCGTATTCTTCTTCTTCTTATTAGGCTCCTGGTTACTTAATGTGAAAATTTCACTAGGCGAAGGAGGAGAGGAGGAGGAGGAAACAGGGGAAGAAGGTGTAGGCTAACCCTTGGAATCAACATGTCTCGGTTCGGACGAAGGAGATGGTGGAACCAGATTCATGACACTCGGGACCACTGAGGTTGAAAATAACAATACGGGAAAACCGATGGTTATCCCAGGCAACAACAAGGTTGCAATATACGGAGCACTGACATTTCCAAAGGAAGGAAACAGACCAGGATTTCCATCTGAGGGAAAACCTTGGCCAGTAGGCTAGGAGAAGGTTGCCATCAAGAACAAGAAAGAACCCTACTCAAGCTAACATAAACAAGATCTAACCGGGTAAATGTGAATCGTGGCCGATTAAATGTTAAGACACAGGAACAAAACCTGACCTTTTCATTTTTAAAGTGTCGGGAAAAGGAAAAAAGATGACGCTAGTCACCTTTAAATATTTAATGAGCCTGAAGCAAAAAGTGCTCAGATGGACCTTTTCTTTTAGGGAGTCTAAAAAGGAACGAAAATGACTACTCTGGAGAACTAGGCAAAAAGGTTTACCAGACAAATCCGTAAAACTGCATATACACCTTGGCAGTCATATGAAAACAAAGGACTTTCCGTACAACAATCAATCTTCCCGAATGTTGTGTTCACTGTGTTACGGCTTGTAAGGTGGCAGACACGGCTTCCTATGGATAAAGGATGATAACCTAGTGGGGTCTCCCCATATACTCGATGGTACGTGGGAGCATAATTCTGTACTAGACCACTATTGAGTGACAAAAGGAGGAATCACCCAACCTTAGGTGGAAACAAAAGTGACTAGGTTTAAAGACGCCGGCGCACGTCTCTAGCCTAGACCTCTAAATGTGTGCGTTATGTTCCAATGCGTTGTTAGATTTATTCAGTTCATTTTAAAGTTGATCTTGAATTATGTTTCAGTTTTCAGGCCCTACCGTATGTATATAACAAAACCTAGGATGCAGCTAGAATGAGTGAAATATCATTTTTCTTCAATGAACACCTACCTATGGGAGAGTAGAGAGATCATTCCCAAACCAAGAAAACCAAGGCAACAAACAGTCACTCGATGCAAGCAGACATCAATTCTTAAAGTGCACGGATACTACTAATGAGAGATCTAATCATTCGCTTTCAATATGCAACTTGAAATGAAAATTTAATTTCACTTTCGCATGCTAAATGAAATGCAATCTTTTTTATTTTATGCCTTTAATCTAAAGAAACCAATAAGCAACAAACAAATGTGGAAGAATGGTTGATCCAAACAATTGTAATCTATGTTCGGGTAGTGAAGAGAAATCGAAACAATACCAAGATTGGTCCAATAACGATCACTAAACAATCAACCAATAGTAAGGAAAGGGGAAGGTTCAATCAAACCAACAGCAAGCAGCAAACGAATCTTTGCAAATAGGCAACCAAGTGAAATTGATCCAAAAGACTTGAAACAATGAAACTAGGTCACGAAGTAAGAAAAGCAAGATTCATTTAACAAAGCTCACAATAGAGTGCCTCAACCTTTAAATAGTGAAAAACAAGTCATCAAACAAGTGAGAACATCAAGGGGCTAGCAAGACTGATGGATTAAGGAGGCAGAATTGAAAAAATTCAATTCTACAACAATTAGCGCAGGCAATATACTGGAAATAAAGCGTTGATAAAGAACAATACGCAGCAACAAAGCAACATCAGCGCGGAAGTAAACGCCTTTTCCGCGATGGTATGATTTATAGAACCGTCGCAACTGTTAGGTGCAATAACGCGATGGACAGGATATTACAAAAAGGGTGACACGATGACGACGCGATTGTTAAATTAAAAAACGCGATGGTGTTTAAAACAGTCACAGGCGAGCCAAAAACTCCCAAATCAAAATCAATCAATCTTTAAGCAAATAAGGATATTTCCTAGATTAGGCCAGGAAACTTAGAAAACAGATAACTATTTCCCAAACTCCAAAAGCGACCAAAACAAAAACTCAAGGAAAGAGTAAACAAGAAAAGAACAAAGGCCAGCTCCCCAGCGGAGTCGCCATTTTGTGATGCAAGAAAGTGTTCCCTCTGTGGACAGAGGCAACCCCTCTAGCCTTAGAGTGGGTCTAGTCATAAACAAGGACAAATCAACAACAATTCTCCTTAAATAGTTCAAGTTGGAGGCCTACCTCAACCAGTGGTCGATGGAGTTCCATTGCGCTGCTCCAGCTTCCACTTCCTTCTCCTAATGAGTGATCAACCTGAAACGAAAGCAAAAGAAATACAACAAAGCATGTAACCGGATACAACGAAGAACTATTTACTCATGAAGTCAAGAAGTCATGAGCTATCTAGTACATTGCATACAAGACATAGGAAAACATCATTGATAGCATTAAATATGAAATAGAGTAAGCTTGCAACCAAGGTCTTGACGTCACAAGCCTTCTCAGGAGGGTCCAGCCAGCATGTTCCTCAAGCATTCACTCTTGAAGATGGATCTCCCAATACACAAGTCTCTCTCACTCACAAGTTTTACACAAGATCAAAGGCACTTCATAAACCTTCGTCAAGATATCAATAAATCCACACTTGTCACACTCACACCAGCTACCTAACAAACTCACAATACTATCAGCAACACTCCAAAGACTAAGAATTCCAAACTCCAAAAACTAACAACACATAGCAATGGTGAGAGTTTAAATAGGAGAAGGAGTCTCCATGAATGGTGGGAGGATGAGCTTATCTCCAAGGAAGGTAGCACAAATGATGGAACAACCATGCCAGAGAAAGGAGGCCGACATAAACAAGGCCAACAACCAGGTCTGGAGTCATCTGGATGGCCGACTTTTGGAACAAACTCGCCCAAACTGGATCATCGCGGGCACATAATTGGTCTACCGCGCTGACATCGCTATTACATAATGGATATAGTCATGTCATCGTGGGAAACTACAAACAATAGTTGCGCTTGCGCATGAAATTCGACCATCGCGGGAATCACGTGTACTTCCGTGATGGTAGCGCTTCTGAACTGTTTTGGAGCACTCATCAGTGCGTTTATTTGGCCAACAGACGTGATGAGGCAGAAAATTTGGCAAAGTGGGTCATTTGGCAACATCAGAGAGCAAGAGCATGAATGATTTTGGAATCATGACACAGTGGGAAGACTGAGATGAAGGTAGTGACAAATTACTGTGTAACAGTGCCAATATGACAAGTTACCTTATAAGTCAACGACCGAGTCCCAACCCCAAGTTTCCACTGAGCCTCTGTTGTCATCCAATGGTACCTTGCAGATCCGTCCACCTAAGGTAGAGGTTATCCCAAAGATCCCCAAAGGCCAGTACATCAAAACGCTACTTTTTCTAAAGTCACCCATACCTACAACATAGTAAATGACTTGGTGTAGTCTCCTACTTCCATGTCAATGCAAGAATTCCTCAAGATGTTCCCATCCAAACAAAATTCTTTAGTCTATGCTTTAGCTGTTAGGTATCCCCAAGATGATCATATGATCGTCTTTCATGTTAAAAAGTCAGAAAATCCTCCCCTACCTTCATCTATTGTATTCGAAATTCTACTCTCCATAAGAAACACCACTGTTCAACGGTGTATCATAGAAGAAGGTGTTATCACTCAGGTTGTTCCCTTTGACTCCTAAGGGAATATGGCTGAGGTAACCACAAACCAATATTTGGATCACAAGTTCTAGCCTACCTGCAATCAGAGAGGGCTCTCTCTTTAGAATTTAGCTTTGTTTTGTAATGTTTTAGGCTAGTTATGATGCACTGAATTTTGTTTAAAGTTTTGGTTGAATGATATCTCCTAACAGCTGAAATGCAACGTTCAGGGGTTTTAGTCCATTGGGCATTGGAGTCTGTGATTATGTGTTGCTTGAGGTATTTAGTGAGAATGGTGATACTGCAGGGCTAGATGGGCACTCATGGAACAATCTTCAAATTTGGGAATATGGACTATTACCAGCCAGTGAGAGGCAACTAAGAATCTTTCACTATGCTGGTGATATGGAGAAATGAAATACTACTCAGGAGCAACTCAGAATTCCTGAACAGTATTTACTATGAAAGATTTCAGTGTAAATGTGAGCAATTAAGAATTTCACATTCATAACTAATTCTGAAGAAGACATGATTAACAACAGAGATTGAGTTTAGGGTGTTTAATAAACAAATCCTGAACTATTCTTTTTCTCTAATGCTAAGACTAAGAAGTATACAGCATAAGCGTATTATGTAATAGAAAAGAACACAATGACACGGTTCAAAAAACTTATTGTAACATGAAATAACCCAGGAATCCTGCAGCAGCAAGAAAACTCATCACAACACTTCAAACAACGCAGAACTTCAGAAATTCCATCAGCTTCTTGTAATGAAAGTCTGAAATTACAGTATAGCTCTTCAGAAGAGAAATGAACAACCCCAACAAGTTTATGCGTGGGGATATATATACAACTGTTTTACAAAAATATCTTAACGATGAGTCATTCGCTTAATAAATTTCTTTACCAACTCTCAAAATAGCAGATGCAATAGTTATTGCTACTTTAAATGAACAATGAATGACCGTTCACTTCTGTCAGAAATCCTTTGACTTTTGGAGGCAACCGGGGTCGGTCGAGTGCTTTGCTTTGATTTTGAGAAATCTTCCTTTTACTGCCTTGTCATGGTGTGGCTGCCTTAGCCCCTTCATCTGCATTTATAGGTCTTTCTTTGGTCGCCAAATTTGATTGCTGAGTTGGCCTTTTCCGCTCCTTTCTCAGTCATAGCAACTATATCAATATTCTGAAAATGCTGACTTGTGATCGATACATAGAAACCTGGTGAATAAACCTGTTTCTTCAAAACAAAGTTTGTATCATGCCCATCCACCATTCCTGTGTAGGCAATTGGTGTCTTAGGATTTTTCCTAAGGTCTCATCTGCCTCAGTGTATTTGTAATAGTTTGGAGGCACTTCAAAAAGATGTTTAATCTCATTCATAATAAAGAATAAATTCTCTAGCTTTTCATAGAGACTCTGCCCAGATGGAGGCCCTGTTTCCTCTGGGGCACTTGCTGATGCAGTGATCTGGTTTTTGGCATAGGTATTGACTCTTTTGGCATAGTACTCATGTGACAGTAACCTTCCTGCACTAGTTACCAAGCTGGGAAGACCTCTGTTATGCAACGCTGTGATTTTTACAATAAATTTATTCACATCTGCCTGCATTTCTTGACACCTTTTGTCCAATGTCTGCACATAATTTCTCAAGGTAAGCACCCTCTTTACTAGTAAAATGGTATCAGTTCTACTGGTGATACCCATTCCTGCCAGCTGGGGGCCAGTGTGATTGTTAAGGACATTAATCATCCTGTTGGCTATTTCAGGCATATTGCATAGAGATGCCCTGGCTCTCTGATTTTCTGATTGGGCCCTACCTATAAGATCCATATGCTCATGGATAGTTTCAATATACTGCCACTGGTCTGTAATGGATTGACCAATGTTGGCCCATAGGATTTTCTTAATTTCAACTATAACCTTATCAAGAGAAAGCTCTTTTTCCAGTTCCTTTATTCTTATTTCAAGAGCCCTTACCTCTCTTGTTCTTTCAGCTATGCTCTGCTTTGATTTATCATATTTTTCTTCAATAGCAGCCAATTTTTCTTTAGTCTCATTCAGTTCAGCCATCTGTGCTTCTAGTGCTTCAAGCTCCTTCATCATATTCTGCATGCTGAGGCTGGGCACCTGTTCTGATGTTGTTGTTGGTGCTGATACTCCTGTAGCTGGTGCTGAGCCTGAAGGGCCTGCCTCTGATGTCTGTCCGGTGGGAGGACCTGCTGCAGTAGTAGAAAGTGGCACACCTTCAGTGGATGCAGATGTCTGTGCTGGCTGAATTGGTACTTCACCTTGTTTTGTTTTTAATGCTACCTCCAATGCACTCTCTGTTTCCATCAATCTCTTATATAAACTCAGGAGTAAAGCAACCACATCCTGATCCTTCTTTTGCTCTGCAACCTCTCCAGTCTGAGGGTGAAGGGTAGCTGGCAGCTTGATATGCTTTCTCATAGCTGCTATGTCTTCATCTCTTTTCTTTAATAGTGCCTGCACACCCCTAGGGTCCTTTGGATCATGTCCCAGCTCTATAATAATTTCTTCCAAGGACTTGATTCTGTTGTCCTTGGCTTGAGATGATGCCTTTTCTAATTCTAGCTGAGCAGTAGTATTGTGTAGAGAATTTTGCAATTGGTGTGCCAATAGGGTTTTATCAGCTAATGTGGAATAGAGCATCTCCCCTGTTTGCCTGTGTAGCTCGATCTGGTCCATGGGGTGGATGTCTTTGGCGAAAATCTCCAAATTAGTTCTGATATAATCAGTAGCTAATTGAGGTTGCTGCATAGTAGGCCTAAAATGACTAAGAGTCATTTTTTGTTCTTGAATATCATAAGCAGACATTAGCCTCTGCTGATTAGTTGGTGCCATTTTCAAGAGTTGGTTGTAGATCTGGTATTTGAGAGGCTCATTTCTTTTCTTGATGTCTATGAACTGCTTCTTGATGCTAGAGTCCGCCTTGGATCGCTGCCTTGAAGAACTCACCTCTGCCCCATGTGGCATGTCTTGTCCTTGCTGCAAGGAGCTAGCCGATGTTTCAATGCTAGGAGGGAGCATAGTATCAGTTGGTCTCTCCAGTAATTCCTCCTCCGAAAAGGGATTTAGCCTCTGTCTTTTCTCACCTTGCTGGTCCGTTGAAGTAGTAGGAGGAGTGTCCTCTTTCCTATCACTTTTCCTCATTCTTTCCTCATTAGTAGGTGTTTGTAAAACTGAAGACTCAACTGTTACCTCCTGCCTTGGAGGGATTTGCTCTTGTGTTTGCTGCTCTGTGGAGGCAGGTGCCTTAGCTATGTCTTCTTACTGTTCTACTTGCTGTTCCAAATTAGGAGGTGGCTCCTCTTGTTGTACTGTTTTGCCTTTAGCCATGTTTGTTGCTTGATCAGTTGTTTTGACAGACTGCTGGGGAACAGTGGACGAAGAGGCAGCTTCTCCAAGATGCTGAGGGGCAGAAGACCAAACCTGTCCAAAATATTCCAAGTCAACTGCTTTTTCTAAAGTTTTAATGGCTCTTTCTGCTAATTCCTCTTCAGAATAATCCTCCACTAATGTGCCTTCTCTCCACTCTAGTTGGTTAGCATGTTTTTCAATTTCTGGAATGCTAAAGTGATCATAGGTGGCAAGCCTATACTTGATTCTTCTGAGGCTTATGAAATGGTTAGGGTCATAGGGTGCCCAATAGAAGCTTGTCTTGAGGAGGAGGCCTTTTAGAATTTTGTCTGCCTCTTCCCAAGCTTCTTCCCTCTTGTTAAAGATAAATGGACCCAACTGGTGCTTAATTTTCAGCTGTGCTTTCTTATTTCTGCTATGAAAGTGGATCATATCTGCATTGCCAAACTGCCAGAAGTATTCTAATGCAAAAAGTCTCATGGGAACATACTTTGGCAGTCTGTATGGGGCTAGCTCACAGCCATATATCCTGATCACTGTGTGGTCTTGGCGGAAGTACCAATCTCCAATGCTATAGTTCTTAGAAAGCTGGAGGATTTTCTACATATCATCAGTGAGTCTAGGAGGAGGGGAACTCTGCAGTAGGGACAAGGCTGGGTGAATGAAGAGGTCAATAAACTCACAGTAGTTGTATGATGAGTAATGAATGTGATGACAGACTGATGTCCAGAACATTACAGATCTTCTGTTTCCCTTTGCATCTAACTTCTTGAGGAAAACAGGAAAGCTATCAGGCTGATTGTACAATAGCAGATGATATATATAAGAGGTATATTTGAATACCCTCTCTCTCTCCAGGTTCATGAACTGTTCATGAATCTTGTTGGCTATAAATGTAGCATAGTCATACTGGACAGCAGGGGGCTGTCCTGGAGTGAACATCGATAGCATTACCAAGGTTGTCTCATCCACAAACTCAATGGTTTTGAATCCTAAGATGGAGGATATCATGTCTACTAGCAGTCTCCCTATGTCATTGAACCAGACATGTAGATATGGGGGAGGGTACCGGGGCTGGAATCCTGGGAGCATGAACAATTGGCCAATTCTTGTAATTTGTGAGTTGGACAGCTTGGCACCTTGCTCCAGTAAAAGTTGCATAGAAAGAGGAATCAGTGGCTTTGCAGATTGAAACTATAGAATTTAGTTGATGGCTTCAGGAGTGATATGGAATAATACAGAGCCTGAAGGACTCAGAACAACCCTTTGATTGGGGTCATAACTTGTGTAGCATTGGTGAATCAAATCAGGGAACTCATTGACCTGAGGGAGATAATAGATTGGTAAGTGGGATTTCCAGATTCCCAAGAGGTCAGTACCATCTCTGTGTTTTTTCTTTAGCTCACAAATGGTTTCTATGTGGTATTTGTTACACAGTTCTACAGTTTCTCTCATTTGATAATCTCTGTCAGCAAGGGCCAACCATTCTAGGTCCTTATGTGGGGCATTCAAAGGTGCAATATTCAATGCCACAGGGGTCTCCATTGTTTAACTGTTATTTGGAGTTGTATTGAACATGACTTGTTGAAAAAGGTAACACAGAGCAGTGAATTTCAATGGATAAGGCAATTTGCAGAGAGAAAACAGGTAAATTGGGGTGAAACAGAGTTAAAATGCTCCTGAGAGAGGTTAAAAGAGCCAATGCTGGGACTGAGTACTGCTTTTACAGTGGAATTTGTCTAGTAATGGCTTTAAGTCGCAAATGCGCAATAAGCTGTGGAAGCTTGGTAAATTTGAACAATGGGAGCCCCTACAGGTGAATTTGGGGCTTACAGTGGGAGATGGAGGTTCTTCCTGCTTAGGATTTTTTAGCAGTTCTTATGTTTTCCCTTTTCTCTCGTTTAATTCAGTGAATTTGCAAGGACCAGGGTATGCAGAGGGAATTTGATAAGTACCTGGGAACTGTATGGCCGACGGTGTTGAAGGTTGATTGAACCTCATGGCACCGGCAGCTAGGGAGCAAGCTTTGGAGTTGGCGGACAGGCGACGTAAACGGCATGCAGGAAATACAGTGCGCGTTTGGTGAAAAAAATGGGAAAAAATGATTTTTGCGCGATAATATAGGAAAATTGGTATTTGGCGCCTTTTTGATGGATGACGTCAGCATGACATCATTGGTCCGGTCAGGTACGGAGGAATGACGTGTCAACTAGTGATTGGGTTGACATGGACGAGCTACGTGGCGGACAGGTCGGAGAAATGGCGGAAGGTAGGGTGACGTAATGCTGATGCGGAGATGACGTGGGGCGGAAAGGGAGAGCGGTAACGAATGGTGGTTGGCGGTATTATCGGACCGCTTAAGGTACGGGCCCGGTAATGGTCAGAGGCCGCCTGCTCCAGTAACAAACGGGCACGCGTCCCAGACCCTACGTCACCCTCTGACAGATTTCGGGCGATAAAGGACGGGCGAAGGGGGTGGTCCGAAATTGCTGTGGACCGTCGGATGGGAGGGCCCGGATCCGATGGATGACGGGCCGCGAACATGTCAGCACGATACGGCGGGACCCGACGGGTATTTCTTAATATTTTCTGCTTTTTGGTGAGGCGCGCCGAAATACAAACATTGGGAAAGCGGCTTAAAGTGGGTTTTTTTCCAAAAATTCATATAATGAGCGGGGACAATACAATATTGCGGTTTATAAGGTGGATAAGGGTTATTAAACTAACCAAATGTTAATTTAATCCCCAATTATAGAATAAGCTAAATTCATGAAAACCCTTGATCCTGTAATGTTTGCCGAACTTTGAATATATGGCTATAATGCCCGGGGGGGGTATTTACATATTTTTTGGTTTTTTCACAATAATGCTATAATAGTAGGGGAAAAGGAGCACTTAGGGAGTTAGATAATAGGGTTAGAAGTCAATGTGAATTGGGGATGTGAAAGATTGAAAGTGAGAAATGGTTTTACACCAGAAATGTGGCTTCTTTTCGGAGAAGAAGGTCAAGACTTGTCATGAAATTTTCCAAGGAGAAATACAAGGAGGACTTTTTAGGGAGGTCCTAAAGTCCTCAAGGGGATGTTAGAAAGAGAGTCTCTGGGGAAAACAGGGGAAGTTAGACATGCTTCCATATTTTGTCATCAAAATGCTGCATAGATACCTCTGCAAATGCTAATATGTGCCTTCTTGATCAAGGCCAAAACATGAATAAAATCAGGCTTCTGCAACTTCTGGCTACCTACCCAGCTTAGTACCTAGCATTTTTTGTTACTTCAGGGAGGGTGCACTTAGACTTGCAAACCCTCATATGCTCTTTTCTTTTTGCTGCCCTCCTATCTAAATCTACCCTTATATCTTCCAAGGGCCCAGATTAAGCTGATGGGCTCCTTCCTTTCTCTATCCAGCTACTCATCTGTCAAGCTTGAACTGTTTGAACAGGTATTCATTCTCTAGTCTAAAACAGGCAATTTAAAACATGGCATGGTCCAGTTTGAACTGTTGAGCCATCCATCAAGATAGCAGTGGCATTTGGGTTGGCCACTTTCCTGGTCTTTCTTTGGAATTCATTTCAATTATTTTTTTCTGACCAATTCATTTTCTTGCCTTTTGATTATTCTTTTAAGGCATACCCTCTTTACATGTTTTAACTGTTTGCTTCATTCACAAAAAATGGAACCTTTGTATCATCAAAGATGAACATTTTTGGCACTCCTACTGTCAATCATGAAAAATGAAACCCTATTGGTATAGGAGGCTAACAGTGGCTCCAGGTTGGGGATGACTCTTCCAGATGAAAAGTCAAGATCAGCAGGTCATACTGCCTTGTTTTTTCATTCTTTTTGCAGTCTGAAACTTTCCATTTGTTAAAGACTATCCATCTGAATCCAAGAAACTTGTATGAAATGCTCATTAAGCTGATCTGCTGTGAAATCACAGCATTGTTCTTACCTTGCTTCTCTAAGTGTTTCTCATCACCTAGATAGTTCCCAAGTACCTTCTCTTGCTTTCCCATGACAAGGTCAATAATATACATCAAAAAAATGCAGCACCTTAGTCTTTCTCAAAATCTACTTCATTTGGACCTTCATCTATCTGCTGTAAATAAACATACTGAAAATACAAATTTATGTACAATATACAATTGAGCAGTGCTTGATCAAAGGGGGTCAAAATAATGCTTGAGCATCCTCCCATTGACTGGGCCTTCCTCAGTGTTTGAGCCATCCAAACTCTTTAGAAAATAGGTGTTATTACCTTGTACAGCATAAATTACATAAGGCCCCTTCCACAAGAAGTCAAATTTACCATGTTTTCCTTTGTCCTCCCTCCTGGAATCCCATCTCAGCACTTTGTTTCCTATAAAGAAGTCTTCAGCTTTGGTTCTTTTGTCAAATACTCTTTTGAGCTTTTCTTGCAGTACTTGGGTTCTTTGATAGACTTCCTCTCTTGTTTGCTGTAGGTGGATTGTCTGATTGATCCTTCTTTGAATGTCATTGGGCTCAGCTTGTATTTCTTGTAGCAACTTGATTACAGGAATACCTAAAGATGAAGAAAACTTTGTTTCCATTCCATAAACTAGTTCATATGGACTTGTACCGATGGATCTCTTGGTGGTCAGTCTGTCTGCCCATAGTGCATTCACCAACTTCTTATGCCAATTCCTTTTATTTTCCTCCAAAACTTTCTTGATGATGTTGATGAGGCTTTTATTGGAAGACTCAGCTAGGCCGTTACCTTGAGGATAGTAAGTAGTGGAATGACCTAAGGTCATATGATATTTGTGACAAAAGTTGATCATTTTTTTGGACTTGAAAGCGGCGGCATTGTCTATGATAATTTTGTTTGGACAGCCAAATCTGGACAAGATGTTGGTTTCTAGAAATTGTATAATAATGGAGTCATTGGCCTGCTTACAGGGGACAACTTCTATCCATTTGGTGAAATAGTCTGTAGCAGTCAGAATCCACCTATGCTGGCCAGAGGATGGGGGGTGAATTTCACCAATAAAGTCTAAACCCCATTGCTGGAATGGTCTCTCAGTTGAAACAGGTTTTAGTGGTAAAGGCAGCAGCTTTCTCTTGCCTTCAAAAATTTGACATTTGTGACAAGACATTACAAATTTTCTCACATCAGTAAACAAGGAAGGCCAATAAAATCCAGCCCTTAGGATTTTATCAGCTGTGGATTTCCAGTATAAGTGTCCTCCACAGTCACCTGCATGAAATTCCTTGATGACATTGTCAGTTTCATCCAATGTTAAGCAATTAAGTAAAATTCCTTCATGATTTCTCCAAAACAAAACATTGTCTATAATACAGAATTTTGATGCTTTCATTTTCAAGAACCTTTTCTTAGTTCTAGACAACCCTGGAGGAGCTTGCAGGTTTAACAATACAAAACATATATCAGCATACCAGGGAGATTGCATAAAGGCTTGGTTGATCTGTGGAGTCACCATCTCCTGTTCGTTGTCCAGTTCATTAATGTCAAGGGCTTGGAAATTGGTTTCAGCCATCAGCTTGGCTAGACCTTGTCCTTTTATCAGTTTGGTAGGCTTGATTTCCATGTCATACTCTAATATTTTGGCAATCCACTTGCCCCTCCTACCTTCAATTCCTTCTTGGGTTAAAATGTCCTTCACCACTGCATTTGGGACGTAGGAAATGACATGAGAGTACAGGATATAGATTCTAAAGTCTTTGATTGCTTTTACCAATGCATAGGCTTGTTTTTCCATAATCTGATACTTCAAGGGGGCATCTCTAAGGGCTCTTCTAAAGAATGCAATGGGTTTTTCACAGCCTTGGTCATCTTTCTGTAACAGAACAACAGCAATTGTATGCTCAGACGCAAAAGAAAAAATGATGAAATCTCTATCAAACCTAGGGCTTGTTAGGACTGGTGTGTTTGTCAATGCTCTTTTGATATCCTCAAAGGCTTGTCTAGCTTCCATGGCCCATTTGACCTTGGAATCCTTTTTCAGCATATTGTTTAACAGTCTTGTGAGCTCAGCCAAATTAGGAATGAACCTTCTTAAGAAGTTAATTTTTCCTAGAAAGCTTTGTAGTTCTTTGATGTTTCTCGGATGAGGTACTTGTAGGATAGCTTGAATTCTGTCTGGATCGATCCTAATACCATCTTTTGAGATTATATGCCCTAGGAGTTTACCTTCCTCTAGGCCAAACAGTGATTTCTTTGGATTTAAAGATATGCCATATTTTCTACAAATTGTGAAAACCTGCCTCAAGTGTTCTATGTGTTCTTGGTCTGATTTTGAAAAGGCAGTAAGATCATCCAAGTAGACCACCAGAAAATCATGGATTTCCTTGGCGAAGGCTATATCCATTGCTCTTTGGAAGGTGGCCCCTGCATTCTTAAGCCCAAAAGGCATTTTGACATATTTGAAAGTTCCCAAGGTGTTGTGAAGGCAGTTTTGTCTTGATCATCCGGGTGTACTAAAATCTGATTGAATCTAGAGAATCCATCTAATAATGGGATCCTAGAGGCTCCCACTACCCTTTGTAGGATATGATCCATTTTTGGTAAGGGGTAATGGTCTTTGAGAGAGACTTTATTCAAATTTCTTAGGTCAACACACAGTCTGATCTCTCCCGTCTTTTTCCTAGTAGGCACTAGGTTTGAAATCCATTCTGAGAACCTGATTGGAGCAATGATTCCTGCTTCATACATACATTTCACTTCTTTTTCAATGAGGGGGAGGAGCACAGGGTTCACTCTTCTAAGTTTTTGTTTGAAAGGCTTTTGGTTTTCTTTTAAAGGTATGGTGTGCTGGATGACTGAGGTATCATAGGATTTGAGGTCCTCATAGCTCCAGGCAAAGACATCTTGGAACTCTTTAAACAACTCAATGTATTTCAATTTCTGATCAGGTGGTAATGCTTTAGATAATTTTATCATTTTGGGATTTTCTATAGTTCCAATATTACAATCTTCAATTTCAGCATTCAGCGGTTGCATTTTTGGTTTTCTTGAGATATCATTTGAATCAAACAGATCCTCCAAAGGGGTTAAACTTGTGGGCAGAAAATTATCTTTTAACTCAATTACCTCTGCTTCTGTTTCAGCCAGTTCATCTCCATCTATTTGCCTCAACTTTTGTATACTTTCGTTGTTAAAGGTGGTAGGATGCAAAACTAGATTAGCTATTTCAGCTGATATATTCTGTGTAATTGTGTGTGCCTGTTGTTGATCATCTCTAGTGGTTGAATCAATGTTAATGCCAGAGAATTCCTCTTTTAAAGTGAGGAAGTTATTTATCTGTGTGTCACTCTCAAATACTTGCCAATTCTTGATGTTGTCCGGGACTGCAGGTCTATGTTTTATTTCAGCAGTGAAAGTGTGATTGGGTTTGAAAGGCAGCTTGCAAGTGCTGGCAAAGGTTGCCAAGCTATGAGCATGTAGATTGAGCTCTCTAGAAATTTTAGTTAACTGGGATTCTGAGAAGGTATCAAGTACCTGGATAGCTGCTCCCTTATATGCTCTCAACCTTAGATCATTTGTGGTAAAGTTTCCTTTCATCTGTTGTATGATCAGATCTGAATCTCCTAAAATTGAAACTTTGGTTGCACCCAAATTTTTTATGAGTTTGAGACCTAACAAAAGGGCCTCATACTCAGCCATATTGTTTGTGCATCGAAAGTTTAACCTATATGCATGACCCTCAGCCTGGTCATTGTGCATATTGTGGATCTAGACTCCTACTCCAGCTCCTAACTTGTTTACAAAACCATCAAATTCTAAGTACCATAAGGTTTCATGATCAAGATTTGGATTGAGATCTTTAGAAAGTTGGATCATGGGCAAATTGGTTTCTTGCAAGTTGTTTGATACATTGTGCTCCTTCGTTATATCAGTTATGCCTAAAGTCCTTTGGTCTTGGGGGGAAAATTGTTCATTTAATTCCTCTGTCTCTGCTGCAGTTAATAGTTCAGAATAAGCCTTGTTGCAGATGTCAGTATTATAGAGAATAAATGAATCCATGTCAGAGTGTATTGAATAGATTGGGAAGTTTTGAGGCTTCTCTTGACTGCTTACCACATATTTCATTAATGTTTCGCGGTATAATCTCTTTGGCTATCCGAAGACTGAAATGGTAGCATAGGACATGTCTAATTGCAAAGATCCTTGGAGTTTGGCCCCCCAGGATCTGGACAAGAGCATACCATACTTAGGAGGTATGTCAGCTACTACTACATCCATCAAAATTGTTTTGGTTGGGTATTGGACCAGGGAGACACATAAATCTTTAATCAAGCCTAAGCACCTGACTTGGCTTGAATCAAATGAGAATAGATCTTTATAAGGTCTTCTGATGTCTAAGTTGAGTTTTTCCATTACAGATTTGGGCATTAAGTTGTGTGAGGCCCCGGAATCAAACATTGCATTGTGTAGAACCTTATCATGAATGTTTAAACTGACATAGAAGGGTGGAACCCCTCCATTTGCTGTTTTTCCGTTAACCTCAGGACCAAATAGTAACTCCGGTTGATCATCTAGGACATTCATAGCATCTTTATTGTCTGATATTTGGAGTGACCAGTTAATCTGCTGTCTGTATACTTGATGTTTGGCCAATTCAGAAAGAGGGACTGATATCTTTAGCTTACTTATTTATGTTTCCAAGTTAAAGGGCTTTTCTATTTGAATCTTGGCAATAAGTGCAGTAGGTTTTCCTTTTCGGCTAGGTTGGTCAGTGGTCTTTTCTTCATGGTTGGTATGATTTTGAGTGAAATTGGTACCATATTTGTATTTCCGG